>JARQOC010000006.1:430736023-431129818 GCA_033576535.1 Allobates femoralis
AGTGTCTCGAACCGGTAGCCTCGGGTCCTGTCAGTTAACCCTGTCTCTGGTCCCCTTGAGCCTATGTGGCCACCTTTTCAATGAATAAGTGTGGTGTTGACTGTTGCCCTTGAAGATGCCAGAAATAAACATCTGAAAAGAAGGAAGGGCGCACAATAGTGTATATCTGTCGGCAAAAATTCTGCAAATAAGTGGTGGATTTGCTCACCTGTTTGGGTTGTGAGACGTCACAACCACCCTTTGCACCTGTGACAACTTAAGATGTCAAGCTTTCTTTGCGGTATGCAGCAGTCCTCCCTCCAGTAGTGGTCAAGGAAAGTAGATATAAGAATAGGGACTTGTGGCCCCGCTCCCACTCGAACAAAATCCAAGAGTCAAGGATTATTTTAACTCATATGGTGGTGTTTATTTCTATGCGTTGCGGTGTAAACCCCTTCCTCAGGATGCCACACCAATGGTATGGTACTTTCATGCCCTTGAAGATGCCACAGTCTCGGTTTGCTAGCCGAGCCTTGCTGTTTCTCCACTAGTCTGGGACCAGACTCCTCACTGCAGCCCAGTCCCTCTAGGTGACCCTGGTCTCCATCAGCTCAGATGCGGGCGCAACAGGTAGATTCCTCACCTCTTGTGCTCCTGGGACCCACTCCATTTCTCCAGAGCTCCTCACTGGCTCCTCTGTACGTTCCTTTCTCTCTGTATCCTGGGACGAGCTCCAACCAGCTCCAGTCCCCAGGACGTCTCTCTTACACGTCCACTCGTTTCCGTGTCGTCCCTCGAACTCCTCCACATTCTTCTCTATGTCCTCACTACGTCAGTCGTGTCCTGTACATCCACTTTCCTGATTCCCACTTCCTGGTCCTTTCCTTTCCTATTTCCTCCACACACAAACTCTACCCAGTAACCTTCCAGCCTGGGATGGCTGGGATGGGACCCTCCCTCAACGGACCCCCTGCCTGGAGTGTGTAGTGTTGGATGCGGGTGTGTGTGGGTGCAAAGTAGTGTCACCTCCTTACCTGAGAGTGGGGTACTACACCTCTTGCTGAGGTGCAGTACCTCTGTGGCAACTGGACCCTCAAGGGTGCCACATACCTCTCTCGTAAAACCCAGCACATCTGCGGGCTCGACCTGGGTAAACAGAAAAGACATGCAAAATTTTTGCATTAAAACAGTTTAAAACATTTGAACAGGTAACTTTTGCTTCCCTTTATGGGAAGTACTCTTTCTTTTCAACTTGCATGAGAGCATTATAAAAATGTGGGATATAGGGAACCCGTCTAATAAAACTCCCAACGTGGGCCCTGGGTGGGCTACAGGGCAATGCTGGTCACATCGTTGGACCACGGATTGGCCAGGCAAAACAAATTTTTGTTCTGTGGTGTAGGTTTTAAAAGTACAATAAAAACTTCAGGGTTGTAACTGTCGGTATCAAAAGCAACAAGGAGCACACCGCATGTTAACTATTTACAAGAAGTTCTGATCATACTGTCGTGCCTTTCTTTGAAATACGTGCATTTAGTTTGCTTGAGACAATACTGTATACTGTTTGCTTGTTCAGCAATGATTTATCCCATAACGACATCTGTTGACAATGTTCCCACATTACATTATGTTTACTGCATAGTCTAATTTTGGTCCCTCCATGCCTATGTAATCCCATGAGGCCGAGCTCTAGGCTCTGCCCCTTCTCCTCCAGAAGCCATTACAGCCTCATACAAGCTGACATCCTGGTGTGCTGACCCTTCTCTCCCTAGATTTCAGCTTATCTGCATGTTTCCCTCAACATAGCACAGTCGGTGAGTTTAATATGCTGCTGCCCACCTATATGTAACAATGTAATGTTTTGCACTTCATGTATACTTATGTTGTACTGAGAATTTCTATCTATTTTTTCTAGTTTTACACTTAACCCATTATTAAAAGTTGAAAAGGACCCCCAGCGTCCATGTCAATGCATTGATGGGAAAGAGTTTACCTGTCTGTCAACTCGTTCTTCAGGAGTACAGAGCGGAGGTGCCAGAATACATACATCGTCCATGATCTCAATGTCCAGAATTACCTATAACTACACATACACATTCACACACTCTTTATTAGTGCAACACCTAACCAGGTTCACTATATCTCAAATACCTAACCAGGTAAACTTTATTTACAAACACTCAACAGTTCTACTTCACTTGCACTGGTTCCAGGGTAGCGAATTCAAGCCATCTCCTCTTGCTGCCTCGTCGATAGCACCACCTGGTTGTCGATCACTGCCTGGGGTAATGCAGCTGGTTTATGTTTAGGGCTTGCAGCATCGAGCACCGGGGACATGTCCTCAGCTCGCACTTTCTGCACATTTAGCATGTACCATCCCCTCTCACCCTGATGCTGGATGTAAGTTACTCAATCCCCTGGATATAGATCGCGTTCAGGATTCCCTTTCAACAAATGAAACTCTACATCCCTCCTGGTGACGAAATAGTCTTTCCTCATTTCGGGGTCTCGTGTAAAACACCAGCCCTTTGCCAGGTCGAATTTAACTACTGTGCCCACCACTCTTGGTCCTCACTCAGCAACCTTGAGTTTGTGGACCAGGGCCTTGGCCTGCATATTCCTCTCCTCCATCTCCTTCCTTTTTGGCCTCCTACTCTTGCTCTTTCACCTCCACCTGAACCTTCTGCTGCTGGCAATAGTCATTCCACCTCTGGGTCCTCACCTGGGCCTTTCCGGGGAACCCTATCAACTCCTCCACTGGATTCTCCCACCAGAATACGACCCTCTCCACATAGATGGTCTGGGGAGCTGGCTCGGGTTGTAATGGGGCCATCAGCCGGTTCTCTAGGTGCACTGACCGGTTCCATGCAGTGTCCATACACACTACTGGATGCAAGGACCGTTGGAGGATCTACAGGCCCAATTAAAGTGTCCTCAGCTACCAGGGCAGGGGTGTTGTCTTCACCTGCTGCGGATCTTCTACAGGTGCTGGTTATCTCTTCCTCGTCCTCCTCCGGGGCTGGACTTGGAACGCCAGCTGGGAGGCTGACCACCGCTGAGAAATCTCCTCCATCAGGGCGTCCTTCCACCTCTCCACGACATCCAGTTGGGCCTGATTCATCCGCTCACCCAACTCCTGCATTTCAGCTCGCAGGAACTCCATGCCCACTGGGGACGCTTGCTCTTGGGCTCTCTCTGGGCTTCTGGAGGAGTCATCCACTCTCACCCCATGCGCCGGAGTTCTATTTCCACCTCTCTCCATTATATATGAGTTGTTGCTGCTGCACAGCCACATGTGCGTCTGCACCTCTCTCGGTTCTTCTTCCGCTCTTACCCCCTTCATGGGCGGGCCCTTCTCGTCATGTTGTTGGCCACACCAGGGGGCGGATTACCCTGGCTGACAGACAAGTCCTTTAATTCATAGTCCTTGCAGTGGATGGGCACAGCTTTTCGCGCTGTTCTGCAATCTGTCCCATGATGGGAGGCTGCACCTCTGCACATGGCGCATTTTTTTTTTGGCAGGCGCCATTACACAGTCTTTTGCACAGTCTTTGGGCACAAGAGACCCAGTTTACCGGGTCAGTACATCCTGTTCATGACGCCAAGTTGAAACTCCCACCAGGACCGTGGGGTACTCGGAACCGAGTCGGGAGTTATTGTGGCACCCCACGTAGTCAGGTGTCACAGTGGGGTATTGCACCCGTAAAAGAGGTGTATTTTTCCCCAGCTGCAAGTGGATCCTAGGTTGGTGGGTGGGACCCATTCCTGCACTCCCACATTAGAATAGTGGTGGGAGGTTACCCAGGAGGGAGATATATTCACTTCTAGGGGGAACAAAGAGCATCTAGTCTGTGGAGAAAAGGAGTCGGGACAGTTGGAAAAGAGTGTGGAGCGAGGCGGAAGGTTTACCCGGACAGCTCTACGCTGATCCGGAGGAAAGGAGAGAGAGGATCCTTAGGGGATCCTGAGATAGGGCGCCCAGCGTGCGGACTCTGGGCCCTAGAGAGAAAGGGGGAACCCCAGTGTGGAGCGACCATACTCCAGGGAATTCCCCAGTCCACCACGGGAACGCCGGGCCCGAGGAAACGGCCAGAGTCTACCTCTGCAGTAGTCAACCGGCTGCTGTGGTCTGTTTACCGGCTGCAGCACCCTGCCAGATGGAGTGGTCTGCCTGCTTCCTCACCACGAGGGAGGGGAGCCCAAAGTCTTCCTTCAAGGAGCCATTGGGTATAGACTCATCCTAGGCAGGGTAAAAAAGACACTGGTTCGTCAACTAAGGTTTACCACGGTTTCCACCATACCACCTGGCATCCACTTGCAGCCACCCGAAGGGCTACCTGTTTGAATACCATCTGGCTGAACTGTGGACTTTGAATTTTGCTGCTGAACATTTAGAGTAAAGTACCCGGGAGAAAGTGACTTTGCCTGTGTGTGGTTATCTTTATCAACTTGTTCGCTTATAGGAACGTTGCCCCGGAGGACCAGCTCCACCTGTAGAGAGCTTTGCCATCTCAGCCGCACTACCATCGACCTCTGGAGGACTGTGGCGGCGCTGGTGACCCATCACCAGGTACTACAGGTGGTGTCACATGACAAACTCTAATCCACTGCACATACACCCCTTATTGAAGTGTCACCCAGGCCACCTGTGACCTCCCCTATGAGCACCCACCGAGCCTGATACCCGAGTACCCCAGGGCCTGGGGCTCGCATTATCTGGGGAGGTCCCGGCGTCGTGACCCGGTTCCGTGGCCATGGCGATGTCATTAAATGGGGGAAGAGTTTATATGGGAGTTGAATTTGTGACGCCACCTGTGGGTTTCTGCAAAGGGGGATGGATGGCTGACGCTGCAATTAGATCCTCTTGGGCCGTTGGTAATGCTGCTGAGGTGATCTTGCTCTCCACGGGTAGAGCTATAAGCCCCAGGACAGTGACACAAGTCCTGTACAGTAGTAATGACAAGGGAAATAATTTGGATGATACAGCTGGGTGCATTCATTAGAATTTTTACTCACTTTTGGTTCAGGCCTCCAGGTGTTTCCGGCCGCCAACGAGGTGCTGTGTTCTCCGGGTCAGGGCTCCAGCCAACTCTCGAACAATTTGGGTCTCCACTTCGCTAGACTTGATGTCTCTCCACTAGTCTGTGGTCAGTCCCCTCTCTGTGGCCCAGTCCCTCTAGCTGACTCTGGTCTCTGTCAGCTCAGATGTGGGTGCCAGGGGTGGATTCCTCACCTCCCTTGCCCCTAGGACCCCCTCCATTTCTACAGAGCCCCTCACTGGATCCTCTGTCCGCTCCTTTCTCTCTGTATCCTGGGACGAGCTCCAACCATCTCCAGTCTCTAGGTCGCCTCTCTCACACATCCACTCGTGTCCGTGTCGTCCCTCCAACTCCTCCACGTTCTGCTAAATGTCCTCCTACCTCAGTCATGTCCTGTACATCCACTTTTCTGCTTCCCACTTCCTACCTTTTCCAGGTCGTCTCCCTCTTGTGCTGGCTCTCTCCCTCCTGCCCTGCTCCTCACGCTCAGTGTCCCACACCAGTGGCCTCGGACCCTACCGAGCTACATTCTCTTCGTCCCCTTTGGCCCTATCCGGCCATCTTTACAACAAATGGCGTGGATTCGGCTGCTGCTCCTGGAGATGCAACAGCCTCCGGTTGGATAGCTGAGGCCTCAAGTCTCCTCTACTAGTCTGGGGCCGGTGACCGTCTGCAGCTCTGGTCCCTCCACTTGCCTGCGACTGGCAATGAATGCGAGCCCCATTGGTGGATTTCTCTCTTCCCGTGCCTCTGGGACCCCTTCCTTCTCTGGAGCTCCTTCCTGGCTCCCTCCAACTCTCTCTCCCTCTCCGGGACGAGCTCCTTCTCAGCTTCCTCATTGGAGCTCAACTCTCCTGCTCCTTCCTCCTATTACTCCTCTCACCTACTCCTCTCACATAGTCCTGCTCGCCCACTTCCTGGTGTCCCTCCTCTATCTGCTCCTTCTGTCACTTCCACTAAGTGTCTCCCCTTTCTACAGTCCCACCCACCACCCTTTGTTAGCCCCATCTCCAGCCAGGGATGGGGGTTTGATTAATTCCCCCATCTTTCTGGCCTGGAGTGACCAGTGGTGGATGCAGGTGTGTGGGTACCGGGTGGGTGCCGGGTAGTGTCCCCTCCTTACCTGGGGTTGGGGGTACCACACCTCTGGGTAAGGTGGTAACTGGACTCTCAGGGGCGCCACATAGTTACGAAAACCATCAATTGCTATATTGAAACTGGCCATCTGAAAACTCGCACCAAGAAAGGCAAACCAATAATTTCTGTTGCTGCAGAGGATAAGTTCTTCAGCATTACCAGCATTAGAAACATCAAATTGCTAGCATCTCAGATCACAGCCCTGATGAATGATGCACAGACATCAAGTAGCAGACACCTCTTAACATAGTATAGAGAGGGGATTGTGTGAACTAGGCCTTTATGGTCAAATTGTGTCCCATATACACTGCAGTCTGTGTGAACTGCTCTGAAGTCTCTGTTAACTGCTCTGGAGTAGTTTATATGAGTTTATTTCAATCTGTACCTTAGGGGTTAACATCAGTGGCTGTAGCTCTCCAGTATTAGCTGTCCATGGTATTAGCTGGCTGTGATTCTGCAGTACTAGTTAGCTGCTGTTATGTATATCAAGTGATGTGGTTGTCCACTCCCCCAGTCTTTAAGTACTCCCATGACCCATCACCTTGTGTCATTGAAAGTGTTCATTCTCTACTGTGACAGTGAGCTGTTTGGATGATGTGCAGTTCTGCTGAAGTCATTCAAAAGGTTTTTACGTTTTAGATAGTCATCTTGTGGGGACTTGCTGTTTGTATTCTGGCCTGTGAGTGGAGGTGAGGGGGTGTTAGCCAAGGGCTGACCAGGAACAGGGCAAAGTTGGCAGCCAAGACATCCTCACCTTTAGAGGTAATTCTGGGAACAGGGTCAGCTAGGGAACCCCAGTCTTGAGGGTCAGACTAGCTACTCAGACTACCTTTGCTCATCACTGCCATTCTAGCACACAAATCTCCTCATCCATTATAACTACCCTGTGACAAATGTCATCAAAGAAGCCAGTACAGAGAACTGCAAACAAGGAGAGACTTGTTTGAGTAATGCAAAACAAGAACTGGACATTACATCAGTGAAAATCTGTACTGCAGGCTGATAAGCTAAAATGTGAGATTTTTGTATCAACCGCCATGTCTTTGAGATGTAGAAGAGGTGAGCAGGTGATTGTTACATATTTGGTGCCCACCATGAAGCATGCAGGGTGAGGTGTTATCATGTGGGTGGTGTTGCGCTGGTGACGCCATTGGTGATTAATTCCATATTCAAGGAACATTACCTATCTACCTATCATGATTACTACAGCATTCTGCAGTGACTGTCATCCCATCTGGTTTGCACTTAATGGAGACATAATTTATGTTGTTCTTGGACAATGACGCAAACCATCTACAGTCAATGTAAAGTTTGTCAAAACAGTTCAGAAAAAAAGAGAGCACTCACCCAATCGGTGCTTTTCAGGAGTTTACTCCTTTCTTATTCAGGGTTCCATACGGCCCGTTTCATGCCCTAAGTGGCAGATCGGACCAGCAGAAGTGCCACTTAGGGCACGAAACGGGCCGTTATCCGGCATCCCTCCATGTTCCTCCCCTCCCTGCACTGCATGGAACCCTGAATGAGAAAGGAATAAACTCCTGAAAAGCACCGATTGGGTGAGTGCCCTCTTTTTTTCTGAACTGTTGTGTCATGTATACACTGGAGTGAGCACACCCAGGTGCACAGCCGCTCTATCCAGACGATCGACATATGGGGAAACTCCCTATGTAAAAATCCTAGTAGTGCCCGGCATCTGATGGCCACTTTACACACCCCAACTTATCTGTCCACCTTCTGACCAACTTACTGGTTGCAGTGAAACCATGGACACATTGTTCCATTTGTACACAGCCACAAAATGGACCAATGTGTCCATGATTTCACTGCAACCAGTAAGTTGGTCAGAAGTTGGAGAGATAAGTTGGTGTGTGTAAAGTGGCCCTAAGATTTGTTTAATGTAAAGTTTATTATGAGAAACAATTTGTGGTCAGTTTAGGAGTGCTAGGAAGCAAGGAAAGTCTCAAAGGGAAATTTATTATTACAGATCTGTTTATTTGTTAACCACTTCGACAGCGGCCCGATGTCTTCCTCAGGTGAGAGTCCAACAAGGAAAACCATTGCATAAACAGGTGTATCTTACCTTTGACCGATACTGTACATAATGTATATCTGTTCATTTAGGTGATCAAATCAAGTGTGTCCAGCTTTGCCAAATACAATTACTTGGGTTGAAATGATTGACTTAGGGTACATTTTCTACAATAGGTTTTTCGGCTAGATTATTGCCCTGCGTTTGGTTTTTGTGGTAGGAATAGATTATTGCTCAGAGTTAGGCTTTAGGTTTGTGTATGTTGCCCTTAGATTTTGAGGCTTAGGGTTCCTGCCCTGGGATATGTTCCTTTGTTTAGGGCTATTGCCTTGGGATAGCCTTTTGGGTTGGATAGCTGCCCTAGGTTAGGTGTTTGAGTTAGGGTACCTTTACACGCGGCTACATTTCTAGGGTGGCTACAGGTAACTTACTGGTTGCAGTGAAATCATGGAGACAAGGTTCTATCTTGTTGCTGTGTACAAATGGAATAATGTCTCCATGATTTCACTGCAACCAGTAAGTTACCTGTAGCCACCCTAGAAATGTAGCCGTGTGTAAAGGTACCCTTAGGGTTTTTGGGTTAGGTCTATTGCAATTTTTGGGTTGGGATAGATCCCTTTTTGGGTAGAGTTATTATTTCTGGGTTAGGTTTTGGTTTTAGAGTTACTACTTGTGAAGTTTATAGCATTTTCAGAGAAGAAACTTGTAAGATGTTAGGCTCCTAATTAGTAACCTGATCCGGTATTAGGAAGTGTGAAGCAGCAGCGGACTTTTACATGTGTTTACATTGCATGGAAGATGGTGGCTCCTGCCTCGTGACACATTCCTGACATGTCTGCACCACTTTAAGATGAGAAAAGTTAATCCTCCATTAATGCTGTTTTAATAGAAGTGCTCAGTTTATGAAATGACAGAATGACAGGTGGCTCTGCACTGGGACGTATATAATAGTGATTTATGCATCGGCGCAGATAAATAAGTCCAGTTCTCTCTAAATCCCCATGTTTACGGTATATATGAATTTGCCTCTTTTCTAGTGCATTTTATTACACATTTATTATCTGACATGTCAAATACTTAAAACTGTTTGTATTTGGGTCCATTTGAGCCACGCAGGGGCAAAACTATGGGGAACATGCATTATTCTGACTCCATAACTAAGCTGCAAGAGTAGGGGGCTTGAACACCACTTCTGCTATTGTCTGTATTCCACTGCAGAGGCTTGTATGAAGATCCCAGAAGAAGTCATTTGTTTTCCAGCTGCATGCTTGTATTATACACAGTACAGTAGTTAGGAAAGTTCTCAAAACAAAGTTCCATAGGAATCAATGTGTGACATTGCTCTTTGGATTCCATAATTTATTTTGAAGTAATAGATTGGTGAACAATTGCATGTGGGGGAATCTTTATTCAAATTAATTTTTTTCCCTGTGTCAGTGTCTTTTTAAAGTCTAATTTTTCCCTGTATCTGTGTATTTTAATTTTATAATGGAGGTGTCTGATAGACACCTATCCATTACTAACACCAGGGCTTGATGCCGGGCTGACAATTCAAAGTTGAAATCAACCCCATTAACCTATTACCTCCATTGCTTGATGCCGGGCTGACAATTCAAAGTTGACATCAACCCCATTAACCTATTACCTCAATTGCCAACGCACCATGACAATTGGAAAGAGTCGGGTAATCATTGGCTTTAAAGAATTGACGCATCTAAAAGAAGCGCCACTTCTGGAGTGGCTGTGCGCTGGTATACATGGCTGAGAAGGGCCAAATAGCTATGACCTTTCCCATCCTTATAATTCCAGCCCCCAAATGTCTGCTTTACCTTGGTTGGTTATAAAATTTAGGGCAGAGGCAACAACGTTTTTTGTAAACTATTTATTTGAACAATTTTAAAAATGGCATGGGTTCCTCTCTATTTTTAATATCCAGCCAAGGTAAAGCAGACAGCTGAGGCTTGCAGCCTGTAACTGTCTGTCTTACCTGTGCAGGTAATCAAAACTAAGCATGTTTACAGGGCAATTGCTCCCATATTGCTTTATTTTGCATCCCTTTAGCCCCTACTATGACTATTTTACAGCCATTTTTTCATGACAGACGTTTGGGTCCCCATTGACTTGTATGGGGTTTGGGGTCCCAGGTCAAGTTCAGGTTAAGTCTGACCAAACCCGGCGGAACCAAACATCCACCGATCCACTCATCACTATTAGGGGCTATTTAGAAATGTGTCTAACTTTGCAAATAAAGAATATGGGTGTCAATCTTCCTCACCTACCATCCGCATGACATCTGTGTGTTGTACAATTGTGCGTTTTTTTGTGCCTACCATCCGTATGTCATGTGAGTGCTATCTGAGTCTGCATTCTTTTAATCTAGGCTTCCTCAGGACAAATCAATATCATATTTCCATGTTTCAGGGCGTGTCAGGGAACCCTGAAACACGTTGACTAATAAATCAATATTATATTCACCCTTTGATGTCTCGTGGAATACGGCAGCGTGGCTTTTAACCCTTCATCCTCCCTACTTGAATTTTCTGAGATAATGACCTTTGGGTTTTCATTGGCTGTGAGCCATAATCATCAACATTAACATAAATAAACACATGAAATAGATCACTCTGTGTGTAATGACTCTATATAATATATGTGTTTCTCTTTATGTATTGAATTACTGGAATAAATTAACTTATTGATGATATTCTAATACATTGAGATGCACCTGTATATCAACCTTGCAATGTTCACAAGTTACAATGCTATATCTTTGGATATTGATCTATGAGAGGGGGGGTCCTGGAATAATTAGGGATATGTTTATTGCTTTTCTCAATTATAAAGCGCTGTAGAATATGTTGGTGCCATATGTACATATAAACTATTATTGTTACATTCTTCTGTAGTTATTTATACGTCTTCTGTAATGACAGCTACAACAATGGGCAGGAGAAGAGGATGATGGTCATGATACTGGTGAATATGATATGATTATAGTGATGATGGTGGTAGTGATTGTGGGGAGGATAAGAGTGATGGTTATAATAGTGGTGAGTATTATGCTGATGATGGTGGTAAGGATGATGATGGTATTGATAATAGTGGTATTAAGGATCATGATGGCAGTGATGGTGGTATTAATAGTAATATTAGAGATGACTATAATGATTATGTTGGAGGATCATGATCATAATGGTGGTGATTATCATGATTATGGTAGAGGATGATGATGATGGTTGTTGTAAAGATGATGGTAGCAATAATGATAACAGTATGAGTATGATGATGGTGGTAGTGATAATGATGATGATAGTTATAGTGATAATAGCAGTGAGGGGGATGATGATAGTGATTATAATGTTGAGTACGATGATGATTATGGTGGTTTGGATGATGATGGTGATAGTGATGATGGATGGAGTTGCATCTTGTGAGGTTTTATAACTCTCCTGATATTGCTCAGATGCAGTCGGCAACACGAGGCTTTGTCATGAGTTGATTGACAGGTCTGCTATGGCCGAGGGCTTTATGGGGATCAGGTGGGATTATCTGCCAGAGGTTCATTTACCCTCAAGTATACTTTACATTTCTTCATTAAACTGTTGCCAAAATGAAAATTGACCTTTAAGAAATCCATAATATCCGTCCTTCCTGCTGGGATGTGGTACCCCCTTTCCGGAACGGCTGTGGGTTTAGGGAAGAGACTGAGCAGACAGTGAATGATCCCTCTGCAATCATTTCAGTGCTGGATAGGTGAACGTCTGCCATCATTATAAAGGCTTGTTCACACTGTGCATTTTTGATCTGGTTTTTTTTTGTGTTACATTTTTGTAGAATTTTCAGCGGCTACTGTAAACTGGATCTGTTTATTGGAGAAAAAGGTGGACCTGAAATGTATTGCGTTTTAGCTGCTGATTTTCATTGAATGTTGAACACGAAGGAGAAAACGGGTCACTAATTGACGCTCATTCTGTTTCTGGATACATTTTCTGCCCCAAAAACAGACCAGTAAAAAACGCAACATCAGAACAGCATTTCTGAAAACTCATTGACTTTGCTGGGCATCACAGAAACTGCTCCATTATTCATGCAAAAACGGATCACAAACAACGGATCAAAAACGCACTGTGTGAACAAGCCCTTAGAATAGCACATCTTTCCCCTCTTCAAGGCGCACCAACCTGCTGCTCGTGGTTGTCATGAAGAGGAGGTATTGAAGCTGGGCTGACATGGCATGTTCACAGCCATTAAAAGGATCCTGTCACCAGGTTTTTCCCTTGTAAAGTACGGCCACCAGCAGTTAGGTCTTATATACAGGATTCTAGGATGCTGCATATAAATCCCCAGACCAATCTGTATAATTCAGAAAACCAGCTTTTATTATATTCCCCTAGGGGGCGGTCCGGTCAGATGGGTGTCGCTGGTCTTGATCCGGTGCCTCCTCTCTTCTTGTGATTACCGTCCTCCTGCCCAGCTTTGTGTGGATGACGCGACCTACATCATCCACACAGTCACCCCCATCAGACTCCTGCATTTCTGTCTGCCCTGCTGAGAGCAGAATAAAGCACTGTAATACACTATATAGAATATAATACTTTGTTCTGCTCTCAGTAGGGCAGACAGAAATGCAGGAGTCTGATGGGGGGTGACTGTGTGGATGACGTAGGTCGCGTCAGCCACACAAAGCTGGGCAGGAGGACGGTAATCACCAGCAGAGAGGAGGCCAAGAACAGCGACACCCAACAGACCGGACCACCCTGTATGTAAGTATAATAAAAGGTCTTTTTATGATATACCAATTGGCCTGGGGTCTTGTATACAGCATTTATGAATGCTACATGTGGCGCCCCTGCGTCCAGGAGGCCACAAAAGGGAACTGCAGCCAGGCAGGTAGGACATTGTTAAACACTAACACCCTCACAGCCCACATAACCCACGTGTCAGAGAGGTTACATCCAGCCTGAGGTTAGACACTATATGAGACCAGAGGGGTGGTGGATGAGAGGAGTGGGTTGGGCACACCAGAGGTCAGGTGACTGACAGTATATAGAGAGGGGGAGGAGAAAAGGAAGACAGTAGGCTGAAGTAGCTGAGATGTAAAGACAGAAAGACAGACACTGCCTGGAAGAGCCTAAGCCGTGCAGACCCGTACTGAGCCAGTGCGAGCCAGATGGGGGGGAAAGCCCGTCCGACGCTGAAACCACCAGGAGTGAGAGAAGAGAGAGGGATGGTGTACCCGTGCCCTAGACAGCAGCTGAAGCAACCTGTTGCAGGTGGAGAAGCCCTCCTAGAATATTGGAAGGAACGCAGAGAAGGAGCCTGGCAGAGCCTCATGCTAGAGGACTGTTGGAGGCTGGGCTAAAGTAGAGTGTCGGCTCTAAAGGGGACCGTAGTTCACCCGGTATCCCCAGATAATACGACGGGGGGTCTGAGTTCCAGACTGAGATCCCTAACCCTAAAGGACAGGCAGCTAAGTGACGTACTAGGACTCACAGAAGCCCGAGTCACCGCCATACTGTCCAGTGTCGCACAACACAGAGAAAGAGAAGCAATAGCCCGGAAAGGGACATTAACAGACTGTGTGAGGGGTCACAGGAGGGAGAGGCCTGGCTGCAGGAGCAGAGAGAACCCGTGTACTTGAACTGTGTAACAACTGCAAATAACTTGTAAGCTGACTGAAAGAACTTGAGTAAAGCTTTGGAAACCCTGAATTGCCTCTCGTGTCAGTCTATGCCTGCAGACCATTCCTCCCTACAGATCCAGCCTGTCAGCAGCAGCCAGGAGGAGAGATCCCTGCAGCCTGCAAAGTAAGTGTGCTACAACTACACACACAATAGACTTTAACCCTTGCTGCCCCGGGGGATACAGTTCTCCCCACTGGAACTATACCATCCACGCTGCCATTCCATCACCCCCAGAGGTTCTGCAGCAGCGGCGGCCCCATCACTGGCCGCACCAAGTGGGTGGCGTCACCCGTGACAATCCCCTTGTAAATAATTCCCCATCTTTATTGTGAGGGCCCAGGGACACGGTCCGGACCAAGCCACCTGTGACATCCCCAGTACCGTCCGGTCCGGTACCGAGTACCCCAGTCCCGCCTGGGGCTCCACATACATGACAGGGCTTACTACTGGTGGCTGCACTTTATATGGGGAAACATCCAGTGACAGGTTCGCTTTACACAACCTCTGATCAGCTACATGCAAACCAAACTGCAGTCACTTCACCACCCTCAAGGATCGGTAATACAGTTGTTCTGTGCTGATTATCGTGTTATTGGCAGCACATGTCCTGTTTGCACGGTACAATGTTCTGCTGATGAAGATGATTTTTCAATCTGCTTTAAGTTCACTGTAGTCATTGAGCTAGTGTTCTGCTTGTATGGCAAGTGCAAAGGGAATCTGTCAGCAGGTTTTTTCTATGTAAGCTGAGGACAGCATGCTGTAAGAGTTAAAAAACAAAGAGCAACTGTGTTTCTCTTAGCAGTGTGTGTGCTGTTGTTTAATTAATGTTTAAGCCATCAGTTTAAATCTTAAACTGATTGCTTTATTACTCTGTTACTAACATTGCAGGACTACTAAGTCACGTGCGCGGCAGTCTGACAAGCCCCTGCTGTGATTGAAACCTCACAATCAATGCACAATCTCTATTGAGAGTCTGATGTGGGCGGGGGCAGCTATCTCAGCTCTGCTACATTCCTGAAAATAAATTCTTTGATTGTGTGAGAATGGCTTCAGCCAGTAATCTTTGTGAAACTTAAACTTTATAAGCTAATATCTCTGCAATGGAGAGGAAAAATGAAAAAATAAAAAGACAGATTATTACTGCCAGGATATCATAAACACTGCTGCAGAGGTCGCAACTGCAACGGGGCCCAGGGATGCATTGGACTCATCGACCCCACTACTTGCAACAGCATGACCCGTGACTGGAGGCACATGGCAGTGATGTCATGTGTCACCATAGCAAGCATGCTGCCTACAGAGGAGGGCACCATGCACCATGGGAGGCCGGAAAGGTGTGTATAATATTTTTTTGAGGGAGAGGAACTATGTGTTAGAGACAGAAGAAGAACTACTGTATACCAGGAAGTGCTCAGCATAAGGACATATATACCAAGATGGGGGACATATATACAAGGATGGAGACATATATACCAAGATAGAGACACATATACCAGGAAGGGGCCCAGAATGGGGACATATATACCAAGATCGGGATATATACCAGGAAGGTGCCAATGATAAGGACATATATACCAGAATAGGGACATAAAAAGCAGAAAGGGGCCAAGGATAAGAACATATACCAGGATGGGGACATATATGTACCAGGAACAGGCACAGGATGAGGACATGTAGATCAGGATGGGGGACACATTTACCAGGATGTGGGACATATTTTCCATAAAGTGTCTCAGGATTGAGGACATATATACCAGGAATGGGGACATACTTACCAGAAAGGGGCCCAGGATGGGGGGCATATTCACTGGGAAGGGGCCCAGGATGGGACATATATGCCTAGAATGTGACCAGAATAAGGATATATACCAGGATGGGGACATATTAACCAAGATGGGGGATATAAACACCACGATGGGGGACACATTTACCAGGATGCGAGACATATTTACGATGAAGGGCTCAAGACTGGGGGCATGTAGATTGGATGGGAGATATTTACCAGAATGGGGGATATATTTACCAGAAAGGGGTCCAGGATGGGGAACTTATTTACTTGGAAGGGGCCCAGGGTGAGGGTTTATGCTTACCATTGAATGGGCGCAGGATGGGACATATATACCAGAAAGGTGCACAGAAAAAGGATATATACCAGCATGTACCAGGATAGAGGCATATAAACCAGGATGGGTACATATTTACAAGGACAGGGTATATAAATACCAGGATAGAGGACATATTTACCAAGAAGGGCCCCAAGATGGCAAGATGGCGGACATTAGTACAGGATGGAATAATCACTACATGAAGGGGTAGCTGGGAAATGATGTTTTTATAGGCTTCAGAATGCATACATCTGGTCCAAATTTTGCACCAAGACCCATTGGACTCTAGTTACGCCACTATCTGCAGCCACAATTGTTTAGCATGTTGTAAAAGGTTACTGAACTCTCTAATAATGACAGCAGACCTCAGGTTTACATTAACTATGGAAGGAACAGCAAGTGATCTTCTCCACTGTCAGCTATAGACAGTGCCTGCAGTGGGCCCCCCAATTTCAGAGGACCTCACCATGTACCCAGTTTTTTCCTGTGTTGCTTCTGTCCTACATGCATGGGGCGCAACTACGACAGGTACAGGGGTTGCAATCGCACTCAGACCCTGAAGCCTGGGGGGGCCCAAAAGTCTTTTGGCACTATAGAAAAAGACTAATGCTATTAAAGATGTGCAATAAATGGGCGCCCTCTGTTGGGGCTTTCGCATCTGGCCCATGAGCTGCAAATTACACCACTGCCTACATGGACATATATATAAAGGGTAAGGATGATGTGATTTAGACAGATGGAGCAGCATGTAGTGAACTCTATAGAACGCCATCCACTGGAAGGAGCAAGCGTTGTTCTAGGTTCTTTCTGCAAATTGACCATTACACGGCCCCGGAGACTCCCGTCTGTTAACATGACGTATCTGGACGTCGGCCAACGCGTCCGCTCTATATACATTTGTTTTCATTCACAGCATGTCAAAACAATCTCCTCCGTAATAATTCACCCAGAAAGTCAGGGAAAAAAAAAAGAACAGAAGTTATTATTATGGGAGAGATCTTACATGGAAACCCCTATGAACCCTCCAAATCCACCTTCTAATCCCCACATTGCAAATCTCCAGCCTCTAATCAAAGCCGCATGTCTCCTCTATTCCTAGGAATCCATCATCCTGGCGCAGCGACCGAGCCGAGGCCATAAAGCAGCGCGGGGTATGGCGGTCCACGGCTGAACGCTCCCACTTTATTACAATTGTGTAAATCTCAGGCAATGGAGCCGCACATCCAAGTCACAGCTCATGATCTAAGTCATTAGCCACAGGCCAGTCAATCACATGTGCTCCCTATTAGACCCCGCTCAGCCCCGCTCTCTGGGATGTTATGACTGGACCCTTCACTGGGAATTATCCAGTTTTACAGTTGGCGGCCCCTAAATCACACCGCCTGAAGTAGACGAGGGGCCTGACCCCACAAGGCTCTCCAAAATAGATGTACATAAGCCTTGATGGACTGGAGTTTAGTCAAATGTCAACTCCTACAGACCATCCCCTAAGATGTCAGATGTCAACTCCTACAGACCAACCCCTAAAGGAATATAATAATTCCACCCATGTCCTGTACATGGATGATGGGGCTGACTGCAGTCTTTATTATAGGCTGCTCTTCTCCACCAGAGTTGGGTGACCCTCTGATATAGGAATCTGTTGATGAGGTCATACATTGATGATGTCATATTGGATTTGATACATGCCCTTGATACATTGTTTTCTTCCATGTTCTCTGTAGTCACATCACGGAGATCCTGTCAGATCCAATTGAGGCTCCGTTCCCGACCTCCTCCCCTCAACGTCTCTTCCATTTCGTTTCTTTTTCTGTTGCAGAATGACTGACACTTTCTATCATGTGCCTTCTCCAAGCCAAACACGCTTCAATCCCCCATCCGCTCTGAGATGTCGAGGGTCATGGACACAGAACGCTTCCGCCAGAGTTTACAGCTTATGTTCTCACACAGGATCAGTATTTTATTATTCTACATTAAAAGAAAAAAGAAAGTTTTGTTAAAGAGAATGAACACCCAAAATCCCCAAAAGGGATGGGAGTGATTCATGTAGAATCAAAATATGACAACGGGACTTTTGGGGCCCATAGGCTCCAGGGCCCGGGTGCAACTGCAACCCCTGCACCTTTTGTAGTTACGTTCCTGCTCATAAATACCCCATCATGGTTCAGGGGGGTCATCTAGGTTCCTTGTTTTACCTTCTAAATTGTTCAAAGTGTAAAGTTTAAGTGTCTTGGGTGTCTCCTGTCCTTGGGACCTTATGGTTACATTGCCTTGTGAAACTCTGGTTTTTAAATATATATTCTTTCTTTTGTTGCTGCAGGGGTTATTTCCTTGCTGATAGTTCTTTGTTAGTGGTATCCCAGCTGTAGCTTTTTGAGACCACTTCCCTCCACTATAAATCACATGTTTCATCATCTGATGCTGATAATAGAATGCATTTCTATGCTGACCACCATGGAAGGAGCAAGTCTCTGGATGCTGCTAAAGTTGTGTTGATTGCTGCTCTGGTGCTTCGCTGAAATTGAGGAGTTGGAGTATATCTTTTTTGTCTATGTCTCTCTGTCAGTCCTCCTTCCCCTGTATTTTATTACTGCAGTGGTGAGATCAGTGCACTCACCGGCCTTCGCAGTATCCAGGGTGAGTAGAGGGATAGTGAGGGATTAGGCATGTAACAGCGATGGGGGAAGGACCTGTATAGAGATGTTAGGTAGCTCAGGGGACAAATACAGGAAGATGACATGTCTCCCCTCTTCCTACCACAAGGGCCTTCCTTCCTTTTCATCCATGTTATAATCTCTGTGTTGCACCACGTTCCAGACGTTCCCTCATCCAAGCGTGACATTAAGATCTTTCAATCTATAATTGTATCCAACAGTCAAGTGATTCCTCCTCTTTCTTTACCTTTTAGCATGGCCGCAATGGGGCACGACTGTAGTTTCCGCTTCATTGTCCCCGATCCTCCTCCAGACTTCATACTTCTCCAAAAGACAGGACAATCAAGTAAAGGGAGGCAAGTCTGTACTGATGTACCAGCGGCAGGGCAGTGCTATGGAGGCACTATACCATGTAACCTGTTGACATACCGTCAACAGAGTGATTCAAAGTGAGCACTAGCACAATCACACCCAGTTTGGGATTGGGAGGACAAAAATAAGGGAATGCAATCACATAGTTTACTAGCCTGCCGCTAGGGACAAAATACCAGGTAAAACACTGGAACAGAACAACCCTTTAAGGGGGAAAATTATAAGGTTTCAGTAAGGTAATGGGGTGCTGGACAATGTTGTTATTTCCACATTCAGAGGAAAGCTAAGAGGCCCCCAAACTTTTTAAATATGTATGGGGGCGTTTACCCTCCTAGCTCTGGTTCAACCCCAAACCCAGTGCACTGGGTCCTGGCACTGGACGGCGCACAATGTCTTGAGGCTGGACAGAGTCAATTCCCATTATTTTCCATCTAGGGAAGAGTCAAGAGCACGGAGTGTAAAATCCTCTCCAGATCATCAGCCCTTGTAAAAATATCACTGATCACCCTATGCACAAGCAAGATGCATCTTTGTTGGGTAACCAGATGGAATAAAAGTCATTGAAGACAGCACACTGTGCAAGCCATGTAGACAGGATGCTCTGCTGACATGATGCTGTTGTCACACCACACAGGGGCGGACCTACCATGGTGCAGCTGGTTCAGCTGCACCAGGGCCCCGACTGGCTAGAGGGCCCCTCAAGCCTGTAGGGGGGCCCCCAGCCACCCCCAATGACCCTGCACCAGAGGAGAGGGGGTTAACCGAGGGAAGCTTCCTGCTTCCCCCGGCTGGGCCCGCCTCTCCTCTCCTCTGTTGCCCCAGCTCCCAGAACAGCGTGGCTCGCTCGATGCAGGTAGGAGCAGCCGCACACATAGCCAACGCCACCCCCCCTCCGCTCACCGCCGTTGCCTGCTAGCATACAACCCCCCGTTCCTCGCCATTGTCCGATAGCACCAAGCCCCCCCCGCTCCTCACCATTGGCTGCTGCACCAGGGCCCCCTGGTCGCAAGGTCCGCCACTGACACCACAGACTAGGGAGCATCCGGATGCAGAGTGTGACAATGTCGCACAGACCAACAGTGTCCAGCGCACTACACAAAACTACTGACAGGGGAAATGATGTGCCCCTTTGGGGCCGTGGGGTACTCGAGTCCGGATTGAAGGTGTCATGGTCAGGAGGGGAAACGGGATGTCACCGTTGCGTGACCCGGTCCGTGGCCCCGGATTGGTCAATATAAAGGGGACAATTATGTAGTTTCTTCTAAAGGATTCTCTGGACGTGGGACCTGGAGATTGCTCTTGATTCTCGTGACGCCACCCGTGGGTTGTGGTTAGTGATGGCCGCCGCTGCTATACAGTTCCTCTGGGGCTGGCGATGATACAGCAGAGTTGGTACACCCACCATGGGTAGGGCTCACCCCAGGGCAGCAGATGTTAATGAGTGAGTTAATAGCTGTGTTCCAGCACAAGGCTGATGACGCGTCAAGAAGGCCACAGACACAGCGAGATACAGTCTTAAGATATTTACTCACATTCACTGTGTAACAGCCCGCTGAGCACTGAGTTCTTGGAGGAAGGGATCCAACTACTCCCGTGTAGTGGGATGGCACTCAAACAGTACCCCTTCTCTCTGTCCTTTCTCGGTTGTCTTACTCTGCGCTTGCTTCATCCTCCTGCCTTTTGCTTAGCTCATGCAGAGCCCCGAGCCGGTGGCCACGGGTCCCTCCTGGGGTTAATTCGTAGTCTATCGATGGACCCTCTTTGGCCACCTTTTCAGCAGATGTGCGCAATTTCGGCTGCTGCACCAAAAAATACCGCAGCCTCCGGGTTGCTAGTTGAGCCTGGTTGTTCTTCAGTCTTGGGGTCCCGGTGCCCCTACTCTGCGACCCGGTCCCTCCAAATTTCTGTCACTGTGGATTCGGGCACCCCAGGCGGATTGCTTACTTCCCTGTCCCCTGGCACCCCTTCTACCTCCTGGAGCACCCCGGTTCTTTCTCTGCTCCCCAGTCAAGCCTTAGGATGAGCTCACCTGGCTCCAGTCTTTTGGACACTTATCTCAAGCTCTTACTCCTCTTCTGACAGATTTCCTTTCACTAGCTTCCCGCCAACTCAATTGGCTTCCAGATCTTTCCTTGTTCTATTTATACCCTCTGTTATGTGTCCACGTCATCTACGTTTGTTCTCCCTGACTTCACTCCTTCCCGTGTACTCCTCTAACTACTTCCTCTCCACCCATCTCCACTAACCCGGTTCCTCCTTTCAGACAGGATCAGGACTGTGCTCTCCCGTAGGAGCAATCTCGCCCTAACCCTGACCTGGACTGGTGTAGAGTATGGCCTGGGTGTCCTGATACTGGTCAGGCCCCCCTTACCCGAGAGTGGGGTGCTACACCTCATCTAGGGGGCAGTACTGCTGTGGTGACTGGATCTGCAGGGGCGCCACAGAAACACCAGGAGGGACAAATACAAAGGAGGGCCCTGCTCATAGGGAACCAGGGAAAAGCACCCTTTTGCACTCTCCTGCAGCAGTGACCTAATCTCTCTACCATCCCTATACGGGTTCTTTCACCCCGTCTCCCAGCAGGATACCTAGTCCTTCGCTGGCCCTCATGATAACCCTCAATAGGGAGATGGCAGGCAAGAGCACTAATCCCAACCGCTGCACAAATAACAACAAGAGGGGAAGGAAAGACAGACAGGGAAATTACAAGAAAACTTCACACCTGCTGCCACACTCCTAGGCAGCAGGCAGCTTGGCAACAGTCAGCTTCTCCAGAGTAGCACCTTCACCAAAGGTAGCTAGGCCAAGAATGAGTTCAATCACCAGCAAGGAATGCTGGACCATGTGACCACATAAAGGAGATGGGAGTAATCACAAAGTAGCCACACCTGGGATGAGAACAAAGAGCTAACTAGCAACAGAAACTGACATTAACTCTTACACTGTGAAAGGAAAGAATCACATTAAATATGAAGTCTACATGCAGGAATGATACACAGGTTCCAAACGTATCACTGACCCGTGACAGCTGTATGGCACAGTATGACCATATTAGATGCCTGGGCATCCATTTCAGCAATTTGCCATGGTTTTTGCTTCAAAAACCTCCAGAACGCTGGTAAAAAAGCACCAGTGGCCAAAAGCGTAAAAAGAAATACACAGGATAAACACTAAAAAAACATTTAGTAAAAAAATAGTCTCTTTCCTGAGGCGTCTTCTTGAAAAACTCATCAGGTTCAGCCACCGATACGGGGAGAGACACATGCGGTGGTTTTCCATGTCCTTCATATACAAGTATCCTGGATGGTTATCAGGACCTCCCAACTTCTAATAAGGAGGCACAGGATGACGGCTCCAGGCCAATGTCCCTGTAAATCTCACAATCTACCACGAACAGCAACATTTCAGCCAAACGTTAAGAAAAAAAAAAACCTGATATGTTGTCATAACCTTTGAAATTTATTGTTTTTCTTATTAAAAAGAGGGGGAGACGAGCGCGGGAGGGTGGAGACTCTAATAAAGTAATTGAGGGTCTCTCTGGGACTTTCACAGAATTCTCAGCTTCAAATGTTGGACTCAAAAAGCGGAAAAAAGAAAAAATCCTCCTGGAACGAGACGTTTTCTCTGCAGCCCGGCCGGTCCTGGCGAATGTTGGTGGTGACCCCCAGCGTTACTCATCTACCGCCCTCAGCGCTAATTATCCGATGATTAATATTTCCAATATACACAAACGTTAGACAGTTGACCGCAGTCCGCGCCGCACATGGACTAATGACAGGATACAGATATAAACAGATTTCAGCAATATGTTACTAATGATTTACGTGGTAGCCCTGATCCCGGCCAATTAAACACGGCGTAGCCGACACCGCTCACACATGTCACACTGGGCTCAGCGCCTTCATTTTGGGAGGATTTGCTGGGATTTAAATATAATACATTAGATTAATATGAGAATATGTATGAATATACAGACATAAAAACTACAGGCAGGCGCCGGTCTAAGTATACAACCTCCCCAAGAGTCAACATCTATTTGATGATTTATTTATGTAGAGAGAAAGTATCCTACACAACGTCCCATCATCCGTGACTCCATGAATTTACAATTTAATTACTTTCTATTACACAACTAAACACCCCAAATATTGCTGATCTCAGGAAGTCATGATGTAATCTCCTTATCAGATCCAAGGTATCCCATCAGTGGTGGAGCTTGAAGCTCCTGGGCCGCGATGCGTAAACTCCAAAGGAGCCCCCAATCATTGAAAATCTTTAATAGGCCAAAGGGACTTTTGGGTCCCTAGGCTCCAGGGCCCGGGTGCAATTGCAACCCCTGCATCTGTTGTAGTTATGCCCCTGTCTCCCATCAACCCTGACCTCAGGAGCTCACAATCTAATAACAATCCCTATGGCTAAAGTTTCATTCAGAAAAAGCAGATGATATTACATCTGTACTAAGGCTCGGCCTGGCCCACAGAAGAACAGGAGAATCCTCCGGTGGGCCTCTTTGCAGTAGTATGTCACTTACCCCCACAACATGATCACAATATACTTGTTTTACTATGAACACATGAAGAAAGCATCCCATCATTCATTTTATGAAATTATTTTATCGGCCTTCAGCTCAATTTCGAGCCAAGGTGACTTCATGGATGAACGCCCTGTAGGAAGATCAGTCTTGTGCAGCCTAGATAGGTCCACCAGGGTCTTCTCCACCGTTATCTTGACTGTATCAAGCCATTGGGTTGGTGGTCTTCCTCTTCAACTTGTTCCTTCTATTCTTCCTACCATGATGTCCTTCTCTAGGGATTGGTCTCTTTGGATGATGAGTCCAAAGTAGGCAAGTTGTTGCTCCTAGTGATATGTCTAGCTTGATTTGTTTGTTGTTCTTGCCATCCATGGTATTGATCCTTCTCCAGCACATTTCGAAGGCGTTGATTCTTCTTCTGTCTTGTTTCTTTATCGTCCATGTTTCACTTTCATATGTTGTTACTACAGAAAAGTCCAGACAATGTACGAGCCGTGCCTTCACCACCAGTGAAATATTCCTTGATTTAAAGACCTTGTCCAGTGACTTCATTGATGATTTTCCCATAGCTATTCTCCTATTGACTTCCGAGGTCGTCGCTGCATCTTGAGTGATCATTGATCTGAGAAGGTTGAAGTCTTTTACCACTTCTAGTTTGTCTCCGGCCATCTCAAATGTGTCCTTGTCTTGTCAATAGTCAATATCTTTGTCTTCTTGGTGTTGAGTAGCAGTCCCATGTTCAAGCCTTACATCTTGACACTCCGTATTAAGTCCTTCATTCCATCTACGCTTGTTGCTATCAGTGTATCTTAGATTGTTGGTACTGAGTATATTATTATAGAGATCCATAAGTAAATTTGTGAATGTAATTTTGGCATATAGTTGATCAGTGGGCCCCAAAGTCAATGTTATGAGTAGGCCCCGGCCCGTTGTCGCCCCACTTTGGCACTGTGACTGTACTGTCATCTATAAGGCATCTGTTTTTATACATCAGCAGTAAATAACATTTACAAGACCATATACTCTTTCCTATGTTAAAGAATTATTAAATGTGAGATGCATGTGTGTCGCCCCACCGGGTAAGCTGCCACTAGAGGTACAGCATTCCCGTGGTTAGGGAGTGTAGTGCCCCTGTTCTCTGGATTCTGCGATGGTGTGGCTGAGCCCAAAACACACACAAACAGCACACAAACACATAGGCCCTGGGACAATGGGAGGACCCTGAGGGAGGGCCTAGGACACAAAAATGGAAACAGGAAAGTGTTAGACACGAGAGAGTGGTAGAGGAGTAGAGTGGAGGAAGCAGCAACAGGAGCGTGTAGAGTCGATGTGGTGCCGGCTCCCAGGGCTCGGAGCATGACCATGCTCGCCCCGGAAGGGAGAGGCCAGAAGGGTGGAAGGAAAAGAGAGCCCTAGGGATGCGGAAGAGACACCGATTCCCAGTACGCCCGAATCTGACGAGACAGAGGGGTTGATGGACGACACAGGGACCCGGCCCTGAACACGGTGTGGATACTTCAATCCCGAGCCATAAATCCGGAGGACCCTGACTTCTAACAGGAGCTGTGGCCGAACACCCGACACATTTTGGGGAAGGAGGCTGAACTAGAGAGCAGTGCCCGGGAGAGTGAGCTAATGGCGCCCGAGACACAAATAAGCACTCGAGGCTGTCGGTACGTGAGCTCTGTGCTTCGGAGAGCGTTGAGAGCCTGAGGGGCTTAGCAGCGATATGCCCGCCTCAGAAGAGAACTACCCTTTATAGTGCTGAGAGAGAGAACGTAGACACACCAGAGGGAGAACGTAGACACACCAGAGACAGACCACCTAGTGAGAGGGCACCAGCCGAGCCTCTGTAACATCAACCGGGAGAAAACGCTGAACCGAAGCCTGGCAAGGGACGTACCTGGCAGCCATGTTGAAACACTAAGTAAAAGCAACTGAACTGCAGTTGTGATGTGTGTGTGACTTTCTTGAGCGGCGGCCACGGAGGCCACATGAAACACTGGGGAATCGAAGTTCCACGGAACATCTGCCAAGGTATAGACTAACTCCTCCATTCCGCTGCCGTGGGGACCGCGCTTCGCCTGCGGGGAGCGAAACCATCCAAGCTGCCAGTCACCATCCCCAGAGGTTCTGAAGCAGCGGCGGCCACCCTGGCCGCATAGCACAGGTAGCGTCATGAATACCCCCTTATCCCCTAAGACGTTCCCTGTCATAATTCCCCATTTATTTTAAATGACACCGCCAGGGTCACGGGACAGGGTCTCGGCCCCCGTCTGTCCCCATGAAAAGAACCGAGAAGTTAAGAAGAGAGAACATCTAGATACTGCCCGATTCCCGAGTCTTCCCCGGCCCTGGAGTGGGCATATCAATTTAATCTGAGGAAGCGTGGTGGCACACTATGTGAGATGCATGCAAAATACTCACATGACTCTCACATGACTCACCCTGAATGGCCCCTACCTCTCTGAACGGGAGTACGTCAGCTCTATAGAAACACAAGTAGCTGACGCGCTCCCATTCAGAGAGGCAAGGGCCATTCCGGGTGAGTCATGCAAGAGTCATGACTCACCCGATCTTGCATACATATCGCACAGTGTTTTTCCACACAAAAGAACAGTGTCTAATTTCAGGGATGTGTTACTTACTAAGCTGTGTGTTCTAGTTTCAATGCAATCAGTGTTTTATAAACTGGAGATTATCAATGCAGGATTGTGTTCTCACAGCTGAGAGTTTGTTACAGTGTGGATAGACTGGATTATTATATTCAAGCAAAACAGCAGAAATGAAAGATATAAACAAGATGCAGATAATAGAGTGATAGAGGGGATTCCGCTGCCAGGCTGCACACGTGGTAATAATCTCCAGGCCTCCTGGTAAAAGCCTCTCTGATCATCTCTTGGAATAACAAAATAGAGACCATTTAAAGGCAGCAATTTTCCAGTGATCTGCCATTCCTATTCCTTTTATTGACTTAGAAGTTTGGGGTGAAAGCGTTTCCAATCTTCTCCTCCATGTGTAATAGACGTGATCCCAGAATTCCTCCCTCTAATCCGGGCAATTGTTCTCTTATTCCTGCGCAGATTGCACAGAGCCGCGGCAGATCAGCTGTGATGAAAGCTGTAATGGTGATTACATGTGGGGGTCCCCGCTCCCACTACTTCATGGCCCTGGCACGTAGGCTGGTTAACCCCTCCACTGCCAAGAGGGGGCCTTACACCATGGATTCTGCTCCAGACTCTACACGTGGAGTGTTTCCTATTAAATGTGAAGCTCTGAATGTAATTCATTGTGAGTTTCTCATGATTTCAATGTGTCTGAAGAGCTTCTGGGTGAAACTCCCAACTTCACAACCTGTCACTTCTAATGTGTGCAGCGCAACAGCAAATACATTCCCCCATTTACCGCTAGTGTCTAGTGCTGAATGAAAACCTCATGCATTGCATCACATATAAGATTAGAGGTGCATTCAGTCTTTATGGGGAGCTCCTGAATAACGTCACTGGACACTGATATACTGTGTATATGTGGCACCCCAGAGTTCGTATGCCACTATGTCATTATCTCCCTCGGGGGGTAGTGTTATACCTGAGAGCAACAGTGACTTCACACCAGGCAAAACCAAAGCACACAACACCTTTCTGCCTCCTGGCCTGAAGGGGGAGATCTAAAACCCGGGATCAAGGTAGCTCCCCTATAAATTCTGGTCTGGGGTGGAGTTAGTCAGTTCAGTATTGAGCAGTACTGAGAAAGACATCCTGTGGGCTAGAGCAGTGCTAAGCTTTCCCCAGGAAAGCTAAGCCTAGCTGAGGGACCTAAGGCAAGGGTCTGATGATAACCAGGATAACCTGGGGAGCAGAGAGGTGTTGAGCTCAGCCAAGAGGAAAAGCGCCAAGAAACGGACCCCGGAGCCCGAGGCTGTGCAGGGCCAAAAGACCCGGCATCTAATACCGGAGGGTGGGGAATTCCAAGTTCCCCATCCACACCAAGTACCCAGAGGCAATGCAGCATCAAGTGGCCAGGAATAGCTACCCATGCAGTGGCGCTAATAAAGGACTCAAGCTGCCTGTCATACTGGCACATGCAGGAGAGGGGGAGAGAGAGGGCCGCAGCTCAGCTTCAAGCAGCTGCAGGGACCCATAGTAACAGCATCTGCAGTTGGACTGGTATTTCCAGTGAAGGATCTGAGAAACTAACAAAACATGAGTCTGTCTGTTAATGCGCACCCTCCATCCTGCACCCTACACCCTTCCAACATCCACTGCCCTAGGGATCCGCTCTGCCCGTGGGGATCCACTCCATCCTAGCTGCCTGTCCATCATCCTCAGAGGTTCTGCAGCAGCGGTGGCTACCCATAGCCACAAACCACGGGTGGCGTCACAAACAACTCCCTTATAAATCATCCTTTTCCCTACACTAGCCAAGAACTGCCTTTTACAACTGAATGCACGGTCTCGACCCCTGTGACTTCCCAGAACTGCTAAACAGTCCAGTTTGAAGACCCTGTGTCCCTGGGGTGACACAACTCCTGTTTTTGGCGTCATGAACAGGATATCATGCCCGACATATACGGTTACTGTGTGCCGTGAATTGTGTTGAACTACGTGTTTTTGACACTACTAAAACGCAAGGCGCGTGGGAAGCTGAGGGGGCCCGTCATCATGGGCAGTAACCTGCAAAAAGCGTGAAAGGAAGCCCAACCTGCGCTGTGATGACATCCGGTGGGGAAGGGAAACCCTGTCCCATTGGCAGAAATAAAGTTGATCATCCCCACAGAAGTGAAGGACCTAGTGGGCAAAAGTTCACTAGGGGGGACAAAGATGTCAGAACCTGGTGGAGAGGAGCCTGCGCAAGGAGCGATCGCAGCCCAGTCCACAGCCCCAGGTGTGGCCCAAGTAGCAGCCGGAGCCCCAGCCACTGTGGCACCAGCCATAACCCCGGTAATGCTGTTACTAATGCAGTACACGCCAGGGGCGACGTGGTTGCCGCAATACTCAGGAGAACCAAGTACCCTGACAGACTTCAGGGAGAGATTGGACAGTTTATATAAAACTCAATACAAATCCCAATTAAAAATTGGCCTTCCTTAAACTATCAGTTCTCACATTAATGGATGCCTATCTACATCCAAAGGAAAGATCATAACGATTTAATCATCAAGAAAATCTTTATTAAATCTGTAAAATGTTATTACAATAAAATAATTCAGAGCATTCCCTCCGGGGGGAACCACGAGAAAAACATTCAGGCTAGTCAGATTAATATCATAGTATATCATGCAACATAAATGTTTTCTGGAATCAAATGTAGTAACAATCCTAACACCAATTCCTAAACCAGGCCACTTCTTAAAATTCACTATCAGGGGGTCACTACCACCTATTCACTCCTTATTCATATATTAAGTGCCTGCTTCTCAAGCATTGGGCACTTCCCATAGGTGTATATAGTTCACAATATAACTATTAGTTCAAAGCATCAATAGTCTCTCCCCTGCAGCT
Organism: Allobates femoralis; assembly: GCA_033576535.1. Lineage (NCBI taxonomy): Eukaryota > Metazoa > Chordata > Amphibia > Anura > Aromobatidae > Allobates > Allobates femoralis. The sequence continues at coordinate 430,765,055 of JARQOC010000006.1, forward strand.
GATTCAACAGCTTGACTTTGGTATAAACATTATAAATGTGCATCATACCTGACTCACTAGGACGCCTGTGTGTGCTCGTGCTCCCTCCTCCCCTACAGCCGTTTCGCTTCTGCTTCTTCCGGGGGGCGTATAGAATGTTACAAGTCAGGGCTTTTTATCCCGCGCTCCACCAATCCATAAACGCCACGTTGTATCATACCCAGGTGTCTGTCATGGACGGCGCGTGAGACCCATAGCAATGCGTGCACGATCATCCTCCCCGCTGCGGCATGACGTACATAAGTCCGCCTCCCTGCCGCAGTCAGGTGATATCCACGTCATTACGTCCGGGCGCATGCGCACTACAGACACCTCCGGGAATGTTGTTTCCTTGCTCAATATGTTGCTAAGCAACTACCCGTACCGCTGATTCACATAATTTATCAATTATTCCTTATACACTGCATTTCTAATCATAAAAAACTACCAACTAGCTTCCCAATTACATATTATTCCCCAAGGTATACATTAATACTGTGATCTCTAAAAATAATTAATATACATATAAAATACTCATTCCAACCGGTATCAAAATTACATAAAGTGCCCGTGCGTATCTATTAAATTTAATATATCTAATGTAGATAATTCTCTTTTTTGAAAAAGTATATATTTACCACAATTCACATATCAAAAACCCATAATTCCCTGTGTATATTACATTATTACATATAAGTGCTTATCAATCATTAATATAAAACTAAAATCCTCATCATACCACTGTACAATTATAATTATTAGCAGTAGCAGTAATTATGACACTATTGAAGATTCTTCATTTTATCCCCTGACGGAAAACCATAGAGTTAGTATATTGATTGGACAATTGACTGGTGCAGCTCAGCGGGAGGTAAAGTCCTGGCCGGACACTGACAAAGACACTGTTGAACATTTAATGGCCAGACTGAAAGTCACCTTTGATACCTGTACTACTGCAAAGCGGAAAATAAGATTCTTCGAGTGTAAACAGAGGGTGCAGGATAGCACCAGAGACTTTGCTTTGAACCTCCAGGAAGGTATGAGGGCAATAAAACAGACAGACCCTGCTGGTGTACCAGAAGAGGACAAATTGCTTATTGAACAGTTTATTGAGGGGCTTTTGTCCCCTGCTCACAGAGTCCACTTATGTATGATGGCCGTTCAGAACCCTGGCCTAGACTTTGCGCAGTTTAAAGACCAAGCCATTCAGATGCTGCAGGAGATAACTTTGAGAAGTGCTGCATTTAGCGGGTGCCCCACTATGATCTACCACCCGGAGGTGGTGCCTAGTTCCCAAGCACCCATGGAGACTGCCACGCAGGACCTAGGAGGTGATCCCTCTGCAGATGTATAGGCTCATCTCTGGGAGTTGAATAAAAATGTGGCTGCACTGACTAGAACTGTGCAGTCCCTGCAGGATACACCTCAAGAGGTCAAGATTCAGCCAGCCTCCAGTCTAGAGGGTATCCTATGGCAACGACAGAAAAGAATCCCCAGAGTAGGGAAAAAGACACACATCGCTTTGATGCAACTGGACAACCGATTTGTTGCTGCTGTGACAGGGCGGGACACCTGGCCAGGTATTGTCTCGTAGTTGACCGAATCCTGGGTTGGAGGGTCAACCTTCGGACGTAAGATGGTCAGGTAGTGAAAGAATGTAAATATTTGATTAAGTAAAATGTTTGTTTGTTTTTCCTGTAACTAAGTAACCATGCAACCATCAAGAGTACACACCTACAGAGACTTTACTGTATGAATTTTTGAGCTTTCTCAAACTTTTATTATCTTTAAAAATTGACCATTATGCCACTGGACTGGTTGTGGTAAAGACTTTGTGTAAATATTCTTCATCAGCCAATGGTGGAAGGACTAATCACCAAAGTGACTGCTTTTTCAATTTTCTTGGTTTTTGTATTTTTGAATTTTTGAGACTCTGTACATTTTATTATTGTTATTTAATAATTGTTCATGTTTTCCCTTTTGAAAAATGTTTCTCAGTCCAGTAGTACTGAATTTCACTAGGGGGGAAAATGTGGAACCCCAGAGTTCGGATGCTACTATGTCATTATCTCCCTCAAGTGGTAGTGTCATACCGGAGATCAACAAGGGTATCCATACCAGGCAAAACCTAAGCACACAACACCTTTCTGCCTCCAGGTCTGAAGGGGAAAATCTAAAACACGGGTTAAGGTTAAGCTCCCCTATAAATTCTGTTCTGGAGCGGAGTTAGTTCAGTACGGAGCAGTATTGAGGAGGACATCCTGTGGGCAAGAGCAGTGCTAAGCTCATCCCAGGATAGCTAAGCCTAGCGGACGGACCTAAGGCAAGGGTCTGAGGAAGTCGAGGAGAGCCTGGGGAGCAGGGCGGTGTCAAGCTCACCCCAGAGGAAAAGCGCCAAGAACCGGACACTGGAGTTCAAGGCTTTGCAGGACCTAATGACCCAGCAGGTAATACCGGAGGGTGGGAAATTCCAAGTTCCCCATCCACACCAAGTGTTCGGAGGCAAAGCAGCATCAAGAGCCCAGGAATAGCCGCCCGTGAAGTGGGGCTAATAAAGGACTCGAGCTGCCTGTCATAGTGGCACGCGCAGGAGAGGGAGAGAGGGCCGCAGCTCAGCTTCAAGCAGCCACATAGAGCCACAGGAGAAAGCACAGCAGGGAGGCCTCAGAACTTACCGGGTGTGAAGAACCCTGACTTGCTGCCAGGTTACACGGACTCATAGTAACAGCATCTGCAGTTGTATTTCCAGTAAAGGATCTGAGGAACCAACAAAACGTGAGTGTCTGTTAATGCGCACCCTCCATCCTGCACCTTACACTCTTCCAACATCCACTGCCCTGGGGACCCACTCTGCCCGTGGGGAGCCGCTCCATTCTAGCTGCCTATCCATCATCCCAGAGGTTCTACAGCAGTGGTGGCTACCCATAGCCACAAACGACGGGTGGCGTCATAAATAACTCCGTTATAAATCACCACTTTCCCTACACTAGCCAATAACTGCCTTACACAACTGAACCCAGGATCACGGTAGCCAGGTCTCGACCCCTGTGACTCCCCAGAAGTGCTAAACAGCCCGGTACCGAGTACCCTACAGCCCTGGGGCGACGCATATGGAAGACCTCGCATGGGAGGTTAGGATTGGAGTAGAATGAGAAGAAATGTCTCCCAGCCAAGATCCTGTAAAACCTCTGGTCAGAGGGCCATAAACGGGAGCTGCCACTCTGACAGCTTGAAGAAAAGTCATCTAAAGGTGAAATACGACAATTTTTTTCACCAGTATTAAAGAATTTTAGTAAAGCACATGCAAAGTTGGACATATCCTACAACAGGTGAACAGTCCAGATCCAACGTCCAGACATTAGTCATCCAAGCAGAGAATAATTCTCTAAAATCTTCAAAAAGTTTGAAATCCATCATGCAACACCTACGTGGTCCAATATGTGGTGTGTCATGTAACAAGGCCAGGGCCAGTGGTTGTGGGAGAGAGGGCTATGCCCTCACCCCGGCATGTTACAGATACGGGTTGTGGTTGGAGACTTACTATGTCTTCCTGCACTAGTACTTCTTGGTTTCAGATTTCAGGTTACCAAGAAAGAGTCCACTATATTTGAAAGCTTCTCGCACTTTACTTGCAACATAGTTCACATAAAGTTCCACCACAGACAAGACAGAGTGCAGACTTGTTCCCTCGTTTAACTTTGTCATCTTCTCACAGACCGGCCTTATAGTTCAGGTGCAGACTATGTCCCGCCAGCTATGAGGATAACCAAGGGTTGAAATCTGTGCTGTTTCTTTCCAGGTACCCAACTGTGCGGGTCAATATGAATCGCTACGGTTAGGATCTCCATGCTTGTGCTTCCCAGAGGGTCAATGGCCCACAGCCTGGAGAACTCCAATCCCTTTCAAGGCATTCCTTCACAAAACTCGTTTACCGCTGTCCTTGCAATTCACTTTTTACCAGCTGGTACAGGAGTGCCAACTTGCCCCTCACTCCAAAATGGGGCTTACTGTAATCTGTGCCTGGCCTTCTCCTCTTTCTCCTGTGCAGTGCTTATGTGTGTTCTCATTCTGAGCACATACTCTCTGCCCTGCCTATACCAGGAAACACTCCTTCTTATATTCCCCTTCCTTGTGGGCTGGCTTCACTGTTAACTCCATCAGCCCTTTTACCTAGAGGCTAGACCCCTACACTTAGGGATCCTAATACTGGTGATATCTACCGGTAACTGTGGCGTTGCTAGGGTCAAAAAACATCCGGGGCTCGGGCCCACTGAGCAGGGCCGGCTCCAGGTTTTTGTGGGCCCCGGGCGAAAGAGTCTCAGTGGGCCCCTTTAACACATACTGGTTGCATATATATATATATATATATATATATATATATTCCGCACAAATATAATCCCTCTCTGAGCCTGTCTTCCACTGTGCGCTGTCTCCCCGCCCTGTGCCTGTCTCCCCCCTGTGTGCTGTGTCTCCCCGCCCTGTGCCTGTCTCCCCCCTGTGTGCTGTGTCTCCCCGCCCTGTGCCTGTCTCCCCCCTGTGTGCTGTGTCTCCCCGCCCTGTGCCTGTCTCCCCCCCTGTGCGCTGTGTCTCCCCGCCCTGTGCCTGTCTCCCCCCTGTGTGCTGTGTCTCTTCCCTGTAGGATGTCTCTCCCCCGTGTGTGCTGTCTCACCTCTCTGTGCCAGTCTCCCCCTTGTACACTGTCTCTCTCCCCGATCTCCTTCCTTTCTGTGCACTCGCTTGCTCTCTTTTTTTCTCTTTCTATCGCCATCTCTCCCAGAAACATTAATTTGGTAGAGTCTGGAACAGAAATTAAAACAAAAACACACATTATCCGCAGCAAAAAAAAAAAACACACAGTTGGCACAACTATTTTTCTCGTGCAGTGAAAGCAAAGCACACCGGACGGCAGAGCACAGACAGCAGAGCCCACTGACAGCAGAACACAGGGACAGCAGAGCACAGACAACAGAACCCACTGACAGCAGAACACAGTGACAGCAAAGAACACCGGACAGCAGAGCACAGACAGCAGAGCCCACCGGCGGCAGCAGAGTCCTCCAGTCTACACCTGTGCTCAGTGCAATGCAGCAGCCAGTGCACAGAGCAGGGCTGGTGGGGTGGGATGCAATGCTCTGCAGCCCCTGCCCATCACATACACACAACTGCAGCAGAATAGCTGAGCACTGGACACAATACATGATCTGCAGAGCAGTGGGCACTAGACATAAACAGCGCAGCCCAGGGCACACAAAGCAGCTCCAGGGCACACAGAGCAGCTCCAGGCACACAGCACAGCCCCGGGCACACAGCGCAGCCCCGGGGACACACAGCGCAGCCCCGGGGACAACACAGCACAGCCCCGGGGACACACAGCACAGCCCCGGGGACACACAGCGCAGCCCCGGGGACACACAGCGCAGCCCCGAGGACACACAGCGCAGCCCCGGGCACACAGCGCAGCTCCAGGCACACAGAGCTGCCCCGGGCACACAGCGCAGCCCCGGGCTCACAGCGCAGCCCAGGGCACACAGCGCAGCCCAGGGCACACAGCGCAGCCCAGGGCACACAGCGCAGCCCAGGGCACACAGCGCAGCCCCGGGCACACAGCGCAGCCATGGGCACACAGCGCAGCCCCGGGCACACAGCGCAGCCCCGGGGACACACAGCGCAGCCCCGGGGACACACAGCGCAGCCCCGGGGACACACAGCGCAGCCCCGAGGACACACAGCGCAGCCCCGGGCACACAGCGCAGCTCCAGGCACACAGAGCTGCCCCGGGCACACAGCGCAGCCCCGGGCTCACAGCGCAGCCCAGGGCACACAGCGCAGCCCAGGGCACACAGCGCAGCTCCAAGCATACAGAGCAGCCCCGGGCACACAGCGCAGCCATGGGCACACAGCGCAGCCCCGGGCACACAGCGCAGCCCCGGGGACACACAGCGCAGCCCCGGGGACACACAGCGCAGCCTCGGGCACACAGCGCAGCCCAGGGCACACAGCGCAGCCCAGGACACACAGCGCAGCCCAGGGCACACAACGTAGCCCAGGGCACACAGCGCAGCTCCAGGCACACAGAGCTGCCCCGGGCACACAGCGCAGACCCGGGCACACAGTGCAGCCCAGGGCACACAGCGCAGCTCCAAGCATACAGAATGAGCCCGGGCACACAGCGCAGCCATGGGCACACAGCGCAGCCCCGGGTACACAGCGCAGCCCGGGGCACACAGCGCAGCCATGGGCACACAGCGCAGCCCCGGGCACACAGTGCAGCTCCAGGAACACAGAGCAGCCCCAGGGTCCCCTCTGCTGTGGGCCCCTGGGCGCTGTGTTTTTGTTCCTGACATAGGGACCAGGCTCCATGTGTGCTGGGGGTGCCAGGCTCCCTGCGTGCTGGGGGGGCCAGGCTCCCTCTGTGCTGGGGGGTCCCTGCTCCCTGTGTGCTGGGGGGGGCCCGACTCCCTGTGTTCTGGGGGGCCAGCCTCCCTGTGTGCTGGGGGGGCCAGGCTCCCTGTGTGCTGGGGGGGCCAGGCTCCCTGTGTGCTGGGGGGGCCAGGCTCCCTGTGTGCTGGGGGGCCAGGCTCCCTGTGTGCTGGGGAGGCCAGGCTCCCTGCGTTCTGGGGGGGCCAGGCTCCCTGTGTGCTGGGGGGGTCCCGGCTCCCTGTGTGCTGGGGGGGGCCCGACTCCCTGTGTTCTGGGGGGCCAGCCTCCCTGTGTGCTGGGGGGGCCAAGCTCCCTGTGTGCTGGGGGGGCCAGGCTCCCTGTGTGCTGGGGGGGCCAGGCTCCCTGTGTGCTGGGGGGCCAGGCTCCCTGTGTGCTGGGGGGGCCAGGCTCCCTGTGTGCTGTGGGAGCCAGGCTGCCTGTGAGCTGGGGGGGCCAGGCTCCCTGGGTGCTGGGGGGGCCAGGCTCCCTGGGTGCTGGGGGCGCCAGGCTCCCTGTGTGCTGGGGGGCCAGGCTCCCTGTGTGCTGGGGGGGCCAGGCTCCCTGTGTGCTGGGGAGGCCAGGCTCCCTGTGTTCTGGGGGGGCCAGGCTCCCTGTGTGCTGGGGGGGCCAGGCTCCCTGTGTTCTGGGGGCCCGGCTCCCTGTGTGCTGGGGGGGCCAGGCTGCCTGTGTGAGGGGGACCTCTCACTCCTAACCTGTCACTGTGTGCACTGTGCAGCTATGTGGCAGACGCGATCATCTCTGAGCTGCTGGAGGACCACAAGTCATAGACTTCAACCCAAGGCTCAGTGCAGAAGGGCATGCATGCCCATCTGCACTGAGCCTGGACCTGACATCTATGACCTGTGGTCCTCCAGCAGCTCAGAGCGTCTGCCACATAGCTGCACAGTGCACACAGTGACAGGTTAGGAGTGAGAGGAGAGGGGGTCCCCCAGCACACAGGGGGGCTCCCGGGGGCCAACTATCAGGGGCACATTAACAGCGCCCACTGTCCCACAGCCATCGGCGGATGCAGGGCAGGAGACGCTGTCCTGCAGCAGATGGCTTGGGCCCCCCAGGCACCTCCGGGCCCCCCAGACAGCTGACGCCGGCGAGATTCGGGGCTCTATGCTTAAGAATTGGGGCTGCAGCCCCGATTCTTAATGCATAGCGACGTCCCACTACTCCCACCTCCTGAGGATTACACATACTACAACGGTAAACCTACACTAAGAAATATACATTAAATACACATCATATAAATGAGCATATAAAAGCAATTGACCCCATTAGGAGTAGGAATCTTCCTAGCGTCGGCCACCTCCTTACAGCCACATGATGGATCTTCAATAAATTTTGCAATATTACAGACAAAAATATTAGCCGCCCTTCTACACATTACAGTCAGCCAATCCTGTTTTCAGCAGTAGCGGCTGACCATATAGTTGGTATAGATCAATTCTCAGGATCCGAGCCATCAGCCATCTCCTTAATCTGTGGCCACTGGCCGGGAGCCCTGAGAACTGCCTCCTACCTCCTATCATCCGCAACTCTTCTTTTGATTAGCCGGCCTGGGTCAACGTTCTTGAATGTCATGGATTTGCACCAACTCTAGCCAACCATGGGGACCATTCCAGTTGTATGTCAGTGAAAGCAAGGATTTGGCCTCTAACATTTCAGCACCTAGTCTGTTACTACCAGCCTTGTAGCTATCTATCATGTATGGGCACCTGTTCATTGTGTCATATTCTAGATCTACGTGGTAGTCAGTACTTTCAGCAGCAATATGGATACAAGGAGCAGAGAATAGCAATGGGTGACAATTGCAGAATGCCTTTAACTCAGGGCAATTTCCATTTGACAAAGGCTTGGGGCCCCCTGAAGGATTGAAAGTTACTGCAACAGAGGTTTGACAATGAAAAGTTCAGGGTGCACACTCTGAATAAGGAGTGGACATATCAACCTGTAGAGGTGCACAAAGTAAAAGAGCAGCTTTTGTCATATGCAGTGGCGTAACTTCAGGCCCAGGGGCCCTGATGCGAAAGCTCCAATGGGGCCCCCAATTATTGCAACTCTTCTATAGTATTAGTCTTATTCTATAGGCCAAAGGGACTTATGGGGCCCCCCTAGGCTCCAGGGTCCGGGTGCGATCGCAACCCCTGCACCTGTTGTAGTTACTCCCCTGGTCATATGCCATTGATAGAATTATTGCACTGTAAAGGGCCCATATACACTTCTTACACAGGGGCCCTTTTCTGTCTGTGTCCCGCACTGCTCTACATGTACGATATACATGTAAATGTTTGCATTGTGATGCTCTCGGTAAGCTTCATACCTTACAATTTTGAAAGACAGAGAAAAGGGGTACATACAAATAATACCCTGTGGCAATTTCTGCTTTACACAAAGCAATTTCCTTAACCTCACCTAGTCCTTCATATGCTCTTGTTATATTGCATCTAGTGAGGCCCAGTAGTGTTCCCATACTGTATAGTTCCCTTTTGATACTTCCCAACGAACCCTTGACTCCCAGTATGACGCCCTGTAGGCCACCTCATACATGGTATGATTGTGCAGACTGTATATTTCCCTGCACACAGTATACTGCACAACACACACTGGTAACATTTTCATCACTCACAGGGTCTTAGGGATGTAGAGATAGCTCAGCCATCCTAATGAACTGGAGGAGTGCTGGCCTGTCTATTTTGTAAGTGATGCCTCAGCCCCTAATCAGTGGCAGGGGCATGTTGGACTACCAGTATTGAGAGCCCAGCAATCCAATGGCCACATCTCTTGGGTTTCCCGTGGATGATAATAATTATCCAGATATTTAGCTGGCTGGCAATGGTCAGATCTTTGTCAGCCTTAATTAACTATGTGGAGTGTCTACCTGTTTGCTGTTTTGATCCTTTGTGACCAAGGAATTTCATTTTGACTACTCTGTGCTCAGATTGAGTTTCACAGACATGTGGTGCACCCCCAGGCTATGGGGTACTCAGGAGCCGGGCTGGTGCTGTCTCTCTGGGGTATCCCGGTAGTCGTGACCCGGTCCCATGGCCTGGGATGAGTCCAAAAAGGGGGTATTTACAAGGGATTTGTCGTGACTCCACCCGGAGTATGTAGTTAATAGAACCACCGCTGCCTGGTCGCTGCTGGGGACGGTGACTTAGGGGCAGCTGAGATGGCAAGCCCTCTCTGGGTAGGGCTGGAGGTCCCCAGGGCAGGAGTAATAGTCTATGATACGGCTTGGTGACGGATTACGGTTCACACAGTCACTTACTTCAAAGCTGCAGCTTCTCCAGCCAGTGTGCAGGGACGACAGTCTGTGGCTCCTCAGGTGGGATTCTGTTATAGAGCACAGGGCAATAGACGTAATTAACACACACAGACTCCTGATAGCCGTTTCTCAGTCTGTTTACTGGTGTTAAAGCAGATGTTATAAGCTGTCCATGGAGTCTGGAGAACAGTTCAAGGTATTTCTCACCCGGCTGGGTTGTGTTGGCTTCCTCACTGTGACTGTGTTGCGGCCCCTGCAGTTGCTTCAGCTAGGCTGCCAGACCCTGTCTCTGTCTGCGTCTACAAGTATGACAGGCAACTTGAGTCCTTCACTTCTCTACCCCACTCCGGGAAGTCAGTGTTTCTGGATTCTATATGTTGCTGTGCCCCTGGTACCGTGTAGCTGGAGAATCTGGAGTCCCCCACTCTCCGGTGTTGACTGTCGGTGTGTGTGATCCTGCACAGTCTCGGACTCCGGTGTCCGTTCTGGCATTGTTCCTCTCAAGGAAGGGAAGCACGGAGTGGTGTAGCCTCTTAGTGAAACATGGCTGCTGAGACTGTGAGAGGCGTGTGGGACAGTAGCCACGGGCAAGGGGTTCCCTCCTATCGGCACCCGGCCTTTGTCACAGAGCAAGGGGGATCGTGGTGGTCCTGGCTGGGTTCCTGGTCTTGTGAGGTACAAGTCATACCTTTTGGTAGGCCACCTGTCGCTGTTACTTCTGACGAGCTGGGACTGGTCCAAAAGGGAGTTAGTAACAGAGACCCAGGACGCTTGAACAACAGTCTTTTACTGAACATGTGGCAAAATTCTTAAGCACAGTTTTCAAAGTACCATTCACCATAGGGAACACTTGTTTCTTATACTTCCCCACGATCACAGGTTACTCTAATGTTTTGAGTCCATACTCCTCCATCCAGCTTAGCATCACAATCCCACACGTAGGAGTCATTAAGTTCACGTCGGCTCATGGTCCCTCCACCGACAGGGAGTCATTCTCCAAACAATTCGGCCAATCATCCCGAGTACACAGACTATATTCCTAGTCTCATGTCCATCCTTATATTGGCCTTGTATGCCCAGACCTATGCTAAGAGTCCTCCTACGGACTCGTACTCCTGGAGTCAGTTCATTCTTGACCAGGGTTATCTGCTAAAGCTGACCTTCAATGTGTCCATCCAGTTTCTTTCAACTCAATGCCTCACTAGGATGTTAATTGTTGTAGTAGGTATTCTATAAGACTTGCATGTCCATACTAAACAGTAGTTAAACTGTAACCAAAAAGGAATCAGCCCTTTACCTCGTAACTGGCCAGACTACCAGCCCCTTGCTGTTGGAGAATCTGTCAGTCCCATGGTGAGTCAGAGTCGACCTGCTGCCACTTGAGACACCCCTGGTTTCAGTCAGTAGTGCACACACCCCAGAAGTAGTTGACACTATAGAGGCAAGTAACCTAATAGAGACACCAGTGCTGCATAGAAACACGAGTAGTAGTATACCTGTCCTGCGTAGGTCTACACGTAGCAATCTAGGCCAGATCCCAGTCCGTTACAGGGATAATTAGGTAGAAAAAGGTGTTCAGTTTACAATGTAAATATGTTTGTAAATGTGTCTGTTTTTCTTATGCAACCACCAAGCATACATGCCTACAGAGACTTTCCTGTATGAACTTTGGAGTTTTCCTGGACTTTTATTAATTTAAACATAGACCATTAGCCACTGAACTGGTTGTGGCAAAGACTGTGTATATATTGTTCATCAGTCGATGGTGGAATGACAAATCCCCGGAGTGACTGTTTTTCATCAACTTTTCTTGTTTTTTGTAATTTTTATATATTTTTTTTTTTTAAACATTAAATTTTTATTGAGGTTTTTGTAAAACATGAGAAACAAATATAGCATGTCAATGCCTGATCCTTGTCGGAAACAGAACCGGGGGATCTGATAGATATTAGACATCTAAAGCATTGAAAACAACAGTAATAAGAAAAGTAAGTGTTATAAGGGGGGAAATAAAGGTAGAAGGAAGAGAGAGAGAGGAGAGAGGTAGAAGGGAGGGGGGGGGACGACGCCGGGATGTATTGGGAGTCCGGAAAAGGGGAGGGGAGAAACCACGCGGACTGCAGCATATATCGAGTCACATTATGTCATCTATTTAAATCGAGTGTGATGTGGGCCTTTAAAATGTAGCCACTATTTGATTTATTTCAATGAGTTCCAAACCAACAGACAGACAGACAACTCACGGGGAAGACCGCTCCACAGCCGGCGGATCTGCAGGTTTTGCGGGGCAAGAGGGCTGGACGAGTCCCTGGGGGATCGGTGCAGCTTCTGGGTGTGAGGCCCAAACACTCCATCTATCATGGATCGACCTTCTGGATAACTTATTTAGTGCTAGATAGTATTCCTGATGGAAGATCCAGTTTATCTTATGTGTCAGCTCAGTCAGGGTAGGCAAGGATGAGGCCTTCCACTTTGCGGCTAGGCATAGGCGGGCAGCGATAAGGATATACGTTACCGTCCCCCGCAACGGCCAGGGAAGTCTCGAATGCCAATATTTAGGACTGCCAACTGAGGCGTCAGATCCTGCCTAATTCCAGTGACCGAGTGGATCAGGGTTTGGACTAATGTCCAGAAGGGGCGTATTTTCGGGCATGTCCACCACATGTGTGCTATGTTGCCTCTCTCCCCACATAGTCTCCAACACGGCGGGGATTGCCCCCCAGTGGTGTGAGCAAGGCGAACAGAGAGAGAGGTACCATCTGAGATGAATTTTCTTTATGTTCTCTAGATGGTTCACACATCTGGTGGTGCTCCCCACTTCTTTAGCTGCTGCGTGCCATTCCTCAATGTCTGACGTAAAGCCAAGATCTCTCTCCCATCTCCTCATGTAAGGTAGTTTCACCTCTTGGTCCACATGCACCAATTCTCCATAGATCTTGGACAGTGTCCGCGGTTTGGGGGGATCCGCTTGAACAACCCTAAGGAGAGACGATGTATACGGAGAGGGGGCACAGGTAGTGGGATGTATGTGGCCTCGCGTAGAAGGTGGTCTAGTTGAAAAAACTGCAAGAATGCCGAGCGGCACTCAGGAAACCACCCACAAAAGGTCTCAAATGTAGGCCACGTCCCCTCCCGACAAAAATCTCCCAGTGAGAGCAAACCTGCATCCTCCCATGCCTTCGTCTGAATCGACGGGACATGGAGGCGCAGCGCTCGTATAGGCACTTCCTCCGGCGGAACACGGGTCCAGGCCCGCGGCAGTGTCCTCCAGTAATGTAAGAGGGATTGGGAAGTCTCAAGCTGGCGAGTCTGGGTGACTGGTTGAATCGACTCAGCCGCCAGGAGATCCCCTAAAGTGCCGCCCCTCATGTAGGAAGTCTCAATGGATATCCATCTGAGGTGTTCAGGGCTGCGCCACCAGGACCCAGCTTCCTCCAGGATGACAGCCCTATGGTATTCCAGAATGTTTGGCATACCCATTCCACCCGCCCCTATCGGAGCGTACATCGTCTCTCTGGCCACACGTGGTATTTTGTTAGCCCAAATGAAAGTGTTTACTGTGCTCTGTAATTTAGCCAAAAGGGTTTTGGGGATCCTAAGGGGAACACATCTGAACATATATATTACCTTTGGTAAAGTCATCATCTTGAAGGCGTGCAGGCGAGCAATCCAAGAAAGAGACTTAGCATCAAAGGTGGCTACGTCCGAGAGGACTTTTGATAGTAGTGACTCATAGTTAAGTCTCATGAGTTGGTTGGAGGGTGCCAGTGTAATCCCCAGGTAGGGGATACCGTCCCTGGACCAACGAAATGGTAATGGTGGGTTTACACACACCAACTTATCTGTCCAACTTCTGAACAACTTACTGGTTGCAGTGAAATCATGGACACATTGTTACATTTGTACACAGCCACAAAATGGAGCATTGTGTCCATGATTTCACTGCAACCAGCAAGTTGGTCAGAAGTTGGACAGATAAGTTGGTGTGTGTAAAGTGGCCTTAAGAATTTAGAGAGAGCAGCTACTTCTGAGTTCGGGATTCCTAGGGGGAGAAGAGTTGACTTATCCGCGTTCAGCTTGTAGTACGACACCCTCGAGTATTCCTCTAGTATGTGCATGACCGCTGGGAGGGACCGAGAAACCTCTGTGCAAATGATGATAATATCATCAGCATACAGACCAATGGAGTGGACACCTCCACCCACTTTGACCCCCGACACATCAGGGGCCGAGCGGATTTTCTCAGATAGGGGTTCCACTGCCAGGGTGAAAATCACCGGTGACAGCGGACAACCCTGACGAGTTCCGTTCGTGATCCGGAAAACAGGCGAGAGAAAGCCAGATGTAAGAACCCTGGCGTTAGGGTTGGAGTAAAGTGACAGCACCGCCTTTAGGAATGGTCCCACGATGCCAAATCTCTTGAGTACCGCTTCCAGGTAGCCCCAGTGCACCCTGTCAAACGCCTTTTCCGCGTCTAAAGACAGGAATGCACCTGGGGTCCCCTTCAGCTCCATGGATTTGATGAGATCCACCATTCTCCTCGTCCCATCTTTCGCCTGTCTCCCGGCCACGAATCCGACTTGGTCCGGATTTATCAGCTTGGGCACCACCCCTCTTAATCTGTAAGCGAGAACAGCGGCATAGATTTTGAGGTCGCAGTTCAGAAGGGAGATGGGTCGGTAGCTCCCAGGCAGGTCAGGGTTTTTGCCAGATTTGGGAATCGTAATTATTGTAGCTTGAAGCTGGAGCGGGTCAATTGTGCCCACGTCTCTCCACTGCCGGAAAGTTCGCCGAAGGTAATGAGCCAATGCCTCTCTGAATGTCTGTAAATATTCATTAGGTAGGCCATCTGGGCCAGGGGCCGAATGTAGTTTTGTGTCTCCAATTGCACGATAGATCTCACCCAGGGAAAAGGGAAGATTTAGGTAATCTAGATCTGAGGCCGAGACAGAGGGCAAGTTCAGTCCCTCTAGGAAATTTCCAATCAGCTGTGGAGTAGGCTGGGGGGTCTCGGAATCATGGTGTAGGTTATACAGATCAGAATAATATTGTTGGAACACTGTCGCGATATCTACGGGGCTTCTCATCACTCTACCTGTTTTGTCTTTGATGTTATCTATCGTGGAGCGAGCATTTCTCTTTTTTAAACGTCTTGCCAATATGGCTCCCGCCTTGTCCCCAGATTCATAAAACGCCGATTTCGAGCGGCGTAAGGCTCCTTCATGGCGGGACAGGAGTAGGGATCTTAACTGCATTCTGGTTAGCGTCAACTGAGAATCCAAAGTGGGGGTAGGGTTGATTTTATTTTCAGCTTCCAGGTCAGAGAGTCGGCTAATCAGTTCCGTTCTCTCTTTTTCACGGCTCTTCTTAAGTTGAGAGGCCTTCTGGAGGAAGAGGCCCCTGACATAAGCCTTATGGGCGGCCCAAAGGGTCTCGTCTGTCACACAGGCGTTATCATTGAGTTTAAAGTATTCGACTATATGGGCTCTGATGTCCTCCACAAGGCCGTCATCAGACAGAAGAGCGCAGTTCAGTCTCCACGTAATTTTTATATTTTGAGACTCTGTTATTAATTCTTGATATGCTATTGTTATGTTTTTGCATGTTTTCTCAGTCCAGGAGTACTGAATTTAACCAAGGGGGAGTGTGGCGCCCCGGGTTCCAGTTGCCACAATACAAGCTTGGAAGCAAGGCAAGGTATTCACCAGGTAACACACACACACACCACCTTCCTGACTCCAAGCCAGAAGGGGGAGCTCTAAAGCCTGGGTTCAGTGCAGGAGCAAATTCTGGTTTGGGGGCGGGGAGCAGGCAGTTCAGTTCCTGGGAGGACTGTGGAAGACAACCTAGAGACCGGAGCCGTGCTAGGTCCATCCTAGGTGACTGACCAGCCTGTATGTGAGACCTGCGGTGAGGGTCTGGGAAAGTGGAGGACTAGGTCCGGGGAGTGGATCCAGTGCCGGTTCGCCCCAGTACCTAGTGCAGTACAGTCACCGGAGACCAAGGTTGCCAGGGATTCTATACTTAGCAACCAAACACGGAGGGTGGGTGATTCTAACTTGCCTGTCCAACCTGAGGCTAGGAGACACAGTCGCACAACAGAGCTCAGGAGTCTTCAAGAAGAAAAGGGTACCACCAGAGAGCTTGCGCCGCCTGTCACACAGCCAGAGCAGACCAGAGGAGGCCTCAGCACAGCTACACGCAGCCAGGGCCCACAGACACTAGAGCAGTAGGTAGACCTCAAAACTTGCCTAGAGTGGGTCGCCCCAACTTGCTTCCAAACTCAGATCCCTGATAACTGCGAACAGTACCCGGATAATGCTACTGCACAGTAGAAGGTAAAAGAGAACTGTTCCCTCTGTGTCTGTCTGTTCTCCTACACGCTGAATCCTGTACCCCCACATACACTGCTCATCCTGTGCCTGCAGAGCCCGCACACTGACTTTTCCAAGGTTGCAGTGGAAACTGCCTGAGGGGGCTGGGAGCCTTGTATTAACACAATCAATACCACAGCTCTGGGGAATAGCCCTGCCTGTGGAGGGCTTACCATCCCCGCTGCCTCATATCATCATCACCCCCAGAGGCGTGGACAGCAGCATGGCCCTTATTGGCCACAGACCACGGTTGGCATCACGACATCTTTCTTATTTTTTACTTTTATTTAATCCATTTTTACAACTCCCCTTTTTACTGCTCACCTAACGAGGGGATCACGGACCAGGTCACGTCACCGTGACACCCCGCAGCCAGCAGACGACTAGAGGGCCTGATTCCGAGTACCCTAAGGTCCCCGCCAGGGACGGTCACTATGTAGTAATAATAATAATAATAATAATAATAATAATAGATCTATTCATTATATCATGCCATATACCGTATTTTTCCTTTTATAAGACGCACTTTTTTTCCTCCAAATTTTGGAGGAAAGTGGGGGTGCGTCTTATAATCGGAATATAACATTCTGGCATCCTGGGTTACTTGGGGGGGGGGGGGGGCAGCAGTGAAGTGGGGTCAGAAGTGGCAGGGAATGGTTCCTGCTCAAGAATCAGGCGGCAGGAGAACCACGTGTCCCCGCTCATTACCGATATGAATATTCACTTCACTTCTCCATGAAGACAGCGCACAGAGCTGGGCATGGGAGCAGGGAGCGCTCCTTTACTCTAATAGCCGACACATTTGGCTGCTCCCCAGCTTCCTTCAGCTGCTGGGGAGATCGTGCCGGGCTATTAAAGTAATGAAGGAGCGGGTTGTAGCAGCAGGGGCAAGTGAATCAGCACTAAGCTTGTGCTGAATCACTGCCATGATGACAGGGGCAGAGCAGGGCAGATCCGTACCTTGTGTCAGCATTCCAAGGTCCCTCTGCTCTGTTTGCTGAGCCCCTGTGTCGCAGAGCTGAGAACCAGGAAGTGGCCGATCTTCATTCACACTGCACTCATCTGAAGCTGGCAGGGCTGGAGGCCGAGCATCATCACTACAGCACAGCTCCTCCGGTTCAGCTCTGCCTCTATATTACAGGACATTGCACTACAGCACAGTGCAGAGTGCACAGCTCCCCCAGCTCTGCCTCTGTATTACAGGACATCACAGTGCAGAGTGCACAGCTCCCCCAGCTCTGCCTCTGTATTACAGGACATCACAGTGCAGAGTGCACAGCTCCCCCAGCTCTGCCTCTGTATTACAGGACATCACAGTGCAGAGTGCACAGCTCCCCCAGCTCTGCCTCTGTATTACAGGACATCACAGTGCAGAGTGCACAGCTCCTCCGGTTCAGCTCTGCCTCTATATTACAGGACATCACAGTGCAGAGTGCACAGCTCCCCCAGCTCTGCCTCTATATTACAGGACATCACAGTGCAGAGTGCACAGCTCCCCCAGCTCTGCCTCTGTATTACAGGACATCACAGTGCAGAGGGCACAGCTCCCCCAGCTCTGCCTCTGTATTACAGGACATCACAGTGCAGAGGGCACAGCTCCCCCAGCTCTGCCTCTGTATTACAGGACATCACAGTGCAGAGGGCACAGCTCCCCCAGCTCTGCCTCTGTATTACAGGACATCACAGTGCAGAGGGCACAGCTCCCCCAGCTCTGCCTCTGTATTACAGGACATCACAGTGCAGAGGGCACAGCTCCCCCAGCTCTGCCTCTGTATTACAGGACATCACAGTGCAGAGGGCACAGCTCCCCCAGCTCTGCCTCTGTATTACAGGACATCACAGTGCAGAGGGCACAGCTCCCCCAGCTCTGCCTCTGTATTACAGGACATCACAGTGCAGAGGGCACAGCTCCCCCAGCTCTGCCTCTGTATTACAGGACATCACAGTGCAGAGGGCACAGCTCCCCCAGCTCTGCCTCTGTATTACAGGACATCACAGTGCAGAGGCACAGCTCCCCCAGCTCTGCCTCTGTATTACAGGACATCACAGTGCAGAGGCACAGCTCCCCCAGCTCTGCCTCTGTATTACAGGACATCACAGTGCAGAGGGCACAGCTCCCCCAGCTCTGCCTCTTATTACAGGACATCACAGTGCAGAGTGCACAGCTCCCCCAGCTCTGCCTCTGTATTACAGGACATCACAGTGCAGAGGCACAGCTCCCCCAGCGTATTACAGACTCAAGTGCAGGGCACAGCTCCCAGCGCTCTTTTAAGGACCACAGTGCGGGCACAGCTCCACTCGCCCGTATTAGCTCACGTGCAGAGGCACAGCCCCACTCGCTCGTATAGGACCACAGTGCAAGGGCCAGCCCCGCTCTGCCCGTATCGGAATACAGTGCAGAGGCACAGCCCCAGCTGCTCTGTATTCAGACTCACAGTGCAGAGCACAGCTCCCGCTTGCCTCTTATTACAGAATCACAGTGCAGAGCAAGCTCCCAGCTCTGCCTTGTTACAGGACAACAGTGAGAGAAGTCCCGCTTGCCTCTTATTACGATCACAGTGCAGAGGCACACTCCCCAGCTCCTTTTTACAGGACACAGGCAGAGCAAGCTCCCGCTCTCCTCGTATTACAGGACTCACAGTGCAGAGGCACTCCCAGCTCTGCTCTGTATTAAGACATCACAGTGCAGAGGCACAGCTCCCCAGCTTGCCTCTGTATTCAGACATACAGGCAGAGCACAGCTCCCAGCTCTGCCTCTTAAGAATCAGTGCAGGCACAGCCCCAGCTCCTTATACGGACTCACGTCAGAGCACAGCTCCCCAGCTTGTCTTATACAGGACACACGTGCAGAGTGCACAGCCCCCCGCTCTGCTCTTATACAGACATCACAGTCGAGCACGCTCCCCCCTCTGCCTTGTTTAAGACTCACAGTGCAAGAGTCCCCACTTGCCTCTTTACAGGACATCACGTGCAAGGGAAGCTCCCCACTGCTCTATACGGACATCACAGTGCAGAGGAAGCTCAGCTTGCTCTTATTACAGGCATCAGTGCAGAGGCACGCTCCCCACTCTGCCTCTTTACAGGAACACGTGCAGGCACGCTCCAGCTCTGCCTGTTTACGACATCACGTGCAGAGCACAGCCCAGCTCTGTATTAGACATACAGGAGAGGACAGCTCCCAGCCTGCCTCTGTATTAGGACACACAGGCAGGCACAGCTCCCCGCTTGCCTTATACGAATACAGTGCGAGGCAGCCCCAGCTCTGCTCTGTATTACAGACATACAGTGAGAGGCACAGCTCCCAGCTCTGCTCTTATTACAGACATCACAGTCAGAGCCAGTCCCCAGCTCTGCTCTTATAAGACACAGGCAGAGGCACAGCTCCCACTCTCTCTGTATTACAGGACATACAGTGCAGAGCACAGCTCCCCACTCTGCCTTATTAAGGACACCAGTGCAGAGGCACAGCTCCCCAGCTTGCCTCTGTATTAAGAACACAGTGCAAGGGCACAGCTCCCAGCTTGCTCTGTATTAAGGACATCACAGTGCAGAGGCACAGCTCCCGCTCTGCCTTTATTAAGACATCACAGTGCAGAGCACAGCTCCCCAGCTCTGCCTCTGTATTAAGACATCACAGTGCAGAGGCACAGCTCCCCAGTCTCCTGTATTACAGACATCACAGTGCAGAGGCACAGCTCCCCAGCTCTGCCTTATTAAGACATCACAGTGCAGAGGCACAGTCCCAGCTCTGCTCTGTATTACAGGACATCACGTGCAGAGCACAGCTCCCCGCTCTCTTGTATTACAGGACATCACAGTGCAAGGCACAGCTCCCCCAGCCTGCCTCTGTATTACAGACATCACAGTGCAGAGGCACAGCTCCCCAGCTCTGCCTTTATTAGGACATCCAGTGCAGAGGCACAGCTCCCCAGCTCTGCCTCTGTATTACAGGACATCACAGTGCAGAGGCACAGCTCCCAGCTCTGCTCTGTATTACAGACATCACAGTGCAGAGGCACAGCTCCCCCACTCTGCCTTGTATTACAGGACATACAGTGCAGAGGCACAGCTCCCCAGCTCTGCCTCTGATTACAGGACATCACAGTGAGAGGCACGCTCCCCCAGCTCTGCCTTGTATTAAGGACATCCAGTGCAGAGGCACAGCTCCCCCAGCTCTGCCTCTGTATTACAGACATCCAGGAGAGGCACAGCTCCCCAGCTCTGCCTCTGTATTACAGGACATCACAGTGCAGAGGCACAGCTCCCGCTCTGCTCTGTATTACAGGACTCACATGCAGAGGGCACAGCTCCCCAGCTCTGCCTCGTATTACAGACATCACAGGCGAGGGCACAGCTCCCAGCTCTGCCTCTGTATTACAGGACATCACAGTGCAGAGCACAGCTCCCCAGTGCCTGTATAAGGACATCAAGTGCGAGACACTCCCACTCTGCTCTGTATTAAGGAATCACAGTGCGGCACATCCAGTCTGCTTTATACAGCATAATGCGGCCCCCGTTGCTCTTTACAGGAATACATGCAGCACAGTCCCGCTGCCTCGTATTCAGGACAACAGTGCAGAGCCAGCCCAGTTGCCTTTATACAGGACTCAGTGCAAGGACAGCTCCCGTTGCCTCTGTATCAGGACATCACAGTGAGAGGACGCTCCCACCTGCTCGTTAGGACATCACTGCAGGCACAGTCCCCGCCTGCCTCTTAAGATCACAGTGCAAGGCACAGCTCCTCCCGTCTGTATTACAGGACATCACAGTGCAGAGGCACAGCTCCCCCAGCTCTGCCTCTGTATTACAGGACATCACAGTGCAGAGGCACAGCTCCCCCAGCTCTGCCTCTGTATTACAGGACATCACAGTGCAGAGGGCACAGCCCCCAGCTCTGCCTCTGTATTAAGGACATCACAGTGCAGAGGGCACAGCCTCCCAGCTCTGCCTCTGTATTACAGGACATCACGTGCAGAGGGCACAGCTCCCCCAGCTCTCCTGT
This sequence comes from Allobates femoralis, assembly GCA_033576535.1. Taxonomy (NCBI): domain Eukaryota; kingdom Metazoa; phylum Chordata; class Amphibia; order Anura; family Aromobatidae; genus Allobates; species Allobates femoralis. The sequence continues at coordinate 430,786,146 of JARQOC010000006.1, forward strand.
ATTACAGGACATCAAGTGCAGAGGCACAGCTCCCCCAGCTCTGCCTCTGTATTACAGGACATCACAGTGCAGAGGCACAGCTCCCCCAGCTCTCCCTTTACGGACATACACAGTGCAGAGGCACGCTCCCCCAGCTCTGCCTCTGTATTACAGGACATCACAGTGCAGAGGCACAGCTCCCCCAGCTCTGCCTCTGTATTACAGGACATCACAGTGCAGAGGGCACAGCTCCCCCAGCTCTGCCTCTGTATTACAGGACATCACAGTGCAGAGGGCACAGCTCCCCCAGCTCTGCCTCTGTATTACAGGACATCACAGTGCAGAGGGCACAGCTCCCCCAGCTCTGCCTCTGTATTACAGGACATCACAGTGCAGAGGGCACAGCTCCCCCAGCTCTGCCTCTGTATTACAGGACATCACAGTGCAGAGGGCACAGCTCCCCCAGCTCTGCCTCTGTATTACAGGACATCACAGTGCAGAGGGCACAGCTCCCCCAGCTCTGCCTCTGTATTACAGGACATCACAGTGCAGAGGGCACAGCTCCCCCAGCTCTGCCTCTGTATTACAGGACATCACAGTGCAGAGGGCACAGCTCCCCCAGCTCTGCCTCTGTATTACAGGACATCACAGTGCAGAGTGCACAGCTCCCCCAGCTCTGCCTCTGTATTACAGGACATCACAGTGCAGAGTGCACAGCTCCCCCAGCTCTGCCTCTGTATTACAGGACATCACAGTGCAGAGTGCACAGCTCCCCCAGCTCTGCCTCTGTATTACAGGACATTGCACTACAGCACAGTGCAAAGTGCACTGCTCCCCCAGCTCTGCCTCTATATTACAAGACATCACACTACAGCACAGTGCAAAGTGCACTGCTCCCCCAGCTCTGCCTCTATATTACAGGGCACACTACAGCACAGTGCAGAGTGCACTGCTCCCCCAGCTCTGCCTCTATATTACAAGACATCACACTACAGCACAGTGCAAAGTACACTGCTCCCCCAGCTCTGCCTCTATATTACAGGGCATCACACTACAGCACAGTGCAGAGTGCACTGCTCTCCCAGCTCTGCCTATTCACTAGTCAGTGTGAAATACGACCAAGTTGGACGTGTCATAGATGATTAAACTGGAATGGCCTCCCCCTCTCTGGACGTCTGGATACGAGCGTCAGCTGCTTGTGTTTTTAAGTAGCTCCACACTCCTGTCCTGACAGGGGGGGAGGCCATTCAAAGTTAATCATGTGTGAAACGTCCAACCTAGTTGTATATCACACGGACAGTGTGATACCAGCCTTAGACGGACAATGGCATTATAAGACGGACCCCATTTAACATTAAAAAATATTTTTTTTCTCTTTTCCTTCACCAAACTTGGGGGTGCGTCTTATAATCAGGTGCGTCTTATAAAGCGAAAAATACGGTACATAGAAACATAACATTACACTGCTGTTCAAATTATGTACATCAACCAGAAACCAAGCCTTTGTTGTTTGCCACTCTCATAGTGAGGTCCTACAAGTGCATATAAATTTTTAATAGTTTTTATATATTGGTTCTTATCCGCTATTGTACACAATAAAATACCTTTGTTATATATAAGACTCTTGTAGGGTTGCTCCCTTTATGTGCCCTGCCTTCTCCGTCTCTACAAATTATGTACATCATAGACACAGAACACAGATCACATCATGACATAACAACACTGTTGGTGTCTTCAGGGGCAGGATCATACGACCGTAAGTCAGCCTCTTACTAGCCGGCCCACCACTGCCAGCACCTGTTCTCCCAATCAGCACATTCTGATGTCAATGTAGTTGAAGGCAGGAAAATAACCTGGGGAAAGGCAGGACATGCAATTGTTTTACAGGAATGAAGACAAATCGACTAATAAAGTGATTTGCAAGCTTTAAATTTACACACACCACATAGGAATTCTATATAATGTTGCTGTATTTCTGCATTATTGAGATACACGATATTATTGATATGAGATACTATTATTTACTATACATTTAAACGTAATAAAAATCATGTTATAAGGATTAGGGCAGACTGTAATCTACTATGTCAAAGAGAACAATTCCTATTCAACAAGAAGACGTCATTTTTGGCATTAACCCCCTGCTGTTTTGTTATGCCCAGGAGGATCTCATGTCTAGACTACATCCTTGTATACCAGCAGATAACATGTGCACCTCCCCCGCTCACAGATTTTTACTGTTTCTCTTGCACCATTTTTATCTGTCAGCTTCCAGAAACATTAAATTGTTCTAAATGCTGGAACATGATCCATCCATATCCCCAACATGTTCTGTCATCTGCTGCAGTGCTGGGCAATCATGGTCCTGGTGGAGAGGAGGCTGTCAACCCGGTTGGGTCATTATAGCGAGATGTAGCTCTTATTTTACATATAGATTTCTGTTTGAACAAAAACTCTTTTTTGTTACACCCAAAGGCTAGAAAACTGACTATTGGGTCACATCTGAGGATTTGTTACTTTTACCTGACTGTATAAGTAAACTCCGACATCTCTCCTTCTAAGGCTGAGGTCACTATCCAAAAAAATCGGATTGATTATGAACATCACACTCATATGTAAGGCCAGGGTCACATTTGCGGTTGGACCCTGGCCTGCCGGATTCCGGTTTCAACTTAGCAATTTTTCCATCACCGCATAGCGTTTCCGCTATGCGGTGCTGGAAACCGCAGTCCCTAGTTACCCGGTGTTTACCTGCACGACCTGTCACACAGGCAGCGGCTCGGAGGGCGTTTTACAGCGCCGCACTGGAAATCGTGTCTGCAACGGTTTCCTGTGCGGCACTGTAAAACGCCCTCCGAGCCGCTGCCTGTGTGACAGGTCGTGCAGGTAAACACCGGGTAACTATGGACTGCGGTTTCCAGCACCGCATAGCGGAAACGCTATGCGGTGATGGAAAAATTGCTAAGTTGAAACCGGAATCCGGCAGGCCAGGGTCCAACCGCAAATGTGACCCTGGCCTAACTCTGATCAGAGTTTGATCCGAGTGTCAACTTACTGTGATCCGATTCTCTCAAGCAAGAATCGGAGCAAAGGTGAGGAGAAGATGCTGAACAAAATTTCTCCATCTTGTCCATTGTTTGGGTCAGAGGAAATTGGACTGCACACAGTGTCATGCAGATGTGAGGGTGAAAAGGGGCGATAGTTGCGGGTGAGGACCTCCCGCCCCGGCCACTTCCACTGAGCAAAGGAGAAGGGTTTGGCCACAGTAATTTGTTCACGGCCATTCACTCACTTCCACTGACCTTTGCTCCAACACTGTTACACTGATCCATTACACATCCCATTCACCTCTACGCATCTCATGTTGGAGTTCCTCCCAAAACGAGGAGTAGTCACTTTCGGATCACCATCCCGTTTTGCTAAAGTCCCCGTCCATCCCAGGTTGTCACTTACCAATGGGTGGGTCTTCATCTTCCAGAGGTGGATAGCCCTCATCATTGACTTGCGACGCTCACCAGGGCCGTGGGTACTCAGTAACCGGGCCGGTTGGTGCTTGGGAGGTCACGATGGCGGTGACCTGGCTCCGTGGCCCTGGGCGTGCAGTTAAAGGGGATATTTACAGGGGATAATTTGTGACGCCACCTGTGGTTTTTGGCCAGGGTTGGCCAACGCTGCAGGATATGACCGCTGGTGCAAATGGTAGTGCAGCTGGGATGGTAAAGCTCCCCACAGGTGACCTAGGCCCCAGGGATGGTGTGACCAGTATATGGTGATGGTGAGAAAGGCCACAAAGCGAGGAAGAAGGAGGCAAACACAGTTCGTGCAGATCTTTACCTTAACTCGCTGGTCAGTCAGGTTCACCCAGCTGGGTGCTGTGTTACTCCAAAGTGCAGCCAGGATAATTCCCAGGGGATTGGGGTCACTCTGCCAAGACACCATTCGTAGCCTTTCCTGAGATGCTCTCTCCTGCGCTGTGTACTCTCCCTCCTTCCCAACGCCTTCGTGGACAGGGTCCCAGGCTGATGGCTGCGGGCTTGTCGGATGACTGCAGCGGCATGTCCCCTGGCCCTAGTTCTAGCCACCGTTGTGGTGATTATCCACAGTTGGTGGCCGCTGCTCATGCAGGAACGATGGCCTTCAGTTTTCCTGGCTGAGGCGTGCAGCACACCCACCAGATAGGGGCCGGTCACCTCAGGCAACCTGACCCTCTGCCCAACACGGGTTGGGCCAGATTTGAGGCACATGGGTTGATCTCCCACTCCCATGTCCCCTAGAACACTCTCCATCAAGCCTCTGGCGTTCACTTTTCTCTCTAACCCCTCCTCCAGCTAGGAGATGGGGTTCTCCCTCAAAAGGGTCTACCCGAACCCCCCAGCCTGGACTCGGGATGGTGTTGTGTGCAATTCTGTGTCTTGGGTTTGTGACCCCTTTCACCCAGGAACAGTGACACCACACCTGTGGAGTAGGTGCAGCATCACTGTGGAGACCATTCTGCAGGGGCACCACATTCCCCCCTGGCAAAGCACCACAGGTCCGCGGGCTGCAAGACAGGTTCATGATGTTATAAAAAGAACTTACAAATTGTTTTTTTTGTAGGTGCACATTTCAAACAACATTAAATGATTTAACTATGTACTACTATATACATGTTCACATTGTCCTCTGTCTTACTTCTGTTGTGGTTGTTTCCACAGCATTACGGTCACACCTCCTCTGCCGGGGAGTATTTACAGTCCTCTTCCGTTGCCTCGTTGTCAGGGTGACAGTCTGTGCATGGACGTCTTTGGCTGGACCTAGCCGTAGGCAGTTTTGAAGTTGGCACAGGTGCTGAAGCTGGTGTTGAAGCTGTAGCTGGCCTCGCAGGTTTGGGGGCTGATGATTGTGGTGGTGGCTCTTCAGCTAATACTTTTCTTAAATTCAGGGCGTACCACTCGCAGTAACCTATGTGCCGGGTATATTCCACCCATCCGCACGGGTACAGGTCTCGTCCATGGGACCCTCTGGGTAGATGAGACTCCACATCTCTTTGATTCACGAAGATTTCACTAACCATGTGGGGCTCCTGGATAAAGCCCAACCTTTATGAATGTCAAAGTTCACAATGCACTCCAGTGTTTCTGATACTTATTGGAGCAGCGGCGCCGACCGAAAGACACTTGGTCCCGGATAAAGTTCACAATGGAGCCTCTCCTCCTTTCCGCCTAGACGGTGATTGGAGCCTTATGAGCCTTGCTTTTGGCCTTCAGGTTTTTATCTTCATGGGCTCGCCACCCAGCCAGGTATCTCTGCTCTTCCGCCTCCTGTTGATGCCGGTGATATTCGGCCTCGGGAATTATCTCTGGCACATTTCCCACACACGCTTCTCCCACCTGGACCTCACTGGCTCAGACACCCATGCGGTGTCTGAACCCTCAAAAGTCCTTGGCCCAGCTCCTCCATTTTGGTCTTGAGGAGCTCTGGGTCGGCAGATGCTATCGGGTCTGTAGGGCAGAGAGAAAGAGCAGCACAGGAAGGCTGGACTATTTGAGGGCTGGCCGAGCTGCACACTGGGAGAGCACAGTACCCTGGCTGGGTTTACACTGAACTAAGGTACAGTAAAGAGACTGGTAAGAACTGCAACCCCTGTGTCTGTCCACTCCTTCTGCCCCTCCCTGCACCAACAGCTACCACCATCATCCACATTACATCTATGCCAAACCCTGGGGACCCGCTCCATCTGTGGGAAGTGATATACCTAGCTACTACAACATCTATTTCCCAGGATTACTACAAGTCATTCTGATCAGAATCCACGGATGGTGTCATGATAGACTTTATTATCTTCTGTAAATATTCCCATCTACACGATCAGTCAGGGCCACGACCACGGAACTGCCACCGTTACATCTCTGGTGATCGAGTTCCCCCGGTCCTTACAACCATTGCACTTCAATGTGCACATGGCTGGTTTTTGCCGGCAGCATGGATGCCACACGGACTGCACACAGATGTGATCTGTGTGGCATCCATGTGACACGTACCGGAGAAAACATATCACTGAAATAAATGGTTTTAAGTTTTAAAGATGTGCAAAGATAGATAAATGATCAATGATAATAGATAGAAGATGAGATGGACAGATGGATAGAGATATATCCTGTAGATAGATAGATTGTACCCTGAGTACCCCGTCCCAGTGGGCTCCACAGATAGATAGATAGATAGATAGATAGATAGATAGATAGATAGATAGATAGATAGATAGATAGTTAAGGTACCTTTACACGCCGCTACAACAGGCTGGATACAACCCGCTACACGCTACGAATGTAGCTTGTAGCGGCAATATAGCCCGTAGTAGCGGCGTGTGAAGACGTTAGGAGACAGCCGGCAGCAGATACATCTGTTTCCGAGCACTGCCCGGAAACAGATGGCTACACAGGCGGTTGTAGCGAGCTGTATCGGCGTGTAAAGAAGCAACAGAAGGGATGTCTATACACCAGGCGATGTACCTGCTATGTAGCTAGGGCGTGACACAGGCTCCGGGTTACCGCGCCCCTTCAGCGATCATTGGAGGAAGCTCCTGCGTTACGATTGGTAGACGCTGCATAGGGCGGCATATTTAAGGAGCTGACCAGTCACACTACACAATTGCTCGAGCGTCATGTATTAAACAGCCTCCTGCGATGCCTGGCCAATCATCATGTTCTGGCTTTGTCCTATCAGCGTACAGACGTCTCGTAATCCACAATTGTGGCACGCCTATGTGCTGTCCCTGCTGCACCAGGTCCGCCCATATTAGCTTGTTGTAGCGGTGTGTAAATGAGGTAAGGTAAGCTACAGATGGCTACTTGAGACACCCGGCGATGTATCTAGCTATAGATACAGCGTAGCGTAGCGCACCTTGTGGCGGCGTGTGAAGATGGTGCGTTTACCGTTTGCAACCGTTTGTGCGTGCTCGTGCACGTGAAGTGGCGGGTTGTATCCAGCCTGTTGTAGCGGCGTGTAAAGGTACCGATAGATAGATAGATAGATAGATAGATAGATAGATGCCGAACGCGATAACAGACAATGGTTACTTGAGTTCACAATTGCGGAGTCACACTGCGGTTATCCAGCGACTGTAAATTCCAGTAACCTCCCTCACGTCAGTGCAGCACACACATGCTGTCTTTAAAGGGAACCAACCACCTAAAAATACCTGTCTAACCTATAAATATCTGTCCCTAGAGCCTAAAATTACTATTCTAACCATCCCTTATGGTACCTTTACACGCCGCCACAACAGGATGGATACCAACGGCAACTTCACGTGCACGAGCACAGCCGAACGGTTACCAACGGGAACCGCACCCTCTTTACACGCCGCCACAAGGTGCGCTACGCCACGCTACATCTACAGCTAGCTACATCGCCGGGTGTCGCAAGTAGCCATCTGTAGCTCAATTACACACCGCTATAACCAGCTACTATGGGCGGACCTGGTGCAGCAGGGACAGCACATAGGCGTGCCACAATTGAGAGTACGAGCCGTCCGTACGCTGATAGGACAAAGCAATAACATCCTGATTGGCCAGGCATCGCAGGAGGCTGAGTAATACAGCACGCTCGAGCGATTGTGTAGTGTGACTCGTCAGCTCCTTAAATATGCCTCCCTATGCAGCGACTACCAATCGTCATGCAGCAGCTTCCACCAATGATCGCACATGGGGCGCGGTAACACGGAGCCAGGGTCACGCCTTAGCTACATTGCAGGCTGTCCCGAGTTCCCTTCCGTAACGTCTTTACACGCCGATACAGCTCGCTACAATCGGCGATGTAGCCATATGTTTATGGGCAGTGCACGGATACAGAGGTATCTGTAGCCGGCTGTGTCGTCCCGTCTTCAGACGCCGCTACTACGGGCGATATTGGCGCGACAAGCTACATTTGTAGCCTGTAGCGGGTTGTATCCATCCTGTTGTGGCGGCGTGTAAAGGTACCATTAAGGTACCTTTACACGCCACTACAGGATGGTGGAAACAACCGGGTGCTTCACGTGCACGAGCACGCACAAACGGTTACAAACGGTACCCACACCACCTTTACACGCCGCTACAAGGTGCGCTACGGTAGGATACATCTATCTCTGGAAACACCGCCGGGTGCCACAAGTTACCTTCTGTAGCTCACCTTACCTCATTTACACGCCGCTATAACAAGCTAATATGGGCGGAACAAAGGCAGCAGGGACAACACATAGGCGTGCCACAATTGTGGATTACGAGAATTCTGTACGCTGATAGGACAAAGCAATAGCATCATGATTGGGCAGCCAGCGCAGGAGGCTGACTAATACATGACGCTCGAGCCATTGTGTAGTGTGACTGGTCAGCTCCTTAAATATGCCTCCCTATGCAGCGACTGCCAATCGTAATGCAGGAGCTTCCTCTAATGATCGCTAAAGGGGGGCGGTTTCCCGGAGCCTGTGTCACGCCCCAGGTAGGTAGCAAGGTGTCGAAACAACCCTCCTGTTCCTTATTTACACGCCGATACAGGCCGTAACCATCGCCTTGAAATCAACCTGTTTTTGAGCTCTGCTCTGAAACAGGTGCCTCAATTGACGGGTGGCAACAACCGTCTTTACACGCCGCGACCACGGGTTGATTTGGCGGTGCAAGATACATTTCTGTCATCTACCCGGTTGTTTCCACCTTGTTGTAGCGGCGTGTAAAGGTACCATTACTGACTAAATCTACCTAACTAGATGCACAATAAATCATTTTTTATACTTACCAAACCCTTGTCTGATGGGCGTTCCTCCAGGGTCTTTGACCGATAGGCGGGGTCTTCAGGCCGCGCTCGCACCCGCCTCGCTGCTGTCCATCTTCTTTCCAGGACTCAAATTACCCGCCCATCGCGTCCTCGCAATGAGCGGGTCATGTGCTGCAGGCCCCACGTCTCTTCCGCCCGCCGAGTCACTGGTTCACCCAGGCCGGCTTCAGAGCATGCGCAGATGGCATGCTGAAGCCGGCCTGGGCGCATCATAGACTCAGCGACGTGGCGGGCGGAAGTGGCGCGAGGCCTGCAGCACGTGACCCGCTCATAGCGAGGACGTGATGGGCGAGTAATTTGAATCCTGGAAAGATGATGGACAGCAGCAAGGTGGGTGCGAGCGCGGCCTGAAGACCCCGCCAATCGGTCAAAGACCCTGGAGGAACGCCCATCAGACAAGGATTTGGTAAGTATAAAAAGTGATTTATTGTGCATCTAGTTAGGTAGATTGAGTCAGTAAGGGATGGTTAGAATAGTAAATTTAGGCTCCAGGGACACATATTTTTAGGTTACATAGGTATTTTTAGGTGGTTGGTTCCCTTTAATGTGATCTCACGGATATGGAGAGATAGTGTGTGTGGCATGTGGTGATGTCACCGAGGTGACTGGAATTCACAGACGCAAGATAACTGCTGTGTGACTCCATGATTATGAACTCAGATAACCTTTGTCTGTTACCGCTCATCACAATGCCAGTAATATCGCAGAGGCTGCTCTCCCAGCATATGGGGGAAGCCTTCAGTGACAGTGCCCTCTAGTGCTGGGAGACTGAGACTTTAAAGGACACACTTTGGACTGCGGCAGACCTTACTGAATTGGCATGGGGAATAAAAGGGTTAATGAGGGATTGACTCCTGTTTTCATTAATTTACTAATTTTTTCTTTTTATGTTTTTCAGGTTTGACTTTATGGACTAAGGCGGATTCAGTGGAGTACTGTGCGGTATTTTTTTGTTTGTTTTTTTTTGTGAGGGGGGAGGATTTTTTTTTTTATTTCCTTGGGATTTCTTAAAATAAAATTGTTAAACAGAGAATATGTCAAGAAGTTTTATTTCAAATAAATTACTTTTTCTTGTGGTAATTTTTGATATTACTAACCGGGTTAATAATGTCAGGTGTCTGATAGATGTCTCGACATTAATAACCTCTGGGCTTGATGCCAGCTGACATTACTAAGCTGGCATCAGTTCCAAATACCATTACCTTGTTTGTCACTGCACCAGGGTAGCGGTAAGAGTCAGGGCAAAGCGCCAGGATTGGTGCGTCCAATGGGGGCACTGGTCCTGTGGTGGCTGTGGCCTGCTATTTTCAGGCTGGAGAGGGCCAATAAACATGGTCCTTCCCACACTGAGTTTACCAGATCCCAGCTGTCTGCTTTACCTTGGCTCTTTTTCCAAAATTGGGGGACTCTACGCATTTTTTTTTCATTATATAGGGTGGGCCATTTATATGGATGCACCTAAATAAAATGGGATTGGTTGCTGATATCAACTTCCTGCTTGTGGCACATTAGTATATAGGAGAGGGAAAACTTTTCCAGATGGGTGGTCACCATGGCGGCCATTTGGCTTTCAACTTTACTTTTTTCAATGGGAAGAGGGTCATGTGACATATCAAACTTATTGAGAATTTCAAAGTGCTGCCCATTGTGGGCATATAAAAGGACTACCTGTATATTACGTAGAGCGGCAGTGTGGGGGGATATTATGGAGAGGAGTGGTGAGGAGAGGATGTTTTACAGAGGGGCAGTGTGGGGGGATATTGTACAGGAAGCACCGTGTAAAAAATTATTCAGGGGCGCAGCATGGGAGATATTTATATTGTTTGAGCAGTACTTTTCTCTATAAGGGCACCGTGTCGGGAAGTGCTGCTGAAGACGGAGAATAGGGAATTCTGGAGAGAAAAGCTGTAGGAATGAAATCTCAGCATGACGTCTGTGCTACATGGAGACAAAAGGGACGCGAACAACTCCAATCTATGATGATGTCACCTACAATGTACCTGGATGTAAATGCTTATTTGTGATCCTTCCTGCATCTCATCAGTACTGTGGTTCCTGTATGGTCCGCAGTCTGATGATGACTATTATATATCGGGCTCACCAGACAGTACAATTCATCGCTGTACTAAGCTTGGTGCTAGTGGTGAAGCGAGTAGTGAAATATTCGTAATTGCTATACTTGTAATGAGTACTTTGTAATACTCGTGTATTTGCTCAAATAGCGAGGCCAATGTTAGTCAATTAGTGATAGGCTCCACACACACACATCCGGCCATAAAACGGGCATTTCCAGGGCAGAGCTTTTTTAAGTTTTCACTGCATACAACACCTTGCTGTGCCCCTCAGAGAGATCCTAACATTCAGTCTGCTCTCACTGAGGTGCAGCTCACTTTGTGTACTGAAGGGAGTCGGCAATATGTGTCAGATAATTCATGATGAACTCATCACTCCCGAGCACCAGCGATACTCAGCGTAACAAATATCGCAAATACTGTACTATCCGTGCGAGTAGCGAATAGTACTAACGATTACACTCGCTCATCAATAATTGGTGCTACATACTGACATTGACATTGGCTCTGGTGCCACACTCATGTACTGATGTACCTGTTTGTGTATATATATATATATATATACAGTATATATATACTTGACATGGCTGTGATGAGGCCGGAAGTGCCCACACCCCGGAAAAGCCTGCTGATTGGCTGCTTTACGGCCTTCCAACAAACTTTATTTGGGTGACAAAATCAAACAGCTAGCAGACCTACAGTGGAAAGTCTGTGTTCAGGATTCAGCACCAAACACTAGGGATTCAATATAAACCCCTAACTTTCAAATTCGGTTCATTCATCCCTAATCTGCAGTATTAAAGGAGTTTTACTATGAACAAAGTTAATTTTAACCCCTTCACGACCATGGATGTAATAGTACGTCCATCATGTCCGCCCCCTGATGCAAGCTCACGCTGTGAACTTACATTCTCTCCCCCACATCTCAGCTGATGTGATCAGCTGAGATGTGTAGCTAACACCATCGATAGGATCATCGATCTGATTGGTGGTGTTAACCATTTGGACCGTGCTGTCAGTCACTGGTATGATCAGACCAGTGGCGGACCTGGAGCCGTGCGGGCCCTGGTGCAGCTGGTTCTGTCCCAGGTGAGGAGCGGGGGGGGGGGAGATTGGGGTGGGGGTGCTGGTGAATATTGGCTGCCACCCGCATCTCCAGCATGACCAGGGAATAGAGAGGAGAGGAGGGGTAGGATCACTATCGTGGTCTCCGGGCCCCCTTGCAGGGAGGTGGAGGGGCCCCTAGCCGGTCGGGGCCCTGGTGCAGCAGAACCAGCTGCACTGCGGTAGGTCCGCCCCTGGATCAGACCATGTCCCTGTACGGTCAGACACGGCCATTACACAGTACATAGCAGGGACACAAATGTAAGATTATCTCAGCACAGGAACATTTTTTAAACACATATATTTGTGGAAATTATTAATATTGCAAGATCTATGGATTATAATGTACTTTGTTCGTGGGAAAACCCCTTTAAGTGCCATGCTCTGAATAAATAATATGTGTAGAGCGGCTGGGCAGAGGTTACGTTCATGTGGCTGTGCCTAGTTCTGTGGTCCTGGCTCACATTAAAAAGGAAGAGTGAAAATGCAGAAATAAAAGTTATAAAGAAATAATAAGAGTTTGTGATGCCAGTTGGGATAATCAGCCAGATATGGCTGGGACTGCTGGAGATTCCTGAGTGATAGATGAAGTGGCCATGCAGTTATTAAACCCTTCCCAACCAGTGCTGGCTCACAAAGGATGATGATTGTAGTAGTAGTGAGTTCGTCAACAGGGTAGGGGTTACTCGATTGCCGGGACAGATGGTCACTTTGATGGGGGATCACAGCTGGTCGATTCTCGATTCCGTGCCCAGGACCCTCAATGGCGGGGATGGTGGGGGATGATGATGATGGATGGGGGAAAATGGTAACATGACGCCACCTGTGGTACCTGGTAACGTGGATACCAGCACTGCGGCCGGCCGCTGAGGTGATGGAGGTGCAACTCAGAGTAGTACAGCTCCCCGCAGGTGGAGCTTTACCTCAGGCAGCAGGGGTGGATGAGGGGAGTATAGTAGGTCTGCTGTGAATGCTGCAGGTGCTGGGGAATCAGCAACACACAATAGTCTCTGTTTCGTACCTTTATGATGTCGTAACAGGTACAGTCCAGAGAGTAACAGGTTCTCGTGCAATTTGCGACGTTCACCTTGAAAGTTGTGAGGCCTCCTCTGTTATTGTATGCGTGATTTGGATTAATCCTGCTTGAAACTGAACTTGACGCTTTTCTCCTCTCAGGGTACTACCCCATAACGACATTGAGGACCTTTCTGTGGATCCCTATTCTCTGCTTAGGTCCCATCTCCTTATACTTGGTCAGTTTGAGTGACTGCTTTTTTACCTCAGTGGATTAGATCCTTGGTACTGTTCGGGCTTTCTCTGCTGACTTCAATTGTTAGCAGAATCGGAATCCGGTTCGGGTAGCTAAAGGGAAATTGGTATGTTCCCTCTTCTTTCTCCTACTTCCTTCACTGGCCTCTGACCCTCTCCCTAGGGCCAGCACAGCTGGTCTTGTTCCCTGGTCCTGGTCTGGCTAGATCCCACAACCAGCTCCTTCACTGCTGCTCTCTCCTTTCTCACTGCAGACTAATGACTCCTCCACCTCAGGCCTGGATCTTTTATAGGGAACTGCTTAAGGCAGCCAGTAGAGCTCCCTTCAGACCTGGGGGGAGGTGTTGTGTGCTGTGTTCCAAGTGTATGTCTCTCCTTGCACCCGTGGGTCCTGTGGCAATCCCAGCAGGGGTGCCACAGTAGCAATGATGATATGCAGATAGAAAGGAGGCACACAAATCAGTCTCTTACCTTTTACTGAAGTTGCTCAAGCAGGTCCAGGGTATATAGGCACCACAAGGCATGTGCTGGCCAGTCTGGAAGAACTGTAGTCCGCTCTGCTGGGTGTATAGTGGCCTGTCTGCTGACTTGCCCCTTGTTGTAGGTTGTTCTAGTGCCTTTGAGCTGTCCTTTACTCCTCTTAGTTGCTGTAGATAACAGCAACTAGATAATATGCGATCCTGTGGTATCCTTGCTCCCTTCAGTGCAGTTCCCTGATCTATGTACTATGATCACCCTGGAAGGTTCCTCTGATTGGCTAGTGAGCATTGAACTCACTTGCCTCCAGTTTCTTTTTTGGACCTGAACCCATCAGTACACTAGACCTGGTACCCTGCCTCACGGTCACTCTGACTGACTTCGTTTGCCCAAACCAGACTTAATACCTCCACCAACTAGTCACAGCCTAAATCAGTCCTTTATCCCTCACTTTTTGATTGAAGTACAGGCGTGTTGAATGCTTCAGAACTTCTAGCAGAGGTGCTCCAATTCTTCCCAGACATGGTATTACAAAAAATTGTGAAGAATACCATTTGTGGTACCAGACTGCAGGCACCCATTGCACCATGGTCATTCTATGCAATTTAGGTCGATTTATGACACAGTGTGAGGAGTTTGCACAATTGTAGGCACTTTGTTGCTGTAATACACTATAGATTTGATATTCAGCAGTGTCTTTGCCCCATGTTAACACACTCTGAGACATCAGGTAACAGGAAAATTGTGGATGCAGCTCTAAATGTGACTGGAGTATAGGACCTTAGCATTGGATAAGTAAAACTGGGAATTATAATGTTAATGCAGATTTAACAATACATGAGCAGTAATTGTATTTTATATATTAATAATATTAGTTTTACTATTATTCCTCTGAGGTTTCCCGTATTATTATTAGGCCATGGAGCTGACACAGTATAAAGCAGCGTTCAGTAAAACTATGTCACATTACAGACCATGAATCATTCCCCATCCTTGTAATTCCTCCATGATTTCAGCAGCTCAGAGGCCGGACTGCAGATAATAAGAAAGAGCAGGAAGCCGAGCTCAGGGCCCGCAGCATTAAGTCAGCACTTCAAATTTATTAATGTCTTGAGCAAATATTCCTGGGGCTACTTCCTGCTCTTTTCGGCACAAAGCCAGAAATCCCGGCACTGCACTCACGTGTCAGGAAAACTATTAGAGAGAAGGGGGCGGACAAGAATCTGCCTTTTTAAGGTCCCCTGATGGCATTTATTGGACTGCATTCATCATGTGATAAATCTGGAGTAATTAAAGGGATTGTCCACCTTTGGGAACATTTCTTTAATTTACCTAAATTAATGTATTTTGTAAATTTACGTCATTTTTTTCAAGTCGCATTCAACTTTGATGTGATCTGTGGTCATAAATCAGCTGAATGGAGCTAAAAAAAAGACAGATAAATCAGTTACACACCATCATGGTGAGCTGACTGATGGATTCTTAGTTAAGGGCAGAGACACACTGAGCGAGACGCATGCAAGATCTTGCATGCATCTCGCATGACTCACCTGGAAAGGACGCTGCTCACTAAACGTGCATGCTTCAGCTGTTTGTGTTTCTTTGGAGCTGATGCACTCCCGTCCAGAAAGGCAGGGGGTGAGTCATGCGAGATGCATGTGAGTATCTCACATGCGTCTCGCTCAGTGTGTCTCTGCCCTTAACTCAGAATCCATCAGTCAGCTCACCATGATGGCGTGTAACTTATTTATCTGTCTTTATTTTAGCTCCATTCAGCTGATTTATGACCACAGATAACATCAACGTTGAAAGCATCTTGAAAAAAAAGCCTCTAAAAATCAAATGGGGCAAATTTTTAAACAAAACCCAATTGCAAAAATGATTTTTTTTGTTCCAAATACATTAATGTAGGTAAACTAATTTTGTAGCCAGGAATAGTCAATGCAACACAGCGGCTACAAAAGGTAAATGGTGCAACATTTTTAATTAAATCCAATCGAAAAAAAATGATTTTCAGCCAAAAATACATGCATTTAATTAAAAAAATTGTTCTCAAAGGTGGACAATCCCTTTTCAAAATGTATCCAGAATTAGCCAGCTGTCAACATTAGAGAGATCATGTAGTCCAGGGGCATAACTACAACAGGTGCAGGTGTCGCACCCCCAACAACCGGGGTACTCAAGACCAGGCTATACTGTCTCTGGGGTGTCAGGGTGCTGTTGACCGGTCCCGTTGTCCTAGGTGCGGCAATAAAAAGGGATGAAAGTTTATAGGATTTTGTGACGCCACCCGTGGTGTGTGGTCAACATGGACCACCGCTGCCATATTCCTGCCAGGGACGATGATAAGGGGCAGTCTAGATGGTGAGCCCTCCACAGGTAGGGCCAGTTGTCCTTCTGGCAGGTGTAGAAAAGGGGTTTGTGTGCTCTGGATGCTGCACTTATCTCTCCCCGCAGCTCTTCCAGCCAGCATGCAGGGACAGCTAATAGGCGGTTCTGTAGGTGGAGGTTCGGCGGTGCTTCAAGAATAACAGTCTCAGGCACTTTTGAGCTGACCGGGTACTTTACTCGGAACACCGTAGCAATTCTTATGACAGCACAATTCTTTACACACTTTACAGGTCGGTTCACCACCTTACTCCAGGTTCTGAGTTCTCACTGAAGCTTAGATGGTTCCTCTGCGTCACTACCCTCAGTGTACCTTTCAGGCCCTACTGTTCTGTCTCTGTCCTCGCCTACGGGTTTGGTCCAGCCGTCATGAGCTTTGTAGTGATGCTTCCCCCTCTTTGGGTCACTAGCCCTAGTACAATGGCTTTGTCCTATTCTGTAGTGGTAGTTAGGTCTCGGGTCATAGAGCTCCCGCACCCCACCGGGGTGTCTTGCGGTTAGGGTCATGTAGGTTCCCCAGCCACATCTACAGAGTCGGCTCTATGGCTGTCCTGGCCTAGCCACCAGTGACCCGTGTTAGTTGGGCTCACCTGGCTCCTTCCATCTCTCTCCGGGTTTCAGTCTGGGTCACCAGCCAGCCATCAGAGGTGAAGGCCGCCGGGCCCCGTTGTTCTTTCTGTCTGAGTAGTCAGTACGCTGCTGAAGGGTGTTTCGGCTTGAGATGCTTCCCTTCTCTACCCTCCAGGGAATTCCATCGATCATCTCACCCAACTTAGTGTTCCAGTGTTTTACCACTGTTCCTCCAGCCCTTTATCCGGGTTCTCTCATTCTCTCCACCCACACGTCTCTATACTCACGCCACCCCTTGCCTGACATAGAGTGATTGGCTCAGGGTCGGAGTGTCTGTGTGTGGGTGTTATGTGAGTTGACCGTCTTACCTCGTCCAGCTGCAGTTCACCCTGTGGCCGCCTTGTCGCAGGGGCACTACACAGGCTGTTGCACTTGCCATAGCACCTGGGCCCTGGCGCCTAGGGGCCCCAAAAGTCCCTTTAGCCTATGGAAAAAGACTAATGCTTTTAAAGATTTGCAATAATTGGGGGCCCAGTTGGAGCTTTTGCACTAGGGCCCCTGAGCTTCAAGTTACGCCACTAATTCAGTGCTATGTAAATTAACAGGTGTTGCATTATTTTCATGGGGAATATATTACCATTGGAATTTGATATTCCATTTGTGCAACAGAAAGTGACATGCTTGACAGCTACGAGGCTGTGTACAATTCGCTTAAATTTACACCTTTACTGATGCTATAAAAATAAATAATAATAACATACATTTTTTTTTCAAAAGTGAAAAAATTCTAAATGTGTTCCCATATCTGGACGGTCCTAGCATCTACTGTAATATTTAAAACCTTACCATATGCCTAGCCTACCAGGGCGCTGTGTTGATGTGAACTGCCTCCCACCCTTACAGATCTTTTA
The DNA here is from genome assembly GCA_033576535.1 of Allobates femoralis. Lineage (NCBI taxonomy): Eukaryota > Metazoa > Chordata > Amphibia > Anura > Aromobatidae > Allobates > Allobates femoralis. The sequence goes on from JARQOC010000006.1 coordinate 430,803,709, forward strand.
CTTGACGATTCTCCAAAGGTTCTCATTATGGTTGAGATCAAGGAAAACTGTGGGCCACACCTTGAGTTTCCTTTTATGCCCACAGCAGCCAATGACACATGTATTTTTTGCAGCATGAGTTGATTTTGCTATGGAGGGCAACATTTTTCTTCTTCTACCATGAAAGAAAACGGTCTGTTAGAAACTATATATTTTGCCTAGGTCATTTGCAGGTATCCCAAATGCTCTCTCCCTATGATTCCGGCCCAAAACATGACTTCGCCACCTCCTTCTGATGTCACACTCTTGTTGGGACATGGTGGCCATCCACCAACCACCTGCTACTCCATCCATCTGGACCCTTCAGGGTTACACAGCACTCATCACTATAGAGACATTTAAAATTAGTCTTTATGTATTTTTGGGCTTGTGAGCAGTGTTTAGGGGTGGCTGAAAAGTAGGATTATGCACAGCCTCTGGAGGATCCTACATCTTGAAATTCATGGGACTCCAGAGGCACCAGTGTGGTGCCCCACGTAGTCAGGTATCACAGAGGGGTATTGCACCCGTAAAAGAGGTGTAATTGCCCCAGCTGCAAGTGGACCCTTGGTTGGGGGTGGGCCCAATTCCAGCACTCCCACATTAGTAGAATGGTGGGAGGTTACTCGGTAGGGAGATATATTCACCTCAGAGGGAACTAAGAGTGGCCAGCTGGAGGAGGAGAGGAGTCGGGACATTTAGAAAAGAGTGTGGAACGAGGCAGAAGGTTTACCCGGACGGTTTCAAGCCAATCCGGGAAGGAGAAAGAGGGTCTTGAGGAGATCCTGAAAGAGGGCGCCCGACGAGCGGAGTCAAGGCCCTAGAGAAAGGGAGAGCCCCAGCGTGGAGCAACCATACTCCAGGGGATTCTCCAGTCCACCACGGGAACGCCGGGCCTGAGGATCCGACCAAGGTCTAGCTTTGCAGTCGGTAACCGGCTGATGTAGTCCGTATATCGCCACAACACCCTGCCAGACGGAGCGGTCTGCCTGCTTCCTCACCACGAGGGAGAGGATCCCCAATACTACCTACATGGAGCCATTGGGTATACACTCATCCTACGTGGGGATGAAAGGACACGGGTTTGTCAACTAAGGTACACCAAGGGTTCCACCATACCACCTGGGATCCACTTGCAGCCACCCGTTGAGCTACTGTTATTCTAACATCAGATCCTGAACTGTGGACTTTGTGTGTTGCTGCTAAAGTTTTACAGTAAAGTACCCGGGAGAAGTGACTGCCTGTGTGTGGTTTTCTCCATCAACCTGTTTGTTTCCAGGAATGCTGCCAGAGGACCAACACCAGCAGCTTTAAATACCTGTTTGCCGCTTTATAATATAATATTTTAGTAGCTGCTGTTTTAATCCAATGAATTTATCTAGCAGTAACCTTCCTCATTATGTGTCTATTATTATTATTGTTATTTATTTATTTATTTATTTATAGAGGACCATTGCTTCCATGGTGCTGTACATGAGAAGGGTCATACAAACAAGTTAAAAATACTATGAACAAACTAACAGTGACAGACCGATATAGAGGGGAGATAGAGGACTCTGCCCTTACGGGCTTACATTCTGCAGGCAATGGTGAGAGGTCAGTAGGATGGGTCTGCCCAGGTGGTGGTGGAGCACCAGGTCTGGTGGTGGTGGAGTGTTGGTTCCAGTGGTGATAGGTGGCACCAAGGTCATTGCAGGCTGTAGGCTGTTCTGAAGAGATGGATTTTCAGGTTCCGCTTGAAGGTTCCGAGTGTAGGGGACAGCGGATGTTGGGATGCAGAATTACAGAGAATGGGGGATGCTCAGGCGAAGTCATGCGGGCGGTTAGATCAGGAATGTACAAGTGTGTAGGAAAGAAGGAGGTCTTGGGAGGATCGAAGATTACGAGATGGATGATATCGGGAGATTAGTTCAGAGATATAGGGAGGGGACAGGTTGTGGATGGCTTTGTAAGTCAGTGTTAGTGTTTGAATTGGATACGCTGGGGAAATGGGAGCCTGGAGGGATTTGCAGAGCAGGAGAAGTGGAGGAGTAGCGAGGAGAGAAGTGGATTAGTCGGGCAGCAGAGTTGAGGACAGATTGGAGAGGTGCGAGAGTGCTAGCAGGGAGGCCACAGAGGAGGAGGTTGCAGTAGTCGAGATGGGAGATTATGAGGGCATGCACTATTAGTTTAGTAGATTGTGGGTTGAGGAAAGGATGGATTCTGGAAATATTTTTGAGTTGGAGGGACAGGAGGCGGCAGGGGCTTGGATGTGCAGTTTGAAGGATAAGGCAGAGTGAAGGATTGCTCCGAGGCAGGTGTGATGTCATTTATTGTGATAGATAGGTCGGGTAAGGAAGGTGCGCGATATGGGGGAAAGATGGTGAGTTCGGTTTTGTCTATGTTTAGTTTAAGGAAGTAGAGGAGAAGAAGGAGGATATGGTTGACAGACACTTCGGGATTCTGGACAGCAGAGAGGGGACATCTGGGCCAGAGAGATAGATCTGAGTGTCGTCAGAGTACAGGTGGTACTGGAAGCCAAGGGACTTTATGAGTTGTCCCAGTCCAAGGGTGTTGATGGAAAAAAAAGAGGTCCCAGGACTTCCGCCCTCCTACTGTGTGATGTAGCAGAGCTGACAGCATCATTTAAAGGAGAAGACAGAAGAGAGAAGACATAACACCAGGATCGTTGGAGGGATGTGATGTGCCCCAAGGCTGTGGGATACTCGGAACCGGGCTGTTCAGCATGTCTGGGGTGTCACAGAGGTCAAGACCTGGCTTCCATGACCTTGGGTTTAGTGTAAAAGGGAGTTATTGGCTTGTATAGTGGAAGTTATTTGTGACGCCACCCGTGGTTTGTGGCAATGAGTGTCCACCTCTGCTGCAGAACTCTGGGGATGATGGCTGGGCAGCTGGATGTAGTGGCTCCCCATGGGTGGAGCAGATCCCCAGGGCAGTGGATGTAGAAGGATGTTGTGTGCAGGATGGAGGGTGCACATTAACAGACAGACTTCGTTTTGTTGGTTCCTTTACTGGTAAGACCGGTTCCACACAGATGCTGTTCTGCGAGTCTGTGTAACCTGGGAGCAACTCAGGGTTCTCTGCACCAGGCAAGTTCTGAGGCCTCCCTACTGCTCTTTCTCCTGTGGTTCCCTGCGGCTGCTTAAGCTTAGCTGCAGCCCTCTCTCTCTCTCTCCTGCTGTGTGCCGTATGACAGGCAGCTCGAGTTCCTCTCCAGCCCCACTCCACGCGCAGCTGCTCCTGGACTCTTCACCTGCTGTGCCTCCGGGCACTTTGTGTGGATGGGGAACTTGGAATCCCCCACCCTCCAGTATTGGCTGCTGGACATTAAGGCCTGTACAGCCTCGGACTCCGGTTTCTGTTTTCTGGCACTTACCCCTCTGGAGTGAGCTCCACACCGCCCGCTCCCCAGGCTCTCCTCTCCTTCCTCAGACTCTTGCCTGCGGGTCACTCAAGATAAGTCTAGCTCTCCTGGGATGAGCTTAGCACTGCTCCAGTCCACAGGATGTCTTCCTCAGTCCTCCTGGGAACTAAACTAACTAACTCCATCCCAGTGCTTAAAACCAGCTGGTAAAACAAAGCTGGTTTACCCCCTTTTTACCCAGTGTGCCACCCACCACCAGGGCCACTGGAAGAGCCTGGTAAGGCGCCTGGAAATGGCGCTTCTTATAAATACGCCATTTTCAGGGGCGGCTGAGGGCTGCAATTCTTTAGCATTGGGGGCCCTAAAAGAATGGACCCTCACCACGCTGAGAATACCAGCCCTCAGCTGCCTAGTTTTACCTTGCTGGCATTTAAAAATAGGGCAAAGCCCACACATTTTTTTTTCGGCAGACAAGGGTAAATTAGGCAGCTGAGGATTGCAGCTCGCAGTTGTCTGTTTTCATCGGGCTAGACATAAAAATGCTGCGAAGCCCTACGGTTTTTTTTTTTTATTCATTATTTATTTAACACCCTATAAGCCAGGTTGGTTGCCATACACTAAGGTCTATGGTAATCAAGCAGAATCACTGTCCAGATTGTGGAAATCCAGTCTGACTACAAAAACAATCAGAGAGGCTCTCACAGAGTGTGAACTTCTGTGATTCTGCAGTCCACACTCAGATGTATGAATGTAGCCTTAGGCCCTTTGGATGGGCCCATTTTTGGCCATTAATGAGCACCAATTTACCACTTGCTTACTGGCCCATTCACACTGTTTAGGGAAAAATTATGGGTAAGGCCGGCTTCACACCACGGTTTTGAGCTGTCAGGCTGTGTCCGGTGTTTTGCTGGATGCACCGGACACAGCCTGACAGCCCCGGAGAAAACAGAACTGGAGGGTTAATATGCCCCCCGGTCCTGTCTTCTGCCGTAAACAGGACTGTGCGGCTGCTGCCGCTGTGCAGACCTGAAATTTTAGAATTGCAGCTTGCAGGGAGCTAGCCGCGTTCTGAAATTTCTGCCGGGAGCTCTCCAGGTCTTGAAGTTCAACGTTGGGCGCTGCTGAACTTCAGCACCTGGTGTCCAGCAGCCGGATCCGATTTCAGGCGCCCCCTAAAATGGGAGGCTATGGGCGCCGGATCGCACCAGATCCGAAAGGATCCGGGTGGATCCGATTTTGGCAGATTTTTGACCTGGACACAAAAACACTGCAAGCTGCGATTTTGTGTCCGGGGAAAAAAAATTAATTCTCCCAGATCCTGCCTGACAGCAGGGAACCGGATGGTAAATTACTGCCATCCGGCCCCTTAAGAATACTATGGGACCAAAATCGGATCCATGGCTGTCTGGTTTACATCGGACGGCCACGGATCCTTAAAACCACAGTGTGAAGCCGGCCTAAGAACAATCATGTTGTCCCCCTTTACATAAGCAGCCGACATTTATACCAACATAAACTATTTGATCACCCAAGGGATGTACATTTGTACTGAATTCATCAACGATTCCTACAAATTCTGCTCCATTCATGTTACCATAAAACTAAGTCCATTCCTGATAGAAAACAATTTCCATCTGTGCCATTCCTTCATATATTCTTGTTATTTTGCCCAATTTTCGATATTGATGAGCACATTGTGGTCTAATTTGCCTTCATTGTATTTTTCGTTTATTAGGGGCTGGAAATAAGCTTTGTGTTTGCATGATTCAATCAGCGGCTGCACCCTCATCAGTAATGCCCGGGCCTGTCAGCGTAAATATCGCAATTCTCATATACAGGGAAGAATAATTTACTTACTCGCACAGTCATCGGAGACACGGCTCACAATTAGAGAAAGCAGCGTGATTTGAAAATGAGTTACAATTGATTGTGTTTCAGTGGAAATGAAGTTTGGAACGTGTTAATTAGATTGGGTCTAAACATCTGAGCCACAATAAGGCGAACGACGAGCTGGAAGCCACTGCTCCGAGAAGACGCTGCGATGTTTACCAAAAAAAGCGGATAATGTAATATTTAAAAGAGAATTAAAGTAATGCGTTAATGACACTATTATTTCTCAGAGGTGATAAGCAATATCTTCCCCATTAAGGTGAAATTATTGGCTGGGAGCTAGAAGCAGGGCTCGTGTTCTGCTCATCTTCCTGGGAAGGTGTAGTAGTACAGACATGGAGACGGAACAATACAGGGACCGTGTAGAAGAAGCCCTTTACACCCCAGGCAGATGATGAATGACACTAGTGGTCACCATATGTAAGGAGGAAAGAGCCAATTCAGTAGCAGTTTAAATTGTATATCTGTGGCAAAAATCCAACTGCTAACCTTTGTGCCAAGTCCCCTGAACATATCCTTACAGAAAGCTCCTAGGATAGAATTCAATGTTAAAAAGTGTAAAGTAATGGCCGCAGTAATATTCTGCCTACCTGTTCAATGAGTTGCATAAGACTTTATTTCAGCAGTGAGGAACCTTTTCAGCAGTCCCCAAGCAGATTCCCAGGGACCGCGGTGCTAGGGCCAGCAACTGTATTTTGCCAGCTACCAGCCTTTTAAACCCTCACTTGCACCGTGAGCACATGCACGCAGTGTTCACTACTGAACAGTGTGTGCACATGCATTGAAGGATTATGTCCTTATGCTGACCAAAACCAACAAGAGGACATACTTTGTGGGCAGAGATAGTGTGGCGCCCCTGCGACCAAGGCGGCAACAGGGTGAACTGCAGCCAGGTAATTTAGAGACGGTTGACTGAAAAACACCCACACAGGTACACACACCGACCCTATGCCTAGGACTCTAGGTTAGGCAAGGGGTAGCAGGAGTTAAGAGTAGTGTGGGTGGAGCGTAGAGCAGCACTGGACAAGTGGGTGGAGAGACCAACAATAAAAATCCGGGAACACCAAGTTTAGGCACACATTTTCCCAGGAGAAAGGGTTCCCTGGAGGACGCAAAATCCTAGAGGCTACATTCCTAGGAGAGAGAGAGCTCCATAGCCGAAGGCGAGGGAAAGAAGCTGGAAACAGAGACACCCCACAGTGAGAAAGAGGGAGCCTGGTAATCCCACATCTATACCTGGGACACTGGAGGCTAGGCCGCTACAGACAGAGAGCCGGCTCTGTAGAGGTGACCGGGGGCACTCTAGGACCCTAATTACGAGACACACCAGCGTGGGGCAAGTACTCCATGACCTGCAGTCTACCTACCACCACGGTCTAGGAACACAGCCATCAGACTAGGGCTAGCGACCCTGACAGACAGGGAATCATCACACAAGAGCCCGTGAAGGCCAGAGCAAACCCGTGAGTGAGGAGACAGAGAGAAGCTAAAGGGCCTGAAAGGACTTGAGGAAAGCAATGCAGAGGAGCTGCCTGAGCTGCATCACCCAGTTACCCAGAGCAGTGCTAAAGTGTGAGAACTGTAACTTGGAAGAGCTGAAAGAATTGTAACTTGTAAACTGTTGTGAACTGCTGCTAAAGAACTTCAGTAAAGTACCCGGTAAGCTCACCATTGCCTGAGACTGCTTCTTTCCAGCAGAGTCCCGCCTGAGGAGCCACAGACTGTCGTCCCTGCACACTGGCTGGAGAAGCTGCAGCAGCGAAGTAAGCGTCTTGCACAGAGCACAATCCCTCACCAGGCCCCTCTATCACTACTACACCTGCCCTGGAAACCCTCAGCCCTACCCAAGGAGGGCTTACCATCCACGCTGCCCCAAGTCACCGTCCCCCAGCAGGAATACGGCAGCGGTGGTTCTACTAACCACATACCCCAGGTAGCGTCACGATAAATCTCCCTGTAAATACTCCCTTTACTTGCCGCATCTGGGACAACAGGACTGGGCCCAGCACCTTGACACCCCCAGAGACAGCACAACCCGGTCTCGAGCACCCTGGTCCCTAGTGTGCGACAATAACATCCAATGTGATCCTGTCCTACTGTTGAAGACATCAGTGGCAGCCCCCTCATCCCCAGTGATGTAGCCTCCCCAGTGATGTATATGCCCCCGTCCTCCCCAGTGATGTATATGCCCCCGTCCTCCCCAGTGATGTATATGCCCTAGCCTCTCCAATGATGTATAAGCCCTAGCCTCCCCAGTGATGTATATGCCCCAACCTCCCCAGTGATGTACTGTATATTCCCCAGCCTCCCCAATGCTGTATATGCCCCAGCCTCCACAGTGATGTATATGCCCCAGCCTCTCCAGTGATGTATATGCCCCCCAACCTTCCAAGTGATGTACAGTTGTGCTCAAAACTTTACATACCCCAGCAGATTTTTTGCTTTCTTGGTCTTTTCTAAGAGAATATGAATGATAACACAAAAATGTTTTTCCATTCATGGTTAGTGGCTGGGTGAAACCATTTATTGTAAAACTACTGTGTTTTCTCTTTTTAAATCATAATGACAATTAAAAACATCCAAATGGACCTGATCAAAAGCTCACATACCCCAGTTCTTAATACCGTGTATTGCCCCCTCTAACATCAATGACAGCTTGAAGTCTTTTATGGTAGTTGTGGATGAGGCTCTGTATTTTCTCAGATGGTAAAGCTGCCCATTCTTCTTGGCAAAAAGCCTCCAGTTCCTGTAAGTTCCTGGGTTTTCTTGCGCGATTGAGTTCTCCCCAGAGTGGCTCAATGATAGGTCAGAAGACTGAGATGATCATTCCAGAACCTTCACTTTGTTCTGCTGTAGCCAATGACAGATCAACTTGATCTTTTCTTTTGGATCGTTGTCATGTTGGAACATAGTAGTACGTCCCATGTGCAGCTTCCAGGCTGATGACTGCAAATTTGCCTCCAGTATTTGCTGATAGTGTGCTGCATTCATCTTTACTTCAACTTTGCTAAGTTTCCATTGCCTTTGTAGCTCACACACCCCCACATCATCAGCGTTCCGCCTCCATGCTTTACAATAGGAATGGTGTTCCTTTCATCTTAGGCCTTGTTGACACCTCTCCAAATGTAACAACGTTTATGGTTTTGGCCAAAAAGTTCAATTTTGGTCTCATCACTCCAAATTACCTTTTTCCAGAGGTTTGGAGGCTTGTCTCTGTGCTGTTTGGCGTATTGTAGTCGAGATACTTGTTGGCATTTGCACAGTATTGGCTTTCTTCTGACTCTGTGGTGGAGCTTACAAAATTCATACTCACGCACAACTACTTTACATTTGACGACAACATATATCTACAGGAGACTGGCACGGCAATGGGAAGCAAAATGGCACCACAATATGAAAATCTTTTCATGGCCAAGCTTGAAGGTGACTTTTAATCCTCTTGTCCTATCAGAACTCTGGCCGACTACCGTTATATTGATGACATTTTAATCATCTGGACAGAGTCTAAGCAACAGCTGAAGACGTTCCATGAACACTTTAATCAGTTTCATCCCACCATTAACTTAACACGCAACTAACTACTCCTTCACTGAAATCAGCTTTCTAGACACCATCATTAAGCTACAGAACAATGTAATAAAGACATCCTTGTAACGGAAGCCAATTGACTGTCCAACATATCTCCAATGTGACAGTTTTCATCCAAAACACATAAAAAACACTATTGTGTACAGCCAGGCCATCAGATACAATTAGATATGTTCCAACCCTACAGATAGAGACAATCACCTTTGGGGCCTCAGAAAGACCTTTCTGAACCACGGCAACCATCCAAGAGCAATTGAGAACCGGATTACAAGAGCCACCAGAATATCAAGGAATCATCTCCTACATTACAAAACTAGAGAAGAAAACACCCGAGTGACTCTCATAGTCACCTACAATCCAAGTCTGGAGGTGCTAAGAGATGATGCACAGAAACTGCAACTACTCCTACAAAAAGATGCCCGACTAAAATCAATATTTCCGGGTCCCCCACTCTTGTGTTTTAGACAACCTCCCAATCTAAAAAACATCATTGTCAGAAGATCGCTGTCTTCTCCAACAGCAACAGAAACCTTTCCCTGCAATCAGAACAGGTGCAAAACCTGTCCATCTATAATGACAACGGACAAGATAAAGATTCCTGAGACAGATCAGGACTACAAGATCCCAGGTAATCTCAGTTGCATCACAAGCAATGTGGTGTATTTAATTATATGTACAAAATGTCCAACAGGTGGCATGTACATAGGGGAGACCGGACAACAATTAAGAACAAGAATGAATTCTCATCGCCACTCAATAAAAGAAAAGCGTATGGATCTACCTCTAGCAAAGCATTTTTCCAGCCCTGACCACAGGATAACAGATATGGGGCTGCTCATTTTAAAAAGCAACTTCAAATCTCAGAGAGAGAGAAGAATTTGTGAATACAAATTGATGATGACCTTTGACACATTCAAAACAGGGTTAAATGTTTCACATGGATTCATGCGTTTTTATATAAAATGAATAGGCATTTGGGGATATCACAGATTCATGCGTCTTTATATAAAATGAAAGGGCATTTGGGGATATCACATCTCCAACAGACTCAAGTTAGAGGACAATGAACATTTGACACTTCTTATGTAAACTCTCTCACTTCGATTTATGGCTTTCTACAACTCACTGAAGAATTTTCAGGTCTCCACAGGCCACTAATCATAGAATAATAATACAATCTGTTCCTCTTATCTTACAATTTTGGCTTTACTTTCCCAGCTTCTCTCCCTCTCCCTAGCCTGACTCTGCTTTATGTCACCTGTCACATTTACTACATCACCTAACCCTGCTTATGTATATACGTATGCGTCTTCAGAATTTGTGTCATTATCAGCCTGAGGGGCCATAGTGTCCCAAAAGCTTGCTATGTTTACCATCTCTTCAGTTAGCCATTAAAAGGTGTCAACCACTGAGGACTCTCAGATTCCAATATTTTTCTATCTACTGGCAAACATGGTACAAACATTTTTTAACTTATCTAAATTTTGCTAATAATCATAATAATGATCATTTTAATTGCACCTCTAGTTATGTATGTTTACTATATGTGCATTTCCACCATTGCTCACAGCCTGGTCTTCACAAGGAATATACAGTGAGGATTTCCAGGGCATCTTTTTTTTTAAGACTTAGCACATTCCCCAGAGCCCACCATGCGTCCCTGTAATCGAATGCAATGATTAGGATGTCTGATGCTCTCTGGGGTGGTTTGCCGTAACTGCGACAGTCACTTTGTGAGCGTTTTCACAGCCTGCCGTATTCTCCGTGTTTGGGTCTGCAGTAACCTAATGGTCTCTTTGGTGGTCTGCAACATCTTATCTGTTGTTAAGTTTCTTTGGCAACGAGTAAACTGTAACTGAGAGTAAAACTCATTAGTTTACGGGTCCAACCCAAAACGTCTGAAACTGTGCTTTTATTACCAGCCACCTAATGAGGAGATTTCTCATCCTGCCCTTACATAATGCAGAGAGCGTGCAGCTGTGCTACAAAGATGGCATCACCATTCAGCTCCATGAACAGCGTCCTGCAGGCTCCTTGGTTTCCCATCACCTTCTTTATACTATCAAGGATGAATTAAGTATACTGTATACCAGTCACCTAGATACAGCAGCAGCACTCATTTCTATTCTGTCCTGGTTTTCAGGTGGATAGCTTTTCCTGATACATTGTAGAAAGCAGTCAGCTGTGTAAAATATTACATCAACACGAGTTTACAGCTGAACAAGAATTGTTCCATCCACTTGTAAGAGGGTGGACTATTACCGTATATACTCGTGTATAAGCCGAGTTTTTCAGCACATAAAATGTGCTGAAAAGTCCCCCCTCGGCTTATACACGGGTATATACGGTAGCCCCAGCTGTATACAGCCCCCCCATGGTATCCAGGGCCCCCCTTGCTGCACCTGTAAAGGAAGATGTCAGTATACTTATCGCTGCCGCCGCCGCTCCACTGCTCGGTCACCGCGATGCTCCGGGTCTTCATATTTCCTGTTCCTTCTCCGGTGCTCAGGAAATGACGTCATTGTTCGAGCGCCGGAGAAGGAACAGGAAGCATGAAGACCCGGAGCAGCGCGGTGACCGAGCAGCGGAGCGGCGGCGGCAGCGATAAGTATACTGACATCTTCCTTTACAGGTGCAGCAAGGGGGGCCCTGGATACCACGGGGGGCTGTATACAGCTGGGGCTGCTGTATACAGCTGGGGCCCCTGTATACTAATGGGGGGGGTCTGTATACCTCTGGGGCTGCTGCTGTATATACCCCCTGGGGCTGCTGCTGTATATACCCCCTGGGGCTGCTGCTGTATATACCCCCTGGGGCTGCTGCTGTATATACCCCCTGGGGCTGCTGCTGTATACTACCACTGGGGCTGCTGCTGTATACTACTACTGGGGCTGCTGTTTACTACCTCTGGGGCTTCTGTATACTACCACTGGGGCTGCTGTATACTACCTCTGGGGCTTCTGTATACTACCACTGGGGCTGCTGTATATACCTCTGGGGCTGCTGTATACTACCACTGGGGCTGCTGTATACTACCACTGGGGCTGCTGCTGTATACTACCACTGGGGCTGCTGCTGTATATACCACTGGGGAGGCTGCTGTATATACCTCTGGGGCTGCTGTATACTACCACTGGGGCTGCTGTATATATCTCTGGGGCTGCTGTATACTACCACTGGGGCTGCTGCTGTATATACCACTGGGGAGGCTGCTGTATACCACACTTCTGGGGGCTGTATACTACCACTGGGGAGGCCTGTATACCACTGCAGGGGCCTGTATACCACACTGCTGGGGGCTGTATACCTGTGCTGGGGTCTACCCTCGGCTTATACACGAGTCAATAGGTTTTCCCAGATTTTGGGGGCAAAAGTAGGGGGGTTGGCTTATACATGGGTCGGCTTATACACGAGTATATACGGTACTATTATTTTTTATTATTATATTATTATTATTATTATTATTATTATAGAGCCATTTATTCCATGGTGCTTTACATGTGAAAAGGGACATGTGTAGAGAAGTACAATAATTATAAACAATAAAAGGCACACATAGGTACAGGAGGACAGAGGACCCTGCTCGCAAGGGCTCACAGTCTACAAGGGATGGATGAGGATACAGCAGGTGAGGGGAGAGGACCCTTCCCATGAGAGGTCACAGTCTACAAGTGATGAGTGAGTATACAGTGGGTGTGGAAGATGACTCTGCACACAAGGACTCACAGTCTACAAGGAATGGGTGAGGATACAATAGGTGAGGAGAGAGGACCCTGCCCACCGTCTACAAATGATGGGTGAGGATACAGTGAGAAGAGAGGACCCTACCCATGAGGGCTCTGTCGACAAGAGATGGGTGAGAATACAGTAGATGAGGAGAGAAGACCCTGCCCATGAGGGCTCATAGTCTACAAGGATTTGGTGAGGATACAGTAGGTGAGGAGAGAGTACCCTGCCCATGAGGGCTCACAGTCTACAAGGCATGGGTGAGGAGAGAGGACCCGTCCTGCAAGGGATCACAGTCTACAAGGGATGGGTGAGGATACAGTAGGTGAGGAGAGAGGACACTGCCCATGAGGGTTCATAGTCTACAAGGGATGGGTGAGGATACAGTAGGTGAGGAGAGAGGACACTGCCCATGAGGGTTCATAGTCTACAAGGGATGGGTGAGGATACAGTAGATGAGATTAAGAAGACCTTGCTCATGAGGGCTCACAGTCTACAAGTGATGAGTGAGTATACAGTGGGTGTGGAGAGATGACTCTGCACACAAGGACTCACAGTCTACAAGGAATGGGTGAGGATACAATAGGTGAGGAGAGAGGACCCTGCCCACCGTCTACAAATGATGGGTGAGGATACAGTGAGAAGAGAGGACCCTACCCATGAGGGCTCTGTCGACAAGAGATGGGTGAGAATACAGTAGATGAGGAGAGAAGACCCTGCCCATGAGGGCTCATAGTCTACAAGGATTTGGTGAGGATACAGTAGGTGAGGAGAGAGTACCCTGCCCATGAGGGCTCACAGTCTACAAGGCATGGGTGAGGAGAGAGGACCCGTCCTGCAAGGGATCACAGTCTACAAGGGATGGGTGAGGATACAGTAGGTGAGGAGAGAGGACACTGCCCATGAGGGTTCATAGTCTACAAGGGATGGGTGAGGATACAGTAGGTGAGGAGAGAGGACACAGCCCATGAGGGTTCATAGTCTACAAGGGATGGGTGAGGATACAGTAGATGAGATTAAGAAGACCTTGCTCATGAGGGCTCACAGTCTACAAGTGATGAGGTGAGATAGGTGAGAAGAGTGGACCCTGCCCACAAGAGCTCAAAGTCTACAAGGGATGGGTGTGGATACAGAAGGTGAGGAGAGAAGACCCTGCCCGCGAGGGCTCACAGTCTACAAAAGATGCGTGAGGATACAGTAGGTGAGGAGAGGGGACCCTGCTCGGGCTCACAGTCTACAAGGGACTATGCTCATATGTTCCTGCCCCTAAGTACACCAACTGTGTTTCTGTGTATATGTTTTAGCATGTCATATGATATAGCAGTGTTAATAATGTTAGTATAAGGTAATATGTAATGTACCACTTAAGATAGGAATAATTAATAAAATATGTATAGTGTGTACAGTAGTACATTAGGGTGGTATCACACTGGCATTTGCATACGCCGCGCACTGAACGCAGCCAAACGCTTGCGCACATGCGTTCCTATGTTTAACATGGGAACGCATGTGACTGCATTTGGCTGCGTTCAGTTGCGTTTGCGCTCGGATGCGCACAATTTGTGCACCCTCCGAGCACACTCCGGACGCAGCCTGTTGCATTTTTTGTGCGGTCGCGGGTGCTTATTTTCTCTGCAAGCGCCCGCAAGCGCACAAACGACGCATAGATGTCAATGGATCCGCAGTGTCCTCCGCATGACAGCGCAGGAGAAAGCTGCGGATCTCATTGAAATCTCTCCAGGTGAGCATCAGAGCTGGACTTAAGCCCCAGTCACACATAACGATATCGTTAGAGAGATCGTTGTAACTGTGACGTTACAACGATCTCTCCAGCGATGTCGTTATGTGTGACACTTTGCAGCGATCAGGCCCCTGCTGTGAGGTCGCTGATCGTTAGAAAAGTGCTGTGGGTCATTTTTTGATCGTTGGTTTCCGCTGGTCAGCACGCATCGCTGTGTGTGACTGCGAGAAACAAACGATCTGTGACCTCACAGGGCTGGTTACTATGGTAAACACTGTGTATCCAGGCAGCGCGCGCTGCATCGATACCGCGTTATCATGGTTACCGCGTCCCTGTTAGCACTGCTGTAAGCAGGAGACGGTGGTAACTATGACAACAGCGGGTATAGGCAGCGCTGCTGCTGGATACCGTGTTTATATGGTTCCAGCGTCTCCTGTTAGCACTGCCTGTAAGCAGGGAGAACGGTGGTAACTATGACAAACAGCGGGTATCTAGGCAGCGCGCGCTGCCTGGATACCGCGCTGTTTATCATAGTTACCACCGTTCTCCTGCTAGCGCTGCCTTAAGGCAGCGCTAAGCAGGGAGCGATGTGGGAGGTGGCTCCCATGGCCTGATTGCTTGTTTTTGTGCCATGTGTTGGTGTTGCCGTTTATGTCTTGCAGATCTGTATGGTCGAGGACGACCACAGTTAAAGAGGGAACGAGTGTAAGAGGGTAGACTATGCTCATATGCTCCTTCATATGAAGACACCAACTGCATTATTATGTAGTAGTGTGAAGTGTGTTATGAGTCTATGAATATGTTTTGTTGTTTTAGTGTATATGATGTATGCACACACTGGCAGCAAACAGAAATCATAAAGAGGGCTATCACCAAGTCAGAAGTGCCCAGTTTCATGCTTTTAATTTACTCCCTTGATTTATTCCCTTTATTGCCTTATTTATACCCATGAGTATTCCATTTTTTTCTGGACACTTCAGATCTGGTGACGGGTTTTCTTTAAACATGGCCAAGAACTGAAAATATATAAAATAGCTGATTAAGCTTCATTTACATAGTACTGTGCTGGGATTGAGAAATTGTAATAATTCAAAGTGAATAGTGTTTGTATGTGATTTATTAGTTGTTTTCTTGCTGTAAAGCTGTGATTATTAGGCAAAGTGAAGTAACAGACTTTACCTTATTATAAACCATGAGCTGCCCTGTATCTGAACCCCTGTGTAAAGCTCCGCGGGACCGCACGTTCCAAAATATAAAATATGTAATCATTTTCTGTAATGAAAAACAAGCGAGCTGTGAAGTCCCTAATATAAAATCTGTGACGGGGCCCTAACCCATGATTCCTGTGTCTTTTTTGTGTGACAAATAGGCCTATGGCTAACAAGGAATGATAACCAAAATAGATAAGTAATTAAACAAACTTTATGTAGACAAAAATACCTCAAAACCCAAAGTGACTGTAATGAAAAATTGATTAAAAAATCAAATCAAGTGCTGGCTCTAGTTATCATCCTACCAATAGGGTTACTGCACAGATTCTTTCCCTGCCTACCAGCGGAGTTTTATTACACCCTGACTTGTACTGGTGTCCCTGCTCCCGGAGGCCGGCCCTTTTCTGCCTAAAGTACCTTAGTTAATTTGTATTAGACCACAGGTCACACACTTGAATCTAACCCTCTAGTTGGGGAATGAAGTTCTATGCCAATGTATTCTAATGATTATTAAAATTACCATATACATGTCTAAGGACCAACAACAAGACTATGTTCAATAAAAGATATCCAAGTCTGCCAGTTCTTGTCATAGAAACATCCTTGGTACATTGATGTACCCGCCAGTCCGTCTGACTTATCTTTTTGTGCTTTGGATCATGTAGTGGTGCAGTATCCAATTCTTTTAACCTCAGCCTCGACCGTTTCTACCTTAACGTAGTTTTCGCGATATGGGTTCATCAGGAGGGACAACAATAGGATACACAGGGAACTGATATATGATCGTATAATCATTAAAAGGGATATAAATCAAAATTAGTAACAGTTTATTCATAGACATAACCAGTCATCAGTGGGCACTCATAAGTATGTTAAGAGAAGATGTTATCACCTATCTTTATCTAAGATCTCTTATCTGATAGCTGATAGAGATAACCCCGTCATGTTCATATCACTGCTTCCAGATGAGTACAGCCGATATCAAGCTAGTGGGTAACATGAGGAGCCTTCCACCAATCCACTAGTGGATAAATCATTAGAGCAACATTTAGTTGTTATAGACTTACATAGCACAAAGGACAAAGAATGAGCGGGTGGTGATCTTACCATAGTGTATCTGTAGCCCTTTGCCCTAGATACTGAGAGGGTTAATAACCTTTACTCTGGATAATCAATTCAATATCTGCCATGAAGGCCAATAGCATCTGAGGACGTTTCCAGATGAACTGACTTCCCGTTTCAGATGAAGGTAACTGCAAACATATCCAAGACATATTCACTATAGTCACCAAAACGCCCATTACAATTGTTCACCTCCAACCTGCTATTACTTACAACTCCAATAGGTCCACATCGTTCCCTGTCCTTCAGGCTATACCAAAATGTGATCTCAAACTTGTGATTTTATATAATGGTCAGTCAATTGCCCTAACACTCACACCTGTGTGCATTACTCGTTGTCTGCTAATCCCATTACTTCCGTATGCAACGCTACCGCACACCCGGAAGGTGCGTAATCGCTCTGTGACGCGTCGCCATAGGAACACAGTCCCGATGATGGAAGGGGCGCCCGCAACACTGCGTTACCATAGCGGCAGATACACAGATCGAGCTAACGCCTTGACGTGTTGACGTATTGACACAGTCCCGATACCAGAAGGGCCGCCTGCAACAACACTGTGTTGCCATATTGGTGGATACACAAATCGGCCAATCATAGCACAGGCACAAGTAACTCAAAGATATTAAACCACAAAATGATGAAGGTGAAGCCTTAGATGTTATATAGGGACATAAAAACTACTCAAATAGAGAATATATATTTAATATGTTAGTAACCGCTTATTATATAAGTATATGACATGTAATGAGGAGTCCCTTCATAAAGATCATGCCCAAATAGCCTCACCCTATAAGGGTTCTTATAGTTCATCCCACTTACAACCTAGCCATGTCCATTCATAAATCAGTCAGATGAGGTACATTAGTACCCAATTGACATCTTACAATTCAGATGTATTATATACCGATTCAACATATAATACGGTATTGATTATTAGTGGTCCATATTGTCGGATCCTGAAATAATTAGATGTCCACGGTACACCTGTATATCCCTTAGACCAATGAGGAGCCTATCACTAAAGGAAACACCCAAAGGAAAGTGCCTCATTAAGTCCCTTCGATGAGACTGTATCCAGTCTAAATATCCACTGGGTTTCTTTTTGTAAAATTGTTTTGTTCCAATCTCCCCCCTAGGGTTCGATTTCTCTACTTCTATGACACAGAATGATATTTCATTCTCATTGCCTCCATGTTTTTCTCTGATGTGTCTAGATATTGGAGTGTCATGTTTCTTACGGATATCCCCAAGATGTTCCCCTATCCGTTTCCTTAATACCCCTTCGTCTTGCCAATATAATTATATGGGCAGGTAGATGTTGCCATATAGACCACTCCCTGGGTCTGACAGTTGGCAAACTCCCTCAAGAAGAACTCCTTCCTACAATACACACTAGAAAAGGTCTTTGTGGGACGCACCCATCTGCAGAATTTGCAATTTCCGCATCTAAACATTCTGCAAATTCTTCTTTCAAGCCAGGAACCTTCAGGGGTTGGTTTAACATAGTGGCTATGTACAGGGCGATCTTTCAGTGATCTCCCTCTATGATACGTCACACTGCGATTTTTTTATATGAATTGATTTAGATTTTCATCAGCTCTAAGAATATCCCAATATTTTCTCAGAATGCCCTGTACCTTATTAGCTTGGTTATTATAGGTACCAATAATCATCACAAAATTGTCTTGTTGAGACTATTCATTAAGGATTAACAGAGAGACTCTGTCTCTCCCTAAGGCATGGTTGTACACACCTCGTAATACGTCATCAGGATAACCTCTATCTCTGAATCTATTCCGCAGGTTTGCCCCTTCTCTCATAAACGTCTCCCCACTGGAGCAGTTTCTCCTAGCTATAAAGTACTGTTCCTTTGGTATACCTCTCCTAAGAGAGAGGGGATGGAAACTGCCCCAGTGGAGAAGACTGTTAGTCGCCGTTGGCTTCCTGAAGATTTTTGATTCAACATAGCCATCAATTCTCTTGGATATCTCAATATCCAGAAAGGACAATTTTTCTCGGCCTATCTCATGAGCGAATCTTAGATTCAGTTAATTGACGTTGATGTTCTTAATGAATCTCTCTAATTCATCAGTGGTTCCCAACCATACGACGAAGACATCATCTATAAAACGATACCAAATAGCTATTTTAGATAGGCCCCAGTTCCTCTCCTCGGTGAATACCCTAGTCTCCTCCCACCCTGCCCAGGAGCAAATTTGCATAATTGGGGGCACAAGGGCTTCCCATCGCGGTGCCCCAGAGCTGGTGGTAAAAGTGTACATCAAAAAGAAAATAATTGTGGTGAAGAATAAATTGCAGCATTCTAATAACTAACTCATTGTGCGCACTGTAGTGTAGTGCCCTACTACTCAGAAAATGTTCAATCGCCATAAGGCCTTTCTCACGTAAAATACTACTGTAGAGGGCTTCTACATCTATCGAGACCAAAATCGCGTGGTTCTCCAATATCAGTCCATCTACGTAATTTCAAAAGAAGATCCGAGATATCCCTCAAATAGGATGGGAGCGAGATGAGAAATGGGCGCAAGATCTTATCAACATAGACACCGATACCTTGACTTATCGAGTCCGTACCTGCTACTATGGGTCTGCCTTTAAGGGATTTAACCCCTTATGTATTTTGGGCAGAGCATAAAATGTTGGGATGCTTGGGTGTTTAGGGACCAAGAACTTATGTTCACTGGCGAAAGTAAGTCGTTATCCAGATCATCATCCAAAATATCAATTAGCTCCTCAAGGTATACTGTGGTGGAATCTCTTTTAAGGATCTCATAGCTCCCTTTGTCATCTAAGATCTTATGACACATGCTGATGTAGTTACCATGGTTCATGACAACAGTGTTCCCGCCTTTATCGGAAGGTTTTAGAACTATTTCTTTATGCTTCTCTAATTCCTCTACAACTAGCCGTTCATCAGAATTGAGGTTACTATTTTGATATAGGGGTCTAATTGTCTTCAAGTCCCGCTCTACTAGACTCAAAAAAAGATCAATATTTTTATATTCTCCCAGAGAAGGCATCTTAATGCTCTTAGACCTTAACTCTGTGAAAGGTCCTCAGCCTCTCTCTCTCATTAACACCAAGGAGATCTGCAAGTTCTCTGACCCCCTCCAGATCCTCCTCCGAAACCCCTAACTTGATACATTCTTCTCTGTTGTTCAAGGCAAAGAATTTTTTCCATTTTAATCTGCGTCCAAATAAATTCAAGTCCTTAATACATTCAAAGGACCGATAATTCGTAGTTGGAACAAAAGAAAAACCCTTAGAAAGCACTTCTTTCTGGGTATTAGTTAACTCAAAGGAACTCAGGTTCACAACTTTTATTTCTGATTTCTCAGAGGGTAGCCAATTGGCGATGCTGGCCTTAAAAAGGCTGCGGAGATCCAAATGGTGAGCCACCTGAGCCACCATCGGCCCCCCTTGTTGATCTCCTCCTCCTTGAGGGTCCCTTCTCGGTCTCCTGATTCTCTGCGGAGCTCTTATCTCCTCCCTTTTTCTTTCCTGTCTGTTTCTTGGGTCCCTTGGGTCCCACCATTGTTCCTTTCTTCCTCTACTTCGATCTCGCCCCTTATTTTTGTTTTCATTGATATTTCTTTCGGGATAGTTCTGACCCTCTCAATCCGAGTAATCAGTGTCAAATGGAGATAAATCAGATAGTTGTGGGTCACTGATCTCTAATTGGGTATAAGCCTTATTGTCCCTAAATTCGCCTAAATCTCTCAAGAACTGAGATTGTTTTCTCTTCTTGGTTGTAGCCGGACCTTCTCAATAATGGTCTGTACTAGGGATTCCTTTTTATTAAAGTCCGAGTCTGACCTAAATTTCAAAGTTTTATCAATCAAGTCCTTAAGGGAGAAGTTGTGTCTATTAAATATCTTCTTTTCTACCTCTAAGAGGAGATTCATGAATCGCAAGGAAGAAGCAATGGACTCCTCTTTCCAGGCTGCTAGTAAACCTGGACTACTCGCTCTTGGGGAGGGAAGTATGTTCAATCTGAGTCCTTTGGGTACTATTTTATTTTTTATATAATTCTCCGGTTCTTTTATTTCCCACCAAGATTTTAGATTTAGTTTTTATAAGAACTTGTGAGGTCTTTAAAGTGGACCTCAGAGTTGGTGTGGGCACAAACCGATTAGGGTCCCCCTCAATGGCAAAGACTTCCTCGGCTTCACTAGCCCATGAGGGCTAAATCTAAGGGTCCAGACAAAAAATTATTTGCCATATCAAAATTTAAAACATGTCATAGATTACTTGTATGGGGAAGTAACAAGTATAGCAAGGAATGATGACCCCAAATTTATAAATAATTTAACAAACTTTATTTAGACAAAAATACCTCAAAACCCAAAGTGACAGTAGTGAAAAATTGATAAAAAAATCAAATTGAATGCTGGCTCTAGGTATCATCCTACCAATAGGGTTACTGCACAGATTCTTTCCCTGCCTACCAGTGGAGTTTTATTACACCCTGACTTGTACTGGTGTCCCGCTCCCCAGAGGCTTTCCTTTTTCTGCATAAAGTACATTAATTAATTTGTATTAGACCACGGTCACACACTTGAATCTAACCCCTCTAGTTGGGGAATGAAGTTCTATGCCAATGCATTCTAATGATTATTAAAATTACCATATACATGTCTAAGCACCAACAACAAGACTATGCGCAATAAAAGATATCCAAGTCTGCCTGTTCTTGTCATATAAACATCCTTGGTACATTGATGTACCCGCCAGTCTGTCTGACTTATCTTTTTGTGCTTTGGATCAAAATTAACATTAGTTTATTCATAGACATAACAATTAAATGGCTGCTCTAATGATTTATCCACTAGTGGATTGGTGGAAAGGCTCCTCATGTTACCCACTAGCTTGATATCGGCTGTACTCATCTGGAAGCAGTGATATGAACCATGACGGGGTTATCTCTATTAGTAGGTAATAACATCTTCACTTAACATATACTTATGAGTGCCTACTGATGACTGGTTATGTCTATGTATAAACTG
Organism: Allobates femoralis; assembly: GCA_033576535.1. NCBI lineage: Eukaryota > Metazoa > Chordata > Amphibia > Anura > Aromobatidae > Allobates > Allobates femoralis. Next base: position 430,825,397 of record JARQOC010000006.1, read on the forward strand.
TTACTAATTTTGATTTAGATCCGTTTTAGATGGTTATACGATCATATCATCAGTTCCGTGTGTATCCTATTGTTGTGCCTCCTGATGAACCCATATCACGGAAAACTACCGTTAAGGGAGAAACACGTCGAGGCTGAGGTTAAAAAAATTGGATACAACCCATCTGCCGCTGCTGCAATGAAACGGATCACATTGCAAGGTCTTGCAGTTTAAACAAGAAACCCTTGGGCAGCGGGCCACCCAACAGGAAGGAGCCCATTTTGGGCCCGCAGAACTGGCACAACAGGTATGTGGGAGGACGGCCGGTCCTACCAGTCGTGCTGGATGGCATCCCCATGAATGCTTTATTGGACACCGGTTCGCAGGTGACAACAACGCCTTATATCCTTTACAAACAATACTGGGCCATTCTGACATTTCCCGCTGCCCAGATGACAGCTTTACTATATCTGCTAGTAATGGTCAGCCCTTCCCACAAGTGGGGTTCAAAGAAATAACCATTAAGGTGGGGCGTGTAGAGCTAGGCACCCAGGGTATGGTAATTGTTGATGGTGACCGAAAAGAATACAATCCGATGCTTTCTCTAGGCACTAATGTAATTGAAAATTGTCTGGGAGAGATTATTGTTTTGTTACAACAGGTTGCCAAGACTGCCAAAACCGGACAGCAGAGAGTCCTGCATAAAGAGATAAAGGCCCTGATGCAGAGGTAGCAAGTGGAGCCGTCTGGTGGAGAAGTCGGCAGTGTAAGAGTAAGTGACTCAATCCCCATTGCAATACCCCCGAGAAGTGAAATGTTAATCTGGTATAGGGCAGCAATAGGCCTTCGGGTCAGATTATAGCCTAGGTAGAGCTCGTGTACTCAGACAGTAGGCCCACTGTCCTGACAGCCAGGAGGGTAGTTAATGTCCACAGCGGAGGGTACCTGTGCTTATATTGAACTGTGTGGAAGAAGAGGTCAAACTGCCTCAGTATGCTATCATTGCTAAGCTGTACACTGTCAATAACAACGCCATCACAGCAACGGAACCTTTGAATCCGTCCCAGCAGGTGGAGGACATCAGCTCCGAGGGGCAGCTGGTGGACTGGTGCCAGAGGCTACATGTAGGCACTGACTCCACCCCTTTGCATCAAAAGCATGGAGTCTACCTGGTAGTTCAAGAGTATGAATGGGTCTTTAGTAAACATCCTTTAGACCTTTGGCAGGTAAAAGGGGTACAACATCACATCTCCACTGGAAACCATCCGCCCATTAAAGAGAGGTACCGAATTGTACCGCCAGCTCACTATCAATGTGCCAAAGAGATGTTATGGGAAATTAAGGAGGCTGGGATAATTAGAGATAGTTGTAGCCCCTGAACAGCTCCACTAGTCCTGGTAAAGAAAAAAGATGGTACAATGAAAATGTGTGTTGACTACAGGCAGGTTAATCGCATTACACATAAGGATGCTTACCCATTACCCAGAATTGAAGACTCATTAGCTGCACTGAAAAATGCTAGTTATTTTTCAACCTAAGATCTCACCACTGGGTATTGGCAGGTTCCCATGGCAGAGGAGGATAGAGAGAAGACCGCATTCACAACACCGATGGGCCTCTGTGAGTTTAACTGCATGCCGTTTGGACTCTGTAATGCACCGGAAACAATCCAGAGGTTGGTGGAGTGTTGCCTGGGGCACAGAAACTTCGAAACCTTGCTACTGTAGCTAGATGCTGTCATAGTCTACTCGAAGACGTATGAAGACCACTTGAAGCACCTGGCTGAGGTATTTGAGGTAATGTCCATGTTTGGCATGAAAGTGAAGCCATCCAAGTGCCACTTACTGAAGCCCAAGGTACACTACCTAGGACATGTGGTCAGCGCTGAAAGTGTGGCACCAGACCCTGACAAAGACATAGTAATTAGGAACTGGCCGAGGTCCACTACCATCAAAGAGGTACAACAGTTCCTGGGACTGGTAGGCTACTACCGGAGGTTTATCAAGGGCTTCACCAAGATAGCAGCGCCTTTGCAAGACCTCCTGGTAGGCCAGTCCAAGAAGGCCAAGAATCTGAGTCCTCCATTTGAATGGGATGGCAGAATAGAAGACTCCTTCAACAAGTTGAAGTGGGATGAGAACCTGGCCTACCCTGACTATGGCCAAAGTTTCGTGCTCTACACAGACGCGAGCAACGTGGGATTGGGAGCCATGTTATCCCAGGTGCAGAGAGGCAAAGAGAGAGTAATTGCATATGCCAGCAGAAAGTGCCATCCTACAGAAAGGAACCCTGACAATTATAGCTCATTCAAGCTAGAGTTCCTTGCCATAGTCTTGGCTGTGACTGAATGCTTCAAACATTACTTGGCTTCAGCGAAGTTTACTATCTATGCGGACAATAATCCGTTGACCCATATAGAAACTACAAAGTTAGGAGCACTGGAGCAGCGATGGATGGCTGTCTAATTACAATTTAACCTTCAAGTACCAGGCAGGCCATAAGAATGCCAAAGCTGATGCGCTGTCCAAGATGCCCCACTTGCCAGTAACCGGCTTTTCACTGGAGCAGGGTGTCCCAGTATTCACATGAGGTGAGAAATAAACGGCCTGTCACGCAAGAAGCCACGTGCAATCCGTTGCCCCACCACAATTGGGCAGAGACACAACATAGCGACCCAGTCTTTGGCCTAGTCAAGGAGTTGCTGAAGCAAGCAGACTCATGCCCTGATCCAGATGCCCCGCCAGAGGCGCAACAGCTGTGGAAAGAGAAGAGCAAGTTGTTCATCTATGCGAGTAAGCTGTGCAAGCGGCACATCAATGCACAAATCCATGAATTGGTGTGGCAGATAGTGGTTCCAAAGAGAGAAGTCCAGATGGTCCTAGAGGCATACCACGATGGATCAGGGCAATTCGAGTGGAAGAACCTGGAGGTGCTGTTACGTGAAAGATTCTACTGGGTTGGCATGAGGAAGGCCATCAAGAGCTGGTGCAGAAACTGTGGCCCATGCAACCTGCGGAGAAAGGATCATGACAGAGAGCTCCCCTACAGCCTACTGACACCAGGCAGCCACTTGAACTCGTAGCTTTGGACCATGTGAAACTGACCCCAAGCCAGTCAGGCTACAGCTACGCCCTCAGCATTGTAGATTACTATTCCCATTTCCTGATAGTAGTGCCAGTGAAAGGCCTCACAGCGAGGACAGCGGCTAGAGCCTTCCAAGCCCATTTCTCTAGACTTCATGGCTATTCTGAGCAGGTGCTTACTGATCAAAGTCCAGCGTTCACGGCAGAGGTGTTCCAGGAGTTTTGCAACTTGTGCAGGTGCAAGAAAATAAGAACCAAACCGTACCATCCACAGACCAATGGCATGTGCAAGAAAATGAATTTGGTAGTGACAGACCTGTTGAAGACACTGCCCCTGGAAGAAAGAAGTATGTGGCCAGAGAAGTTGTCAGATTTAGTGGATTCATACAATCATATTCCTGTGAATTGCAAGGCAAGCTGCCCATTGACCTAGACATGGGAGTGTTAACACCTGAAACCAACCCACCAGATGCAGATTGGGATGCAGAACGTCAGCAGAAGTACTGCCAAGGGCAGAGAGAAACCTGTTGCAGTCCAGAGAGAGGCAAGAGAAAGCCTACAATAAAAATGCACCTGCAGTTCCCTTAACACCATGAGAGCAAGCTATCAAGAGAAAATGTCAAACCAACAAACTGGATGACCAGTGGGAGGCAGAGCCATATACCGTTTTGCCTTCAAATTTTGACAACACCAAAAGCTGCTTAATTAGTAAAGACGGAGGAGAGACCTCAGCGGCAGTTTCAAGAGATCACCTAAAGAAATGCCCTGAACAATTAAGACACCGAGAAGAAGTCCCAGAAATACCTCAACCCTAAGAGCCAAAGAAGAGATGATTCATACAGTTCTTGGAGACTTCCCGAAATCGTACATCCAGATAAATGGAGCCATCGTAGTACCTGTATTGACGTTTCCCCTAGTAATTGTGCCAGAGCCATTTGAGACTCCAAAATCACCTGAAGAACCACCAGCAGCAGAACAAGAAAGCCAACCCCCTGCTAGCGGTGAATCTGTCAGTCCCATGGTCTAAGACAACACTCTGGTATACCTGTGCTACGTAGATCCACACGTAGACTAGTGGATAGTGCACACACAACACCAGTGGTAGACACTAGCAACCAGACCAGACAAACAGAGGTAGCTGTACTGCGTAGATCCACTCGTAGTAACCTAGGTCAGATCCCATCCCATTATAGGGACTGTTAGCAAGTGAAGTGGATAAGTTTAACCAGTTTGAAAATGTAAATATGTTTTTGTTTTCATGCAACCATGTAAATATGCAACCACCAAGCGTCCGTGCCTACAGGACTTGCTGTACGAACTCTTGCAAATTCTTGAACATTAACTTTAAAAATGGACCAATAAACCATAGGACTGATTGTGGTAAAGACAATTATGTATATAATTCCCCATCAGCTATCAGTGGAAGGACTAAGTGACTGTGTTTTCCAAATGTTTCTTGCTTTTTGTAATTTTTCATTTTTTCAGTTTGCATATTTCCCAGAGGAGCATTGTGGCTATAAGTCTCCTTATCAGCTTATCTCTCTCCTTACGTCGGCAGACAGATTCCTTTCCATGAGGAGAATAGCTGTTCCCCCAGACTTCATCTCAGCCTCTCATACAGCCAGATCAGAATTCTCACACACTGCACTGATGAAGGGCAATCACCCTGAAACACAGAGTCTGCAGTTTGGGATTTTGATCTGGCACAAATCCTAAATCCTATTAAAAGGCTTGTTAAAGAGTCGATTATGGCTATAAGGATTGCTACCCTTATTGGGTGGCATTAGAGTTTTTTAATTCCTCACTGAAGTGACAATATGCATATTTCCCAGAGGAGCATTGCGGCTATAAGTCTCCTGATCAGCTTACCTGACTCCTTATATCAGCAGGCAGATTCCTCTCCATGAGGAGAATAGCTAGTCCCCCAGACGATATATGTACACAGTTACTCCACCAGCAGAATAGTGAGTGCAGCTCTGGAGTATAGGATGTAACTCACTTCAAATACCAGGGTGCATTGGAATAAGATGCACTAAATTCATTAGGTGATGCTTGTCTCTTAATGAATTTGGCGCATCTTTCAGCTGCTTTGTGCCCACATGAGAAGTGTACCGCACGTATTGGCTGGAGTACATTTCTGTCTTAGTTTACGGCACTTTTGTGGCTCAAATCATGTTGAATTTGTTCTTCCGAGCCTCAAGGCCTCTCCCGCTGTGCTCAACTCACTGTTCAACATGTTGGAGGGGCTCGAGTAAAACTGTTAGAAGTTGAACATTAATATTCCTCAATTATTTTGCGACAATTCAGTTTTCTGGTGCAAACTTTTTGATGAATCGATTCCATAATATCATTCAGTCATCTGCAATATTGAGGTCAACATAGACTGTAACATATTGAAAATCTCTGTGTCTCTCTTTTTGTTCCTTATTAGACCCTTATTAATATTTCCTGTTGTGAGGTGGGAACTGTATGATGTCATGCTGTGATGTCATCTTTCACTTATTTAGTTGGATTTTGTTGTCAATCACAAGGAGTTTTTCTCTTATTCTCTTGCCTCTGTTTTTCCACGTATGATTGGCGGTTTGGCTACTGTAAGGGCTGATATTAATAATTCTCACTTATTGCTTCACAACAGGGAAAAATTAGAACAATCTCCCATCTGTTTCTGATCATCACCGCGGATCAGCCATGAATATAGCACAGAGGCTCAGTGTATGAAAGCAGTGGAATCCAGGGGTCTCAAACATTTGGCCCTGAGCTGCCATTTGTGGCCACTGACTTGTCATCGTTGACCCCTGAGCTGTCAACGATGGCCACTGACCTGTCATCTCTGGCCCCTCAGCTGTCATTTGTAGCTACTGACTTGTCATCTGTGGCCACTGACCTGTCATCTTTAGGCCCTGAGCTGTCACTGTAGCCACTAACTGTCATTGTGGCCATTGAACTATCATCTTTGGCTCCTGAGCTATCATTTACCACCACTGACCTGTCATCGGTGGCCACTGATCTGTCATGTTTGGTCCCTGAGCTGTCACCTGTGATCACTGAGCTATCATCTGTGGCCACTGACTGTCATATGTGGCCCCTAAGACTTTCATCTGTGACATGCGGGGCTCTGGTGTTTATAAGTCATCCTTAGCACTACCAGGAGTAGGCCAAAGAAGTTACCTGCTGACACCCCTTAATAATCACCCTGGAGTAAATATGACAGAGCGGAGGCATCTATTTCACATGCTGTTGGATTACTGGTGGTAGATATGTAGCACCACTGTGGATTGGACGCTACAGTGATGCCACACCTACTCCACGGGTTTGGAGGTCACCGGTCTCAGGTGAGAAGAGTTTGCAAAGCCAAGACACAAACTCTGTGCCCAACACCGTCCTGACACCAGGCCAGTGGATCCTGGATGGACCCCAATCCTCAGGCTGGAGGGGGGAAGAGGTAGAGGGAGTGGGGAAGAAAAGAAGGAAAGAGAGAGGAGAGAAAGAGTCCCAGGGGGCATGGAAGTGAGGAATCACCAGTGGTGCCCTGAATCCACCGCTGGAGGAGACCAGCCCTGATCTAGTGGAAGGACTGTACGCCTTAGCTACGAAACCGGAGGCCTCCAGATTGCAAGTCCAGTGGCCGAAGCCGTGGACCCATCCAGACTATACGAGGGTCAGAGGACGTGCCTGGCCGTCGCTCGACAGGGCCCGCAGCCGTCTGCTGTGGGATGTGGTAGGCCACAAAGATGCAGGAAAGATCAGTGTGGGAGAGAGTCAACCGGGAAAGGCTTATGGAAAGGTGTCTTGGTGGAGCGGCTCCGAATCAACTGTGAGCTGGCAAAGCTGTGTCCTGGGAGAGCACTGCACCCGGCCAGGTTGTACTTGTCAGATCATCAAGTAAAAGGTACCGAACTGCATTCTTGGTATCCTCCAGTTATTTCCCCACCTTCCCTGCTACCTCCCGCACAACATAATCACTGCCCCCATCATCTTCCAGTGACTGATTGGCTATCCCTGGGACCTTGTGGCGAGCGATGCCATCCCAGCTGCACTACCTTCTGCTCCAGCAGTCATAATTTCCAGTGTCGGCCACAGGTGGCGTCACGAATTTCCCCTGTAAATATCCCCTTTACTGCACACCCAGGGTGATGGAGCGGGGTCACCGCCACCGTGATCTCCCAAAGATCTGACCTGCCCGGTCTCGAGTACCCCATGGCCCTGCTGGGTGTGGCAGATGAATTGGAAGACAAGTATCTTATTTTAATTCCTTCTCTACATCCATCGTATGGTGCAGTTGAAGGCAACTTCATTCAAACATGTATAGCGCGATGGTGGCAGAGCCGGTACCATCAGAAGGTATCAGATATATATTACAGCTGACACCCTGCTGCACCCGTCATGATTGGTATTAGCATCGATCATATTCATTTAACTAATTATATAACACCTCCAACATTAACAGTGGTATTGAGATAGTTATTTGGGTAGCGCAAGGGGATCCCTTTTTAAGCCTATTGGACACACAAAATATAGAGTAATGAGTGATCAAATAGTCCTAGAAAAATGCTATTTCTGAACACTTCATCTCGTCCCGCAAGAGATGCAGACAGTCAGATTCATATTTTTTCTATTGGTTGTCCATTTATCCAGTTGAGTTTGAGATAAATATACAGTGGCATGCAAAAGTTTGGGCACCCTGCATTGCTAGTACCTTGTAGCCCCCCCTTTGGCAGGTATCACAGCTTGTAAACACTTTTTGTAGACAGTTAAGAGTCTTTTAATTCTTGTTTGAGGGATTTTCATCCATTCTTCCTTGGAAAAGTCTTCCAGTGCAGTGAGATTCCTGGCTTGTCGTGCATGCTCTGCTCTTTTGAGGTCTAACCACAGATTGTGAATGATGTTCAGATCAGGGGACTGCGAGGGTCATTGTAAAATCTTAAGCCTGTGCCTTTTGAGGTAGTGTATTCTGGATTTTGATGTGTGTTTAGGATCATTATACATTTATGATTAAATTATTAAGAGACACGATGTCTCGGAAAATGTAAACCTGTACTGTTCATGTATCGTCCTTTCTGATGTAGGAATTTTTTTGCACAATTTTTTCAAAATAAAATAGACTTCACTTCTATCGATGCTGGATATGTCTTTGTTTCCCTTCTCAGATTTCCCTAGATTCCCTTCCCACTCTTTTTTACAGATGGTGTTATGTTTGCATCAAGAATTTATTGGACTTTTATTAAATCCATTCTTCCCTCTACCCATGAAATGCTCATTGTTTCATTAGTTGCAATACAACCCCAGAGCGTGATTGATCCATATAGCATGCTTAATGGTTGGCGATATGTTCTTTTCATGAAATTGTGTGGCGTATTATCTCCGCACATATCTTTTGATCATTGTGGCTAAAAAGTTCTATTTTAACCTCATTGGTGAACAGGATTTGTTTACAAACTGCATCAGGTTTGTGTAGATGTTCTTTTGCATACTTCTGAAGCTGAATTTCATGGTTAGCACACAGTAGAGGTTTTCTCTTGGTGACTCTTCTATGAAGGCCATATTTGCGCAGTTGTCTGTGAACAATAGAAAATTGGCCACAACTCCAGAGTCAGCTAAATCTTCTGGAAGGTCTCAGGGGTTCTGATTTGCCTCTCTAGCAATCCTACCAACAGCTCTCATTGAGATCTTACTAAAGGGCCTGTCACACGTGTCAATGTCGCCCGCGATATCGCTCATGCGTCACATATTATTCGTCGCCTGAGCGATGTGGAATTATCGCAGGTAAGATGTCACACGCGTCAATATGACCCAGCGATGCGGTGATGTCGCCATCTTGCGAGCGATTTTATTTAGTCGCTTGTACGGTGTCAAAATAGAAAATACGTCGCTGAGTTTAGTGTCACACGCAGCGATGCACAAGGTCTACTGAGCGATGAGCGACAGGTTTTACGTCTGGCAGTGAAACCTGCGATCAGCGACATATCTCTGGTTGCATCGCTTGGTCACACGCTTCAATGTCGCTCCTACGTCACTTTTACGTCGCTTGAGCGACTGAAAATCCGTGACGCATGAGCGACATTGACAGCGATATTGACGCGTGTGACATACCCTTAAGTGTTCCAGACCTTATCTTGACCTACACTGTCCCTGATAATTGCCATTTCCTAATTACATTTCAAACTGAGGGAAGGGAAACTTGAAAACGTTATGCTATCTTCTTATAGTCTTCTCCTGGTTTGTAGCTCTCCATCGTTTTCATTTTCAGAGTGTTCGGCAGCTGCTCAGAAGAACTCATGACTGCTGTTTTTTGGCACAAGGTTATGGTGGGTTTACACACACCAATCATTGTATCCAATCTCTGAACCAATCTCTGGTTGCAGTGAAATCATGGACACATAGTTCCATTTTGTGGCTGTGTACAACATGGAGCAATCTGTCCATGATTTCACTGCAACCAGAGATTGGTTCAGAGATTGGATACAATGATTGGTGTGTGTAAACCCACCATTAGAGGAGACCATTTTTTATAAAGCTGTGAAATTTGCCTCACCTGGCCTTTCCTAACGATGTTAGTGAACAAGCCATAACCCTAACAGGCTAATTAAGGTATGAAACCTTAGTCAAAGTTATCTGAGCACACACATCTCCAAGGGTGCCCAAACTTTTATATTGGCCCATTTCCTTTTTAAAATTTCTATAATGAAAATCATTTTTTGGGCCTAAAATGCAAAAGAAATGTGTCACCTTTAATGTTATGCCTTTTAGAGAGCTTCTATTTCTACATCTTCTTCTGCTCACAATACCAGTAGTTTTGACCAGGTGTGCCCAAATGCTTCCATGCCACTGTATATTCTGGATCCTCTACGAAGGGATTGTATATGGTCTGGACTGTGCTGAGACTGTACTGGAATGCTATCTGTACTTATACATTAACTTTTTCCTATTGTTTTCCAATGTGTTTTTTTGTCCTAAAATGTTCACAAACTACTGCCCCTTACAACCTGCCCTCCATAATCTAGGAAAAAGCTCATGTGTGTCCTTAGGAGGGCACCTTTGGTTCAGCTTATTAAGGCACTTAGACATTAGATAATTTGTTGAAACCTCCAACATGAAATCTTCTGGTATTAATGAGATGCTTTTAAGGTCATTAAAGTCCCATTTGTGAACTGAGAAATGTGGGGCGGCTGGCAGGACCCCCCGACCATGCCAGTGATCTGAGAACAATAGAAGAGGCTGCTCATTTATAACAGCCTGTATGGACGTGGTATCCGGGCGCTGGAGCTGGGGGTTAAGCACTTCCTTTGTTACCTAATACTTAAATGCTACCACTTATTCCAAGCTGAAATTGATACGCAACACAAACCGTGTAGGACTCTAACAAAGTGTGTTTATATTAGGGACTAAGCGAGTGGACTGAGCAGGTGGCTCGTTGCAACCTTAATCTTCTCTGCCTTGACTCGGTGTTGGCTGTGGATCAAGACATGGAAGCATTTCTGAATACAGGCGCTGCCAACCGCAGATGCGCAGGGGAATATTTCCAAGAGGCCAATGGCTCCGCTGTTAAATGTGCACTTATTTCATTCCAACATGAAAAATATTCTTTTTTAAAATGTGATGTAAACTAATAGAAATGATCCATAGCAAAGGGAAGTGACATCTCTGCTGCCCTTTCTTTGACATCTTTGTACCCTTCTACTGCCTTTCCATGGCCATGGTTATCCGGCATCCTTCAAGAGCAGAAGATGTCCAAGACTATTAGGCTAAGTTCACACTGGACGTTTCTGATCCGTTTTTGGTGATGCATTTTTTTTTTTTAAACTGCACCAAAACTGATCAGTCACTGAGTCTGGCAGCAAAGTGAATGGGATTTTCAATTTGCTGTTCAAGATGCTGCGTTTTTGACAGCTGCGTTAGAGGTGCAGAAAGTGCATCAAGAAAATAATGAAGGTCAATTATTGCTCCATTTATCAGGTGCGCTTTCTGCATCACTAACATCCAGTTACTTACCCTCGACGCAATTTCACGGTGATCCCCGGTGATGTCTTCCTTTCGGGTATCGCAGGTATCGGTGGGTAGTTGGGTATGGTACTTCCAGGACCTATCCATGTGACTCAGCCTGAGAGTCACATGGTGCCAGGTCCTGTCATTACGCATTCTGACAATACTTGTACTACTCACAGACAGGTCCTGATGGTGCCCGGAAGAAAGAAATCACCGGGGATCACTGTGGGATCACGGGGGAGGGTAAGAAAGTGTGTGGGTCTCTGTCTCTGTATGTGTCTGTGTCCCAGAAAACGGAGCAAAAAAGCCACACAAACGGATGATGTGTTTGTGATGCTTTTTGCAAAAAGAAGATCCATTTTTGGTGAAGAAGCTGCACCAAAAACGGATCAATAAAAAAAGAGCACAAACGCTCTGTCTGAACTTAACTCTTGACAATTTTGTAAATAATCTTTGTTGATCGAGCTTTTATCTAAAAATAAACACTTTTTACCATAAATAGTATATACACTTTAAAAAAATTGATTTAATCAATCATTAGTACAGGCAAAACTAAGAAACTTAATAATATTTCTTATAAAAAAAAAAGCTTATTTCCGGACTTTTCTGTAACTTTTTGTTTTCTGCAATAATCAGCCAATCTCAAAAGCAGCTCAAATTCTGTCTACAAATCTGTCTGCAGTGAAAGATCAAGTTAGAAATACTGACAATTAAATTCTCTGCAGAGGGGCAAGATGACAAGCAGGAGGGAGAAATAGGCAAAGAGACACAAAGAGAAACTGCTGAGGCTTCTAGTCACTAGAAATTCTAAATAATTAATGCAGGATGCAAATCATATAATGGGCAGAAATATTCATCTTGTATATGTGGCGCCACTAAGGACCACCCAGACCAGCGTGTGTGGTATTCCTGTGGTCACTGAATGAGGAGGTTATATGTGGCTTATTCCTCGTATCCACACACACCCTTAGCTCAGGGGACTACAGGGTTAAATCCTTACAAAGAGACACAGCCCCGGTGGGAGGAGTACAGGGCAAGCAGTGTGAGGGCGGGAGGAAGTTTGAGGCAGAGAATGTCTGAGAGAGAGACAGAAAAGGAGAGCAGCAGTTTTTTGAACAGAGGAGCCGGTGATAGGTTCTCCCAGATGGCTTACCGGGCACCGGAGCCCGCAGAGAATCCGGATTACCATGGAGTTTTCAGGTCTCCCGGGCACCAGCGCAGTCAACATTAAGGGAGCCAGGCAAAGCATGACGAGAAATAGCGGCAAGCCATTAGAGGGTTAACCGACGACAGCAAAGGTGAGAGAGCACATGAGGCCAGGCTGGATTTCAGATCAGCCAGGCTTCACACCAACCTGGAAGAGCAGTAAAGGAGGGACATCTAACAAAGCCACATGGAAACACCCCGTTCATTTGCCACTACCTAGGCCAGCTGCCTATGCTTACATGATGACTGTTTACAGTAAAGTACCCTGGAGAGTTACTTTGCCTCCGTGTCTTTGTGCTGCAGAATTCAACCTGTTTGCTTACAGGAACGATGCCCCGGACCGGATGACCAGCTCCACCTGTAGGGAGCTTTGCAATCCCTGCCGCAATACCATCGCCCTCCGGAGGATTGTGGTGGTGCTGGTGATCCATCTCCAGGTACTACAGGTGGCATCACGTGACAATAACTCATCCCCTGTACATAATACATAACCCCTTTATTGAAGTGTCACCCAGGCCACAGGCTCAGGCACTGCCACCCGTGACATCCCCGTGAAACCCCTTCTAAACCTGATACCCGAGTACCCCAGGGCCTGGGGCTCGACATATACAGTACACTGAACAACTTATTCTAAAAAGTGCTATCGGCCCCCATACATATTAGACTAATATTGGCTGAATCTGCAGATATCCATGGGTTCACTTAACAGTCTAACATGTATGGGGGCGCCAGTCGAGTGATGGGCAGGGAACATGTTACTCACACATGTTCGATTTTGGACTGCCAAACACATTGTTCAATGAAGATAAGCCACAGGCCAGCGTGTCAGTCAGTGGCGTTGTTATATAGAACACACGAGCGTTCCACTGAATGAGTGCTCCAGTGAATGGGAGAGTTGGGTGAGATAGCTGTTGGTCTATCCACCTAATGTATATAATGTGTATGAAGGGCTTTAGGCTGTGCTCACATCACCTTTTTGCCCCATATCAGTGGCTCCTTCTTGCCCCATATCAGTGGCTCTTTCAGTGCTTCTGTCTGAAATCAATCTCACTTTTGTGCCTATCCTCAAATAGTTACTGCCAAAATGAAGATCAGACAAAGCACTAGGTGACTTTTTCAGTTTCATTAAAGTAAATGGATTTGTCAACAGTTCTGCACAAATGCCATCCCTAAGTATCCCTATCTGACCCAATACTGTACTGTGAAGGTACCGTCACACGCAGCAATATTGCTAGGCAATTTCACTGTCAATTTGCTGGTTGCAGTGAAATCATGGACACATTGTTCCATTTGTACACAGCAACAGAATAGAACAATGTGTCCATGATTTCACTGCATCCAGCAAATTGCCAGTGAAATTGCCTAGCAATATTGCTGCGTGTGACTTTACCTTGATTGTTGAGAAATATAGTTTTATTACTTACATGTTCTTCTGCTAATAAGGATGGTGTCTTCATTTGTGTAGACACTCTGCACATGCACCTTCATGTCCCCCTTGCTCTGTGTTTCGTGCCCATCACTGTCAACGATTGCTCAATCTCCCAAGTCCACCACGCCAAGTGCCCCGGGGTAATCCTCAACTCTTCCCTCTCTTTCAAGCCTCACATCCAAGCCCTCGCCACTTCCTGTTGACTCCAGCTCAAGAACATTTCCTGTATCCGCACTTTCCTTGACCACAACACTGCTAATACACTTGTTCATGCTCTCATCATCTCCCGTCTTGACTACTACTGCCTCCTGATCACCGGCCTCCCCACTACCTCCCTCGCACCTCTCCAATCTATCATAAACTCTGCTGCCCGACTAATAGTAACATAGTAACATAGTTTTTAAGGTTGAAGGAAGACTTTAAGTCCATCTAGTTCAACCCATAGCCTAACATGTTGATCCAGATCCTAACATGATCCTAACATGTTAATCCACCTATCCTCCCACTACTCCCCTGTCACCTCCCTCTGCCAAGCTCTTCACTGTCTCCACTCTTCCCAGAGATCCTGGTTCAAAACCCTAACCATGACATACAAAGCCATCCTCAACCTGTCCCCTCCATACATCTCTGACATGGCCTCCCGATACCTACCCTCACGCAACCTGCAATCCTACCAGGAGCTCCTTCTTTATTCCCCTGTCATTTCCTCCTCTCACAACCGCATACAAGTTTTTCCCCGTGTATCCGCTATACTCTGGAACTCTCTCCTCCAACACATCAGACACTCGCCTACCCTGGGAACCTTCAAAACAAACCTGAAGACCCACCTCTTCCGACAAGCCTACAACCTACGAGACCCGGTCCACCGCACCGTCTCATCGGCACTTCCCCTTCTACTGTATCCCCGCTCATCCCTCATAGACTGTGAGCCCTCGTGGACAGGGTCCTCTCCCCTCCTGTCCCTGTACAATTTGATTGCCCATACATTTTGTACTTGTCCTCGTCTGCCCTTTCCATATGTAAACTGCCATGGAATCTAATGGCGCTATATAAATAAATAATAATAATATTAATGGTGGGTATGATAAACTATTAGTTGCAAACTCCATAAGTCTGGCCTTCTTGGAAGAGTGGCAAGAAAAAAGACATTTTCGAAAGCAAGTTATAAGAAGTACAATTTGCAAAAAGCCATGTATGGGACACAGCAAGCGAGGAGAAAGTGCTCTGGTCAACTGAGACCAAAGTAGAACCTTTTGGGCTAAATGAAAAATGCCAAGTGTGGCGGAAAATTTACACTGGACATTGCCCTGAAAACACCCTTCCCACCATCAAAGATAGTAGTGACAGGTTCTATGTAGTTCCACTCCCATCATTCACATTCACAAATTGTAATTATTACAGTAATGTCCCTGCCCTTACATACAGAGCCATGCTGCTGCAAATTCTGCTTTTGTTTACTTATACCACTAGTGGTATGACATAGTCGGCAATCACATAGTGCCTGCAGACTCATTTTAGGGTGACCAGACAACCTTTAACCCCTTCACGACCTTGGTGGTACCTAGACGTCCTTCGTCATGTCCCTGACTTTAATGTTGGCTCATGCTCTGAGCCCACATCTTTCTCCACACATGTGCAGTTCACAGTCGCAGGTGGATCAGGGATCCACTTACTCCTGTTAAATAGTTAGGCTGCGTTGTCTAGCTCTGTCCCCCCACCAACAGCGACCCAGTGATACGATCATGGGGCACTTATGGGTTGGCATAACAAAGGTCCTGTGAACACTGCCTGAGCGCTGGTATTCACAGGAGATGAAGCATCGCACTGAATAGCAGAAACGATCAGCAAGCTTCAAGCGCCCTAAGGGGAATAGTAAAGACGATAAAATGTGTAAAAAAATACAAAAATGTTCAAATCACCCCCTTTTGCCCCATTGAAAATACATTTCTTTAAAATACACACATTTGTTATCACTGCGATCGAAAATGCCTGATCTATCAAAAATATATCATCAACTAGCTGTGAGCCCGATGCAAATGCATCGGGTGTCTAGAATATTTTTAAATTTTTTTTTAGAATGGGTTGCTACCCAGCAACAGCACAGTCAGCCACTTGTTTTTCGCGGGCAAACTCGCCCTATACTTTCTATGGGGATTACCGCAACCGCGCCGCAAGTGTAGCGACTCGCAATGGCCTCGCGGCCATTGCTCGCGCTACACAGCGAGTCGCAATAGATCCCCATTGAAAGTATAGGGGGAGTTGCGGCAGGTGCGGCGGCTGAGGTAGCGACTCGCAATGGCCTCGCGGCCATTGCTCGCGCTACCTCAGCGGTAAATCGCTAAGTTTGTGGCCGAGCCTCTGGTTCTATTTTCGGCCAGCGACTCGCGGCCATTGCTCGCGCAGCTAACGACTCGCATTGGCCGCTACGCGGCCAATGCTTCGCCGTGGTGACGTCAGAGTGTGACATATCCACGGCGATTTCGGGCTCCGACACGAAAATGCCTACGGCAATTATATGGTAGATTAATCAGATCTGTAAACTGCGCAATGGAAAAAAATCAAACCGCCAGAATAGTTTTTTGGTCACTTCACAATTGCAATAAAATGCAATAACGGGCGACCAAAACAACATATTTACCTAACAATGGTATCATTAGAAACGTCAGCTCAAGACGCAAAAAATAAGCTGTCACACAGCCCCAGATCCCGAAAAATGAGAACGCTACTGGCCGTGGAAAATGACGGAGCGCAGTCAGTCGGCCATATAACACAGATGACCATCACATTGCAATGCACGAGGTAGCTGATGACTGCCCTGACCTCAGCATGACAGCCTACGCACAAATACTTGAGAGTGTACACCTGCTTTGGGGTGCATCATCCTATGTGTCCATCAGCATACTTGTGATGCAATCTTCCATGGATTTCTATGATAGCCGGGAGTGTGATAAAGACCTTGTGCCTGTCATTGTGGAACTCCCTTGAAACCTGCCTGTGGTTTTACAGGAGACTGATTTTTAATATATACAGCAATACTGTGGTATTGCTGTATATAGCACAAGAGATCAGATGATTGCAGGTTATTGTTTCCTAAGGGGACTATAAAGTACAGTGAGAAGTAAAAAATAAAAAAATAAATGCATTAAAAAATCTGAAAAAATAAAAGTTTAAATCATCCCCTTTCCCCCCAAAAAAAGAGTCAATAAAAAATAGAGAAAACTAAACATGTGGTATCGCCATGTTCAGAAAATTCTAATCTATCCAGGGAAGCTTCCATTGTGGCACATACTGTATATACAGAGCTATGTGAGAGCACATATTATATATAGGAGACTATGTGGGGGCTCATTCTGTATATAGTAGACTATGTGTTGAGCTCCTGCTGTATACAGCGTCTGTGTTTTTGCTCCTGCACTATACAGGTTCTATATGTTTGCTCCTGCTGTATATAGGAACTATGTGTGGTTTCCTCCTGTCTCCAGGGAGCTGTGTGGGCTCCTGCTGCAGCCGAGGGGCTATGTTTGCGCTCCTGCTGCAGCTGAGAGGCTATGTGTGGGCTCCTGTTGCAGCCAAGGGGCTATGTGTGGGATCCTGCTGTAGCCAGGAGCTATGTGTGGACTCCTACTGCAGGCAGGGGGCTATAAGTGGGCTTCTGCTGCAGCCGGGGTGCTATGTGTGGGCTCCCGCTGTAGCAGGGGGCTATGAGTGGGCTACTGCTGCAGCCGGGGGGCTATGATTGGGCACCTGCTACAGCCGGGGGGGCTATGTGTGGGCTCCTGTTGTATTTAGGAGCTATTTTAAATTAATTTTCCACCCTGCATTATTAAGTATAGCCCTATGTTATGTATAGAGCTGTATATATAGGGAGAAACAAAATGTGCAGCACACTATGTGCGCCACTATTTTTCTCCTTTAGTTTCTGCAGATATGGTCCTATGTACTAATCACGTGACCTATCACATGATCTATGAAAAGATGATCATATGGCATATCACATGGTACTTCGAGTTGGGGGGACCCTCGCCTTTTAACCAGCCCGGGGCCCTGGCTAGTTTTAATCCGCCCCTGGGTGCATGCTCCACCATGTCTCCCCATATTAGGCTGGGCCTCTAATACGCAGTAGATACTGTGTATAGATGATTTCAGTGGTTGGATATGCTTCAAGCTTGTAGAAATACTCATTACAAAAGTAAAATTGTGCTTCCTCATAAGAAGAATGGGCTGAACAATTTTGAGTGTTTTGGGGATTTTTGTGGCTTTGAAAAGGAAGTTTGGGTCTGATCGTGATTGATAAACCAACAACCAGTAACATCAGGTTCCTGCTTTGGGAGAAAAGTCTATAAACCGCATTGAGTCCAGGTCCATTGACGATGGAGGAAATTTATGTCCCGCACAGTCCCAAGGACGCTTAGAGCTATAAATATCAGCTGGGCCGCAGCATCGTTACCATATAACACTTTACCAGATGTGAGAGGTTCAGGCCGCATCTCCCTGTGTGCAGCAATAAATGCCAATGTAAATTGTGCCTCCGCCATATCCTACAAGGCAGCGCCGCCTGCCAAAAATGTTGCAGTCCACAGAAAAATCTGACAGGTGTCACTGCGGCTTTAAATGTACAATCCCACACAATTGGCTGATCTGATATATTGTAACAAATAACAACATTTGTAGCCAAATGGAGAATAATGAGTTTATAATCAGTAGCATTTGTGATCGGATAATAGAGCCTAAAGTAAGAAATAACAGCCCACAGCTCATTATTATTGTTAGTGTACTGACTAAGATGGACACCAAATCATCCCCAACTCTAAAAGTCTAGAGCCCCCCAGTGTCATGTCATCCCCTTTAACCTCGGCAAAATCAAAGAATTACAACCAGCTATTTTCCTATGGAACCAGCTGCTTTGCTATATATGTCTCTTATTTTACTGCACTTGGGCATCACTCAGAAACCCTATGGGGCAGCTTAATCAATAAATGTGTGCCAGTTTTATGCCACCTTTATTAATCTCCTGTGCTTCTTTTTCCTCTAAACTAAGCAACAAGGTGTCAGGGCTGTAACTACAATAGGTACAGGGGTTGCAATCGCATCAAGGCATTGGAGCCTAGGGTGGCCCAAAAGTCCCTTTGGCCTATAGAAAAAGACCACTGTTATTACAGATTTGCAAATGTTCGGGGCTCCATTGGAGCTTTTGCATCAGGGTCCGTGATCTTCAAGTTATATCACTGGTGAAAAAATTTGTATTATTTCCGGTTACCAAATTCAACAATAGCATCTATTGTAAGGTCTCGTGCACACGTTGAGTTTTTAGTGAGTTTTTTTTTACCTCAGTTTTTGTGATTGTGGCCTAAAAGACGCTAAGTGCACATATCTTTAGTTACCTTCTCTTAGGCTGTGTGCACACCTTAAGTATTTGTTGAGTTTTTTACCTCAGTATTTGTAAGCCAAAACCTGTAGTGGAACAATCAGAGGAAAGGTATAATAGAAACACGTCACCACTTCTGTATTTTTTACCAAATCCTGGTTTTGTCTATGTGGTGCCTCTGCGGACCGGTGGCCACAGTGAGCTACAGCAGCTGGGACAGGTAAGCTAACCACCCCACACTAACACCATGCACATCCCCCAATCTCTAAACCAAGTACTCCATGTCAGGCAGGAGATAGTGAGAGGAGCAAAGTGGGGGGTGAAGAGCAGGAAAGAACCCGAGGAAGGGGTGGAGGAACTAGAATAAAACCTAGGAACACTAAGTTCGGAAGGATTCCCTGGAGGGTGGTGAAACTGGAAGAGGTCCTAATCCGAAACATCCAGAAGCTAAGAAACTAACACCTGTGAGGAAGAACCCGGACCCGTTGGCCTGTGCCACCATATGGCCGATCTGGGTCCCAAGTTAAGTACCGAGGGAGAGCAGAAGGGGTCCACAGTGTATCTGAGAGAGCAGGTCCACCGGGGGACCGGGCCGGCACCAGGGAGCCGGCCCTGTTGACATGGTAGGAAGCGGCCCTCTCTTACGGATCGTTCCCTCTCTTTGAAAAGACGTGGACCCCCTGGCTATGGTACAGATCTACCCCATCCTTTACCAAAATGCTTACTCTCTCTTAACATTAAAGTAATACCTAAACTTTAAAAAATATAGATGCCCGACTTTGGATCCAATATCCCTTGAAACATCCCACTGTGATAGCACCCTACTTATTACGGAGTAATGGAAGTCACACAGATTCCCCCTCTGACCCCGCCTCTCTTAATTCCTCCTTTATCCCCTCTGTTCCCCCCCTCTAGTTTCCTCTAATATAATAAGCTTAGATACAGTACTCTTCGATCTGAACCAGGAAAACTTTAACCTTCATGGGACGAGCAATACTCATGGAACTACTGATTCAGGCGTTTCAATTGCAAACTGCTTTATTCACATCTACTGTATCTCGTACTAGTTTTCTGTTACTGTGTATTTTTACATTTTGCTATATGTAAATGTTATTTTCTGTATGTTAATACTATTCTTTCAATAAAAAGAACATTAAAAGAAAGAAAGACATGGTAGGAAGCTGCATGCCCCAGCCATAAATTAACCGCTGGGGTGAAGGGATTGTATGCCTGGAACCCAACCCCGGTACAGAAACAGAAAGCCCGTCACATAGGCTAGGAGTCCTGACAGGGAACGTCCAGGAGAAGCCGGCGACCGCTGGTCCGAAGGATGTGCGCAGGATTGAACAGAGAGCCCCAAAAGGACTTAGAGAGAGGGTGCCCCTGGTGAACTGTCCTATCACCGGGACCGTGAGTGAACTGCTGCAAAGTGACGTTGACTGTGTGGTCGTGTAAGCAGAGCAGTGGAGTAAAGTACCCGGTGAACTCAGGACTTTGTGTATAGATCTGGAAACACACTAGGAGCAGCACTGTGAAGACATCCAAGTGGACTGGAAGCTGCTTAGCTCGTCCCAGGATCGCTCACTTGTTCCAGGCCTAAGGCTAGGGTCTGAGGAAAGAGGAGAAAGAAACCTACCGGGAGGCTGCACCACCCTGTGCTTCCCCTCCGCAAGAGGAACAATGCAAGAATGGACACCAGAGTCCGAGAGTGTGCAGGTTCACACACACAGACAGTCAACACCGGAGAGTAGGGGACTCCAGATTCTCCAGCTACATGACAGCAGGGACATAGCAACGTATAGAATCCAGTAACACTGACTTCCCAGGGTGAGGTAGAGAAGTGAAGGACTCGAGTTGCCTGTCATACTAGTAGATGCAGACAGAGACAGGGCCGGCAGCCTAGCTTAAGCAACAGCAGGGGCCGCAGCACAAGCACAGTGAGGAAGCCAATACGACCCAGCCGGGTGAGAATTACCTTAAACTGCTCTCCAGATTCCGTGGACAGTTTATAACATCTGCCTTAACTCCAGTAAAGGGACTGAGAAAACGCATATCTGTGAGTCTGCCTATTGATAGCGCCTGTTGCCCTGTGCTCTACAAAGGTACCTTCACACACAGCAATTTTGCTAGGCAATTTCACTGGCAATTTGCTGGTTGCAGTGAAATCATGGACACATTGTCCTATTTTGTTGCCATGTACAAATGGAACAATGTGTCCATGATTTCACTGCAACCAGCAAATTGCCAGTGAAATTGCGTAGCAAAATTGCTGTGTGTGGAAGGTACCTTAACAGAACCTTACACCTGCAGAGCTGCCGACTACCAGCACCATGGAGAGCTGCAGCAAAGTAAGTGACTTTGTGAATCATGATCCCTCAGAAAGCCCCATCCAATACCACTATTACTTCTGCCCTGGGGACCCTCAACCCTACCCGAGGAGGGCTTAGCATCTACGCTGTCCCAGGTCACTGTCCCCAGCAGGAATACGGGAGCGGTGGTTCTGCTAACCACGTACCCTGGGTGGCGTCATGACAAATCCCCTGCAAATAACCCCTTTTTGGACTGATCCCAGTCCACGGGACCGGGTCACGACTACCGTGATTCCCCAGAGAGACAGCACCGGTCAGGTTCCTGAGTACCCCATAGCCTGGGGGTGCATCAGTCCCCCACCAGGTAAGCCGCCACCAGGGGTACTGCATTCCCATGATTAGGGAGTGTAGTGCACTTGTTCTCCAGGTGCTGGGATGGTGCATTTGAGCCCAAAACAAAGACACACACATGCAATGACAGGCCCTGGGACAATGGGTGGACCCTGAGAGAGGACCCAGGCCAGAAAATGGGGACAGGGAAGAGTTAGAGACAGTAGAGTCGGTATATGGAGACCAGAGGAGTAACATCAACTGATGGAGGAGTAGTAGTCGGGAGTGTAGAGGAAGTGTGGTGCCGACTCCCGTGGGCTTGCCCACGGGAGGCTGAGGAGCAGAGTGATGATATGCTCACCTCAGAGGAGAAATACCCCTTGTAGCGCTGAGAGAAGAGACCCACCAGAGATTGAGACACCAAGAAAGGAGAGTAAGGGCACCAACCATGGCTTGACTGTACCAACCGGCTGTACGGGAGATTGGCAGGAGCATCCCCGGCGGCCATGTCTAACACCTGAGTAAAGGTAACGGAGCTGCAGCTGTAGTGTGAGAGACTTTTATTTGCGGCGACCATAGGCCACAGAGGCCGTCCGTAACACCGAGAGTACTGTTTACCGAGTGACCACCTGCCAAGGTATGAGATGGGGGAGAAACCACTCCGCTGCCCTGGGGACTACGCTCTACCTGCGTGGAGCGACACCATCCAAGCTGCCGGTCATCGTTCCCAGAGGTCTGAAGCAACAGTGGCCGTCCTGGCAGCATACCGCAGGTGGTGTTACAAATATGTAGCGCCCCTGCGATCAGGAGGCCACAAAGGGAACTGCAGCCAGGAAGGTAGGTGTCGCAAATATGTATCGCAGGGACTGGGCACAGACCAGTGAGGGGTTAAATCTCCTGCCATCCAGGAGAGGTCAGGACCTGATACATAAACACACACCACCAGTCCCACTGACTCTGGTCTCCCCAGGGAGCCATGATGGGAACAGCAGAGGGTGACAGAAATCACACACAGAGGAAGCTTCAAAGGGAAGATCAGATAAGGTCATAGATGACAGAGAAACCATCTCAGATAGCAGCTTCAAACAGACCCACAGAATTGGAGGGAAATCAGAGACAAAGAACATTTTTTAAAACATAATCTATGCAGGGCTAAATGAGTGATCGTCCAATCATAGGCCAAGAATTAGAATTCTAAACTAGAAGGCCGGTCTAGGGTCTGACCCCCCCGGCTGGGTCTATATCTGGGCTCGCACAGCTGCTGCTGGGGTGTCACAGTGATGGGTCAGTGAAAGCTGCTGTGAACATCCTACCATCTATTCCTGCCCTCCCCATCGGGCAACACAGAACAAAGTGTACTTTTCTGTAAGTTTCTCCTTTTTATTTTCATTGTTTGCATATGTGTATGTCACTTTATTATTTCTATTTTTATATCTTTTTATGTAAGCACTGTACTTTTTATATTAAAGCTTAAAACTTTAATAAGCTGAAACCTTGTTTGTTCTAAAAGGATTCATAGCCCTAAGTAGTGTGTGATCCTGTTGATTGGCTGACAGTATTATTCCAGGGACTTACCCCCTGTATGTTGGTAAGTGGTGGCAGCGTGTGTGAAGCGGGGTGCACAGTGTGAGTCGGGGTGTGATTGATGCTCCCTTTCAGCATAGGACAGAGGTCGAGTGCTGGATTGAGTGAGAGGAGATAGATTAACCCTTGCAGGTGCAACCCCAAGTCACGTGCTGAGAAGTGTGTACGTGACAATTTGGTGGCAAGCGGTGGGATAGAATTTATTTCTATTAGAGCATTAGTTTATGGTTTAAGAAATTATTCCCTGTACTAAAGAATTGGTGTCCTTGTGAGGAGCGACCAGTTCTACAAGGTTCAGCTCGGTGCTTACTTAGACATACTTGCAAACAGTTTCCCTCCCCCGTTTTTCTTTCTATTTTTTATTTGGCAAAGGCTGTTCATTGACATGGCAGCCCAATACAAGAAGAAGAACATGCAGACTCTGATCGACCTCTGCGAGCAAAGAGGGATAGAGACTGCCGACAAGTCCAAGGATATGCTGGCTCACGCATTGGCGGAGCACGACTTGGCGCAGACTGATGAAGCACCTGAACACAGACAGAGTCCACCTCTGACAGGCCAAGTAATGCCAGTTCTTGCACCGGAGATGCCCTCTGGAGGTGCCAGCAATGCCGGTTCTGAGGAGTCTATGGACTTGTCTTTACAAATGGCCTTACAACAGCTGGGAACAGGCGATCCCAATCAGCGCCGGCAGCTTATTGTTCAGTTCCAGCAGGCTGAAAGAGAGGCTGCTGAACGCCGGGCTGAGAGAGAGGCTGCCCAGGCTGAGAGAGAGGCTGCTGAACGCCAGGCCGAGAGAGAGGCTGCCGAACGCCGGGCTGAGAGAGAGGCTGCCCAGGCCGAGAGAGAGGCTGCTGCCGCCGAACGCCAGGCCGAGAGAGAGGCTGCTGCTGCAGAACGCCAGGCCGAGGAGAGCGTTCAAGCTTCAGATGGCCCAAGTAGAGAGGGGTATCAATCCTCAGACAACCCCCTCCCAGGACATAAATCTAAGGAGACCGCGTTTGGAAAACTTCCCTGTGATGGAGAAGGACACGGACTTAGATGGTTTCCTTCGGGGGTTTGAGAAAACCTGCAGACAATACAATCTACCCCGTGCGCAGTGGGCATTGTATCTAGCCCCAGGACTGAGAGGCAAAGCTGCGGAGGCGTTTGCTTACCTCCCACCAGACCTAGATGGTGACTATGATGCAATCAAAGAGGCTCTGATCAGGAAATACAACCTAACCCCAGAGGTGTACCGCAGAAAGTTCCGGAACCTCCAGCGTGGACCACACGACAGCTATAGTGATGTGGTCCACGGGCCCAGAACCAACTTTGAACGGTGGATCCAAGGACTGGACGTGACCACCTTTGAGCAGCTGAAGGATCTGATGGTGAAAGACCAGTTCCTGCATCTTTGTCCCACTGAGGTACGACAGTTCGTGATGGATCGGGAGCCACCAGATGCGAACAAAGCAGCGCAGATCGCGGACACCTATGAGGCCAATCGGAGACCGGAGGTGCGGAAGTCGATCATCACCAACGGGAAAGGGGGTAAGCCGATGACCACCATCCCTGCCCTGCCAGCCGACCTTCCGGAGGTCCTGTCCCCGCTGCCAGCACTTGGCTGACAGCCGACGCACGCAAGTGCTTTATCTGTGGACAACCGGGACATATGAGTGCCACGTGTCCGGAGAGGCAGAAGAGGAGCCCTCATCTGAGGCCCCAGGGCCTAGTGCTGCTATTTGTTTGTGGGTGGTACGGGTGGGAGTTCCAGGGAGAACTTGCAGTCGGTCACGGTGGGTAACACCATCACTGTGGGGCTCAGGGACTCTGGCGCGGAACGAACTCTCATCGCCCCGAATACGTGTATCCCCATGAACTTATCCTGGAAAGACACTGACTGTCACCGGTATCGGGGGTGAGCGCCGATATTTGCCCATGGCCGAGTTTATCTGGACTGGGGTGTGGGAAGAGGGTGGAGGGAGGTTGGGGTAACCAAGAATCTCCCCGCCAACGTGTTATTGGGAATAGATTTGGGGCGGTTGGTAGCACATTATGTTCCTGATAACCCTCCTAGGTCTGACATGTCAGGTAATGTCCAGGTGAATAATGTGCAGGATAATGTCAATAGTGATAATGTGAAGGGTGATGTCAATGTGAATAATGTTGATGATGATGTTGATGATTATGTTGATGTGCCAAGAACTGTCAATGTTGATGATGGGCAGGGACATGTCAATGTGTTGCCTGTTCATAAAGTGAACCCTGATGTCAGGGAACTCAGTGATATCACACTGCAGGTTGCTATTACTGAAGATCCCAGGAAGGTAGCAGGAATCAGCACTATGGGAGATGGAGGCAGGCATGACAACCCCAAGAGCAGTGGTTGTGTGCCACCTGCCAAGGTCACGACGGACTGTGACATGGCAGGTGCTAGCTGCTCCGTGACAAGTGCTGATCCGGAGGCCTCACAGCGTGATGGACCTCGTGGTGGAGGAGAACTCAGTGATGTCACGCCACAAGCTGGCATCGCCGAGGGTTTCCTCCACGGTGCAACATTGGTTGCTAAGGTAGATGGTGGCAGGCATGAGGACCCTGGGGAACATGGCCTCATGCAGCGTGCCAGTGTCACGATGGACTGTGACACGGACGTGGGTAGCTGCCCCATGATCGCCATAGCAATATCAGCTTGACTTATAGTCTCATGGTAATATTCCAACACTGCTTGCTGTCATCTATCTTCACCCAAGCCATTGTAACAGTGCATGTTAATATACCTGTGATTGCTGTAATGATCGCCATAGCAATATCAGCTTGACTTATAGTCTCATGGTAATATTCCAACACTGCACTTATTGTTAAGCTTCCGTGTCATCTCTATGCATTACATTACTCACTCACCAGTATATGACAATTTGGCAGATTGTAATAGTTATCTGTTGGAGGTGTTATAGTGTGGAGGGAGTCTTGCCCTTTCATCCTCTTGCACCCCTGCTGTTCCTTGTAGCTGCTAATTACCTGATACCATGTTTCCTCCCACAAGCCCCCTCACCTTATTCTGATAGTGTCTCCTATAAATTTAGCTCATTCTTAAGGGGTACACGTGTGGGGGGTCAGACACGTGTGGCATCTCATGCAAAGTGGCATTGAATGCTAAGTGGATGCAGTTATTTCATGGCAGTTAGTCAGGGCAGGAGTTAGGTAAGCCACTCTATTTAACAGGGAGAGGAAAAAAAAAAACACCTTTTCCTTTCCCTATCACCATGTCCTTTACTTCACCATCTATTGTTCTATGTGCTCTTGCTGGAAGACAATGACATAGAGGGACACTCCAACACTGTGCATAACTCCATTCACTACTAATCTTTACCATGTCTTGTATTTCACTGTTTGTTTTCTTATGTGCTCTCGCCACCAATTTTTATCACCCCATCCCCCCTCCATCACCACTCATTCACATCAGCCCCTCTCTCCTGCCCTACTCTATGTACAGCTCCCATGCTATCTTTAGTTTACTGAAGACTCTCAGCCCATCATATTCCAAAGCTTGTCATAATAAATCATGTCCTAATCCCAAAAACTATCTGCTCTTTCTCTTTTTACTGCTGCTCCTCTCAGGTGATATCTCTCCCAACCCTGGTCCGCCATCTGCTAACTTCAACCCCTCTCCCACCTCACACAGAAACCCCACTAACCTCATTACCATCACCTGCACACCTTCACCTCCCTCTTTTAATTGCGCTCTCTGGAATCCACGGTCTGTATGCAACAAACTTCCTTTCATTCACAATTACTTTCTTACCAACTCTCTTAACCTGCTGGCCCTCACAGAAACTGGATCCAGGATTCAGACACTGCTTCCCCTGCTGCTATTTCTTACGGCGGCTTACACTTTCTCACTCCCTAGACCTGGGAACAGACGTGGCGGTGGAGTCGGCCTCCTCCTGTCCCCACAATGTACTTTCCTGGTCATTCCTCCAGCCCCATCACTCTCATTCCCTTCTTTTGAGGTCCATACCATTAGGCTATTCCATCCCCTCCCCTCAAAGTAGCAGTGGTATACGCCCCCCAGGGTCACCCACCCAGTTCCTCGACCATTTCTCCGCCTGGCTCCCGCATTTCATGTCCTCAGATTTACCAACCCTTATTCTGGGAGACTTTAACATTCCATAAACAGCCCCATCTCCCATCTGCATCCCAGCTCCTATCTCTAACTACCTCTCTTGGCCTATCACAGCTCTCAACCTCTAAGACACACGAAAACGGTAACACCCTTGACCTTGTCTTTACCCGGCTCTGCTCATCCTCCCCTTGGATAACTCAACTCTACTCTCTGACCACAACATTCTTTCCTTCTCACTCACTAACCCTCGGCCAACACAGCCCAAGCCTACCTATCACACATCCAGAAATCTACAGGCCATTAACCCTCAAGCACTCGCAGACTCCCTCATCTCATCTCTGTCCCCAATCTCTTCAATCTCTTCTCCAGATCAGGCAGTAAATCACTACAATGACTCTCTCAGAAGCTCCCTGGACCAAGTAGCGCCCCTCACCCGCAGAACCTCCAAACAGAGAACAAAACAGCCTGGCTCACATCACAAACCCGATTCCTCCAGCGATGCTCCAGGAGTGCTGAACGCCTATGGAGGAAAACTCGCTCACCAGGAGACTTCATCCACTATAAATTCATGCTCAAAACCTACAACTCTGCCCTTCACCTTGCCAAACAGACCTACTTCACCACCCTGGTCTCCTCACTATCCAACAATCCAAAAAAACTCTTTGACACCTTTCACTCTCTCCTCAGTCCTAAAGTGCAGGCCCCCATCACCGACCTCTGTGCTGATGACCTGGCTTCCTACTTCATGGATAAAATAGACAACATCCGCCAGGAAATCAGCTCTCAGCCTCCAAGCACTGCCACCCCATTCTTCCTCACATCCCTCCGGTTCACTTTCCACATTTGACCCAGTCACAGAAGAAGAAGTCTCCAGGCTCCTATCTTCCTCTCGTCCCACCACATGCACTACCGACCCCATTCCCTCACACCTGCTCCAGTCCCTCTCTCCAGTCGTCACCACTCATCTAACCAAAATCTTCAATCTCTCCCTCTCTTCTGGCATTTTCCCCTCCTCCTTCAAACACTCGATCATTACTCCATTATTAAAGAAAACCACTCTCGACCCAACCTGCACAAATAACTACAGACCAGTCTCCAATCTCCCCCTTCATCTCTAAACTCTTGGAGCGCCTGGTCTATTCCCGCCTCACCCGTTACCTCTCCGCTCACTCTCTTCTAGATCCATTACAGTCTGGTTTCCGCCCCCTTCACTCCACAGAAACTGCCCTCATCAAAGTGACCAATGACCTTCTGACAGCAAAACGTAATGGTGACCACTCTCTGCTTATTCTCCTTGATCTCTCTGCAGCTTTTGACACTGTCGACCATCAGCTCCTACTCTCTATGCTGCACTCCATTGGCATAAAGGACACTGCTCTCTCCTGGCTTCTCCTCTATCTTTCTGACCGCTCTTTCAGTGTATCTTTTGCTGGCTCCACTTCCCCCCTCTTCCCCTCACTATTGGGGTCCCTCAGGGTTCAGTCCTTGGCCCTCTCCTCTTCTCTCTCTACACGGCCCCGATTGGACAGACCATCAGCAGATTTGGCTTCCAGTACCATCTTTATGCTGATGACACTCAACTATACACTTCAGCCCCTGACCTTACCCCTGCGGTAGTAAAGAACACCAATGACTGTCTAGCTGCAGTTTCCAATATCATGTCCACTCTCTATTTGAAACTAAACCTTTCCAAAACTGAACTTCTTCTGCTCCCCCCATCCACTAACCTCCCTAAATCGGACATCTCTCTCTCAGTGTGCGGCACCACGATAACGCCTAGACAGCAAGCTCGCTGTCTGGGTGTTATATTTGACACCGATCTCTCCTTCTCCTCCCACACGCAATCTCTCGTCCGCTCCTGTCGCTTACACCTGAAGAATATCTCTAGAGTCCGCCCCTTTCTCACCTGGAAACAACAAAAACCCTCACCGTGGCCCTAATCCATTCCCGCCTTGACTATTGCAACTCTCTATTAAGCGGCCTCCCCCTCACCAGACTTTCTCCTCTCCAGTCCATCCTTAATGCAGCAGCCAGGATCACCCATCTGGCCAATCGTTACTCAGATGCCTCTGCTCTGTGCCAGTCATTGCACTGGCTGCCCGTATACTACAGGATCAAATTCAAATTGCTTGTTCTCACCCACAAAGCTCTTCACAGTGCAGCTCCCCCTACCTCTCCTCCCTCATCTCTGTCTATCACCCCACCCGCTCTCTACGTTCCTCAAATGACCTTCAACTAACATCTGCACTAATCCGATCCTCCCACTCCCGGCTCCAAGACTTTTCCAGAGCTGCACCAAACCTCTGGAATGCTTTACCCAAAGAAATCAGGACTATCCACAACTTGCATGGCTTCAGACGATCCCTAAAGACGCATCTTTTTAAGGCGGCCTATCATACTCCCTAACATGTCCATTGTACTGTAGACAGTGAATGGGCTATCCTCTGGACATTATTCTTCTACAAACTCCACCAAACCATAAAGGTCTACACAGACTGATGACCATTCATGTAAGCTTAGCCCTATACCCCATTTCCTCAAGATGCCTGGACCACCAGTGCAATAAGCCCCGGCACCTTGTACAACCCCTATCCCGTTGTAGATTGTAAGCTCTTTTGAGCAGGGTCACCTTCATTTCTTGCTTTATTTATTGTATTTTTTTTCCACATTGATTCTATGCCTATTGTTTTTGTATCCAATGATTGTACTTTATTTGTTCTCTATTGTAATTACTTACTGTATATTTTCTGTACGCTAACCCTACATTGTAAAGCGCTGCGGAATATGTTGGCGCTATATAAATAAAGCTTTATTATTATTATTATTATTATTATAAGTGCTGGTCCCGAGGCATCACATCGTGATGGGCCTCAGGGTGGAGGAGGACTTAGCCATGCCACGCCACGAGCTGGCATCGCTGAGGGTCCCCTCCAGGTAGTAGATCTCGTGGCTAAGGGAGACGGAGGCGGGCATGGTAACCACAAGAGCAGTGGTTACATGCCACCTGCCAGTGTTACAGCAGACTGTGACATGGCGGGTGCGAGCTGCTCCATCCTTAGCCGGAATCCCGAGGGATCACCACAAAAGGGAAATGTGCTTTCTCCAACTGGGCACGAGGATGGGAACACAGAGCCCATAATCTGTCCGGTTGGTGGGAAAGCTGGGTTCACTACCTGCCAGGGTGATGGAGGAGCAGCCTCCATGTCCTGTCAGAGTAGAGGAAGACCACCCTCCACAGTCGGCCTAGACGATGGGGAAATCGGGCCCATGGTTTATCCGACTGATGGGAAGACGGGTCTCCTGCCATTCAGGACCATGGGAAAGAGGTACTCCTGGCTTGTCCGGATGGGAGACTGGTACGCTTGGTCTGCCAGGAAGATGGAAGAGCAAACCCCCTCTCCTGTCAGAAAGGTGTAATGGCAGTCCCAACAGCCTGTCAAGTTAAGGGACTGTCACAGTCCACAGCTTGTCAGGGTGATGGGACAGCTGGGTGGCTGGCCAGCCAGGCAACTGAGAGAGTGGCGTTATTTCCCGGGGAGATGGCCTTCCGAGGTGCTCTCACCCACAGATTGAGTACTGGGAATGCAGAGACCGCACTGCTTCTGGGTCCTCAACCTGTAGAGAAATAACCAGACCACCGGCCGACCCAGAGCAGGTCCAAGATGGTTCCTGTGAGGTCGGGGCTTCCACTCCCCTTCTGGCTATCTCTAGCCAGGGGATTCAGACGGTCATAGCAGAAAATGACAGTCCTGACATGCTGGAAGGCCCCGCAGAGACCTCGGTCTCTGAACCTGAATGTCATGAGTGTATGAATCTTGCTTCTGATTCCACCATTCAACCCAAGAAACGGATTGATCACGCTGATGGCTTATCACGGCAAGGTGTACCGAACCAGGTACGTGCTAGGGAGCCGACTGTGAGTCAGCCCCCTTGCACGTTCATAAGGAGGGAGGTGTCGCAAATATGTATCGCAGGGACTGGGCACAGACCAGTGAGGGGTTAAATCTCCTGCCATCCAGGAGAGGTCAGGACCTGATACATAAACACACACCACCAGTCCCACTGACTCTGGTCTCCCAGGGAGCCATGATGGGAACAGCAGAGGGTGACAGAAATCACACACAGAGGAAGCTTCAAAGGGAAGATCAGATAAGGTCATAGATGACAGAGAAACCATCTCAGATAGCAGCTTCAAACAGACCCACAGAATTGGAGGGAAATCAGAGACAAAGAACATTTTTTAAAACATAATCTATGCAGGGCTAAATGAGTGATCGTCCAATCATAGGCCAAGAATTAGAATTCTAAACTAGAAGGCGGTCTAGGGTCTGACCCCCCGGCTGGGTCTATATCTGGGCTCGCACAGCTGCTGCTGGGGTGTCACAGTGATGGGTCAGTGAAAGCTGCTGTGAACATCCTACCATCTATTCCTGCCCTCCCCATCGGGCAACACAGAACAAAGTGTACTTTTCTGTAAGTTTCTCCTTTTTATTTCATTGTTTGCATATGTGTATGTCACTTTATTATTTCTATTTTTATATCTTTTTATGTAAGCACTGTACTTTTTATATTAAAGCTTAAAACTTTAATAAGCTGAAACCTTGTTTGTTCTAAAAGGATTCATAGCCCTAAGTAGTGTGTGATCCTGTTGATTGGCTGACAGTATTATTCCAGGGACTTACCCCCTGTATGTTGGTAAGTGGTGGCAGTGAGTGTGAAGCGGGGTGCACAGTGTGAGTCGGGGTGTGATTGATGCTCCCTTTCAGCATAGGACAGAGGTCGAGTGCTGGATTGAGTGAGAGGAGATAGATTAACCCTTGCAGGTGCAACCCAAGTCACGTGCTGAGAAGTGTGTACGTGACAGTAGGAATGACAGTTAAACACCAACACCCTAACAGCCCACACAACCCATGTAGCAGTAGAAAGCAGCACCCAACCCGGAGCCTGGGAACTCTAGGCAGGCAAGGGGTGGTGGGTTTAGGGACAGTGGGTGGGCCAGCAAGCAAGTCAGGTGACAGAGGGTAGATGTAGAGCAGGGGGAGGAGAAAGGGGTCAGTAGGCCGAGGTAGGGTGAGCAGTACAGAAAGAAGCACATGTCCTGGAAGAGTGGGGTGGAAGGAGCGCAGAATCTGGAGACCCAGTGTGAGCCACAGGGAGAAAGCCCATCCGGAGCCAGCACCCAGGAGTGGGAGGGACGAGAGGGACAGTGACACTGGTCCTAGAACCACGGCTGAGACGGCAGACTGCAGGTGGAGTAGCCCTCCTATTGAACCCTAAGACACGGTTAGAGAGAGCCTGGTAGAGCCTCACCACTGAGGACTATTGGAGGCTAGGCTAGGAGTAGAGTGTCGGCTCTAGAGGGGACTGTTGCTTTACCCACTATCCCCAGACAACCAACGGGGAACCTCAGCTACACGTTAGGGTTCCCACCCCAAAAGGACAGGTCGCTCCGTGGCAACCCGGAGGACCACAGGGGTCCGAGCCACCGCCATACTGTCCGGAGTCACACACACCAGTAGGACAAAAGAGAGAGAACAACAGCCTAAAAGGACAGAGAGACAGAGTGAGGGGTCATAAAAGGAACAACCTGGCTGCAGAGAGTAAAGGAACCCAGAGGGTAGAGTGTGCCCGTGTAAAGAGTGTAACCCGTGAACTGGAACTGGAACTGGAACTGAGAGAGAACGTTGAGAAGTAAACACGGTGAACCCTGACTCTGACTCCCTTGTATGTTTCTGCCCGCACGTGATTCCCTCCGCACAGGTCTGCAGAAGATCCCCGCCTGGAAAGCCACAGCTTGCCGGCTCCAACGCTGAAGGAGGATTCCTGCAGCATCCGGACAGTAAGCGCATTGCACCTAGCACAGGCCTGCACCATACTCTACACAACAGACTTTACCATCACTGCCCCGGGGAACCCAGTTCTGCCCATGGAGAACTATTCCATCCTAGCTGCTATTACATCATCCCCGGAGGTTCTGCGGCAGCGGTGGCCCTACTACTGGCCACACACTGTGGGTGGCGTCACGACTGAAATTATCCCCTGTAAATATCCCTTTTCACTGTCAGGCCAGGGACACGGTCCGGACCAGGACCACCCGTGACATCCCCTGTAGCAGACCCGGTCCGGTACCGAGTACCCCATCCTATAATGGGCTCTACAAATACCCCTTTAATCTCCTCAGACTTTCCCTAACATTACCCCATTTATTTAAATGACACCGCCAGGATCACCGTCACAGGATCGGGTCCCGGCCCCCGTCTGTCCCTATGAAAAGAACCGAAGAAAGGTAAAGTAGAACAATGAGTTACCGCTTAATTCCTGAGACTTTCCCTGTCCCTGGAGTGGGCGTGTCAGAATTAATAATGCTATACAAGTGAATAAATATTATTATGGAAGCCATAAGGCCCGATTCATCATTTGCAGTTTTTTTGTTGTATTCTTTGGCATTTTTTGGGCCAAATTTATCCATTGCAGTCTGGCTTCCGCCCCTTACACTCTACAGAAACTGCCCTCATCAAAGTGACCAATGACATTCTGACAGCAAAACGTAATGGTGACCACTCTGTGCTTATTCTTCTTGACCTCTCTGCGGCTTTTGACACTGTTGACCACCATCTCCTACTCTCTATGCTGTACTCCATCGGCATCAAGGACACTGCTCTCCTGGTTCTCTTCCTATCTTTCTGACCACTCTTTCAGTGTATCATTCTCTGACTCCACTTCCTCCCCTCTTCCTCTCACTATTGGAGTCCCTCAGGGTTCAGTCCTTGGCCCTCTCCTCTTCTCTCTCTACACAGCCCCGATCGGACAGGCCATCAGCAGATTTGGCTTCCAGTACCATCTCTATGCTGATGACACACAACTATACATGTCAGCCCCTGACCTTACTCCCGCTCTAATAAAGAACACCAATGACTGTCTAACCGCAGTCTCCAATATCATGTCTGCTCTCTATCTGAAACTCAACCTTTCCAAAACTTAACTTCTTCTGCTCCCACCCTCTGCCAACCTCCCTAAACCTGACATCTCTCTCTCGGTGTGTGGCACCACGATAACGCCTAGTCAGCAGGCTCGCTATCTCGGTGTTTTGATGGACACTGATCTCTCTTTCACCCCATATATACAATCTCTCACCCGCTCCTGTCGCTTGCACCTGAAAAATATCTCCAGAATTCGCCCTTTCCTCACCAAGGAAACAACTAAAACCCTCACCGTGGCCCTGATTCATTCCCGCCTTGACTACTGTAATTCTTTATTAGCTGGCCTCGCCACAGTAAGCTTTCCCCTCTCCAGTCTATCCTCAGTCTATCCAGCAGGCAGGATCACCTATCTAGCAAACCGTTACTCAGATGTTTCTGCTCTGTGCCAGTCACTGCATTGGCTACCCGTACACTATAGAATCCAATTCAAATTGCTCGTTGTCACCCACAAAGCTATTCATGGTGCGGCACCTCCTTACCTCTCCACCCTCATCTCTGTCTACCACCCCACCCGTCCCCTTCGCTCTGAACGTGACCTCAGACTAACATCGGCATTAATCCGAACCTCCCATTCCCGACTCCAAGACTTCTCCCGAGCTGCACCAAACCTCTGGAACGCTCTACCCCAAGAAATTAGGACCATCCACAACTTGCATAGCTTCAGACGCTCCCTAAAAACACACCTCTTCAGGGCGGCCTATCCTTCTCCCTGACAGTAGTCATTTAGACATAAGATATTCATTGTTATAAGCCCCTGTACTTTGTGTTCCCATCCCGTCTTAGATTGTAAGCTCATTTGTGCAGGGTCACCTTCATTTTTTGCCTTTTTATTGTATTTCCTAAGTTGATTCTATGTTTATTGTATGTAACTACTGTTCTGCATTACCTTTCTGTACCGTATATTTTTCTTATATGTACCGTTGTACTGTAAAGCGCTGCGGAATATGTTGGCGCTATGCAAATAAAGTTTTATTATTATTATTATTATATAAGAATTTAGCGGAGAATTAAATATGTTCTTTAATTTTGTCTGTGACCTATTTTACACATTTCACAAAATGGTGCAAAATTTGTACCAAAATAACTGCTATACATTAAATCACTCGGGAAAGGGGTGGGTAGGTAAACCGGAGCACATTTGTGTTAAATTTTGCTAATAGTCACAGTTAATGAATCAGACAAAAGCATCTTTGAAGCCCAATCCCTTCCCAAAATCGAGAACATAAATATAAAAAATAAGAATGCAGGCGATAATAATATAAAATACAATAAAAAGGTTCCTTTATTTGAAAAATTATGCGCAAAAGAAACACAGCCAAAAATCTACCAAAGACTACACAAAAAAATCACTTTTTGCTTTAGATGTAAAGAAAACCCCCAAAACCTCAATTTATTATTTGTGTTTATTTTGAAATCACTTTTCTTTTTTGCCTTGTGGTATTCATTGAAAGTTTTTGCACTAAATTCTTAGGCCTGTCCGTGTCGATCCTGTTTTGTGAAGGACCACACGGACAGGCACAAATTTGTGTAATGGTGGGTTTACACGCCGCGATATCGGCGTCCAACTCCGACCCAACTCCGACAAAAAGTCACGTGGGTCGCGAGTTGGAGCCGATATCGGGTGCGCGTTGTATTGTTTTAGCATCCAATGCGATGCTGGAACGATGCCAAAACGATATCGGAGTTGAATAGCAAAGCTATTCAACTCGCCGATATCGCAAGGCCGTTGTACCAGCATCGCAGCGTGTGACAGCCCAACTCCGATGTCTACGCTCACGTCACCCATTCACTCCCATGTTAACTGGTCGTTCCTGGGTTGGTGGCGTAGACATGCGAAGGACGTTGCCAATCCCGACTATCGCTGGTGTAAACCGATTGCATTGCAGGGAGAAACGTGCACTAAATCAGGCCTGTCCGCGTCGTTCCTCGATTATTGACGGAATATCGGACGGTACCCCACCATAAAAGGTTGGCAATTAAGCTCCTGGATCCTGTTTTTTTTAAGATTTTTTTTTGCAAGGTAATCAGTGCAGCTATAGGACATAATTGTAAGGGAGAAGAGAGAGAGAGAGGAGAGGGAGAGAGTGAGATCCTGAACAAAATTGGGCTGAGAGGACCAGTGCATTTGTTCATGCTCAGTGCCTAAAACTGGATTCGGGAAACTATCGCTTTTTTCCCGGATCCGGCTCCATAGACTCCCATGTTATGTTGTCCGGACCACGCCGGATTAATTTCTGCCTGTTTTTGTCAGGTGCGCCCAAAAGCGGAGCAGCCTCTGATTATGGTTAACGGAAAAAACAGGACACAAACGGATCCCAGACTGAGTCACACAAACAGACGGCCACATATGATTAATACGGCACCATAGGGATACATGGGAGGTGAAAACGGATCCCAGCCTATCCATTTCAAAACGGATAAACCTGGATCCCCAGAAACGTGGTGTGAAGCCAGCCTTATAAATAGCACATTTAAGTCATGAATTTAGTGCAACTTAAAAATGGTCTTTTGTGACCAGTTTTTTAACAAAAAGTTTGAATTTTTTGCAAAATTGTGCAAAAATTTAATCAAAATATCTAGTATACGGTACATAAAATTAACTTGAACACATTAGCTAAATATTTAGCAACTTTTTGAAAAGTTGCAATTGATGTCTCAGGTGAAAACATCTGGAAATCCCCAAATCCATACACAAATGGGAACATGAAAAAAAACAGAGGAACACATTTTAAATAGATGTAAAAAAGGTGTAAATGAAAAGAAGAACAAAGGCACTAGTGAAATAAATACACCAAAAACTAAGGATAAAAAAGTTGCAAATGCAATAATGAATCGATCCCTAAATGTGTGAGCCCACCCTGGTGTGTTTAGCTTAAAAGATCTGGCGTTTTCACCCTAAAAAGAAACATTATGATCACCACTAAGGAAAACCTTTGAGTCTGGACTGCAGTGGTGTATCTTAAAGAAGCCATCCCTCGACCCGACCTCTACATCCAGCTACCTCCTCATATCCCTGCTCCCGTTTGCATCGAAACTTCTCGAAAAGCATGTCCACACTGTACTTTCATCTCACCTGTCATCTAACTCTCTCTTTGACAACCTTCAATTCAGCTTCCGCCCTACCATTCCACTGAAACCACCTTAATGAAAATTGCTAATGACCTATTTACCGCCAAAGCTAATGGACCTTTCTCTAAACTCCTCCTTCTAGAACCTGTCCTCTGCATTCGACACAGTCGACCACTCGCTCCTACTACAGTTCCCCTCTTCCATTGGTATCACTGACCTTGCCATCTCCTTGATCTCCTCATACCTTTCCAACAGCATATTTAGCATCTCTCACTTCCACACTACCTCCTCACCCCATCCTTTCTCTGTCAGGACCTCTCAAGGCTCTGTCCTGGGACACCTACTTTTCTCCATCTATACCCTTGGCCTGGGACAACTCATTAAAGTGATCCTAAACCCAGAAGACAACCCCACATCCCCTTCATACCTATCCATGCAGCTTGTGAACCTGCTGCAATCCATCCCTGTATCTTCCAAAACCGCTGTGGCATTCTTCATAAATCATACTTTTATAATCTCATTTCTGGGCGTTTCACTGCAATTTTAAAGCCGCAGCAGGCGGGCCTGTGTGCCGCTCTCCCCCTCCTTGTCCCTTATTATACACGCCGCCATGGGCGTGCTAAACAACAGAGAGGCGGCTCGCCTCTAGATGTAAAATGCGTAATGACCTATTTCTACCTCGCCAAACTATAGGACCTTTTCTAACTGTCTTCTAGCACCTGCCGTGATTCGACACAGTCGAATCGTCACACAGTCCCCTCTTCCTTGTAATTCACTGAACGCTCCAGAAATACCTTATCAAAGATATTATAGCATGCCACACGTCCTCCTGAACCCATCTTGCTCGCAGGATTCACAAGCTCTGTTAGGACAGCACTTGTTCTCCTATCCTGGTCTGGACAACTCTTAAGTCCCATAGCTTCCAGTTACCACATGTATGCTGAGGACACTCAGACCTACCTCTCTGGCCTGAACATCACCTCTCTGCTGTCCAGAATTTCGGAGTGTCTCATCAGCCATATTCACCTTCTTCTCCTCTCCCTTCCTACAACTAAACATAGACAAAACCAAACTCATCATCTTTCCCCTATCTCACACATCTTTTATTTATCACAATAAATGACATCATACTTTACCCTGACCTGAAGTCCGCTTCCTCAGAGTAAGCCTTGACTCTGCCCTGTCCTTCAAACCACACATCCAAGTTCTCTCCACCTCCTGTCGCCTCCAACTCAAAAATATTTCCCGAATTTGTACTTTCCTCAACTCTCAATCTACTAAAATACTAGTGCATGCCATCATCATCTCCCACCTCGACTACTGCAACATCCTCCTCTGTGGCCTCCCTGCTAACACTCTCGCACCTCTCCAATCTGTCCTTAACTCTGCTGCCCACTAATCCACCTCTCTCCTCACTATTCCCCCACTTCTCCTCTCTGCAGATCCCTTCATGGGCTCCCAATTCCCCAGCGTATGCAATTCAAGCTACTAACACTGACTTACAAAGCTGTCTACAATCTGTCTCCCCCAATATCTCTGAACTAATCTTCTGATATCATCCAAATCATTATCTTCAATCCTCGCAAGATCGTCTTCTTTACTCCACACTTGTGCATTCCTCATTGAACCGCCTGCAAGACTTCGCCCGAGCATCCCCTATCCTTCAGAACTCTGTACCCCAACACATCCGACTATCTCATACACTCTGAACTTTCAAGCGGAACCTGAAAACCCATCTCTTCAGAATAGATTACAGCCTGCAATGCCCCTACTTCCACTTGACCTGGTACTCCACCACCACCGGAGCTGACCCAAACTACTCTCTCCCTCCCCTTGCCCCTTAGAATGTAAGCCCACAAGGGCAGGGACCTCTCTTCCTCTGTACCAGTCTGTCACTGTTAGCTTGTTTATTGTATTTTTAACTTGTTTTGTATGCACCCTTCTCATATTCAACTCCATTGAATCAATGGTGCGCTATAAAAAAAATAATAATAAAGCATGTTCACTCTCAATACTTGAGTTTAATGTCAGAAACTGGGCATTGAGAAAGCAAAAAGTACAGTAGGGTGGGCACTACAGTGGAAGGGGAACAACATGGAATAAATATCAGTCATGTGAGATGGGTATTGTAGTCTACTACACATGATCAGGTGCTGAAGCTGTAGTCCATTTTTGATGCATTGAGTTGGTGACGTAAGGCAACAGTGTGACAAAACAAAGCTAATTAGACATGTTTAGGTGTTACTATTATTGATATACCATTGATTTGTGTGTTTAATGAGCCTCCATACGTATAAGAATGGGAGATTATCTACCGATCTCTGCTTTTGTTTCAGTTGCAAGGGCCGGGGTACTCGGTAGCCAGGCAGGCAGTCTATAGCATGTCGTAGATGCCCAGTGGCTGTGGCCCTAACCGCACATGGAAAGGGGGTATTTACAGAGGTTGATATAAAGTTTGTAAACATTTGTGACACTAGCTGAGGTGTCTGGCCAGGGATGGTCAGCGCTGAATGTGGGTACCCCAGTGGATAGTTGGGGTAACAGCAGGGTGTTATACTCTCCTCAGCCAGAGCAAAACCCCTGGGGTATGAGGTAGCAAATGAAGATATGATCAGAGTTGTAGTGGGACGTGTGGAGATGCTGCAGAAGGAGACAAGGAGGCAGATGCTCAGTTCTTTACCTTTACTGATGACCTTGTAGCACAGCCGGGACTTCTGTGTAGAACCAAGTATATGGCTCGGCCAGTCCGGAGAAAGATGGGACCACCCTGCTGGAATAAGGTGTGTGGGCATTCCTGCTGACTTTTAACTCCAGGCTACTAGTCTCCCCTCTATGTTGTCTTCTAGCCTTCTCTGGTCTGTGGCTACCCTTCAGCCAGACAAGTGGCACAAGCCCTGCGAGCGACCAGCAGATGCGAACAGTCGGCCTCAACATCCAGTCTAGAACTTCCCCTTTGCCTACCTTTCTCTCACCTAACTCCTCTCTCCAACCAGAAGTGGAGTCTGCCCTAAGGTGGGCTTCTTCCACTCTACGCTCTCTGATTGAAGTTTGAACTGTGTTTGGTGCTTTACCCTTCCCCAGGCATGACACTACAGGTTGTTGAGTGCAGTATCATTTGTGGCAGCCAAACCACAGGAGTGCCACACTGTCCAGTTGCTGCAGAGCCCCATCTGCATTTAATGGCTGTTGAGCATCTGTGACCCCAATCCATTCATTGTCTACACTCCCTGACAGAAGTTATGTCGCTTATCCATGTTATGTAAATAAAAGATTATAAGCTGATGGTAAATTCATCTATTGGTTGTATAAATCACTCTCTTGAAAGCTGAAACCCTCCGAAATGTGGTTAAGGTTAAGAAAATAAATTGGCATCAATGCTGAAATATTGATCATTTAATGAACACAGAACGGTCAGATTTTGGCAAGACAAAAGTTTTGTCGCCTGGTCATATAATGCACCCAATCCTAGTTTACATCCTCACCTGTGCTCAGTAATTAGTGGGTGTGTATAACAAGAAACCCAGCACCCCAGACCTTCACTTTAACTGCGATTTGAGCACTGACAACATGCCAAAAATCCACCTTGCGACCAAAGCCTTTATTATCAAGAGTCTGAAGACCAGATTCACTGCGGAGGTGGGTGGCACCTTTAATGTGTCTCAGCGTCAAGTACAAAGAATTAAAAAAGATTTTAAGAGACTGGAGATGTGTTTGACAAGCCCAGGTCCAGCAGACCCTGTAAGACAACTGCTCAGGAGGAACGTTTGTTGGTTAGAAAATCCAAAGCAAGCCCCTCTTCCACTGCAGCAGAGCTCCAACAGGCCTGGTCACCTCAAGTCCCTGTGTCAACTAGAACAGTTTGTAGGATTCTGTCTCGAAATGGCCTTCATGGTCGAATCATGGCCTAGAAGCCAGCATTAAACAGAAGGCAGATAAAAAACCGTGTGGCAGTAGAATTACACCACAGCTGCCGCAAATACTGCAGGAGACCTACTGGATCCCGTATGGATCCAAAATACACCCAGAAAACAGTTACCTTTGGTCGTGGAAAGATTATGGTCTGGGGTTACATTCAGTATGGGGTGTGCAAAACATTTGCAAGCAGTGGAGTAACTAGAGTCCAAAGGGCCCCAGTGCTCAATTTGGACCTGGCCCCCACGCGCCCACATTAGTCAGATGTACGGGCCCCATGTAACGTTCCAAATCCTATAAAGACTCACAAATTAACCCCTCTCCCCTTCATTGTGTATTAATGTCGCTCATCCTGCTATATATGGTCCTCCTCCTGGAATATGCCCTTATCCTGGTATATATGGTCCTCCATTATAGTATAACACAGCCTCGTAGCTCTCCATATAGTAAAATGCAGTCTCATATCCTTCAACATACAATAATGTAGCCTCATAGCCATCCATTTTATAATGCAGCCTCATAACCCGTCATATAATATAATGCAGACTAATAGCCCTCCAGATAATATAATGCAGCGTCATAGCTCTCCAGATAATATAATGCAGCCTCATAGTCCTACAGTTAATATAATGCAGCCTCATAACCCTCCATATAATATAATGCAGCGTCATAGCTCTCCAGATAATATAATGCAGCCTCATAACCCTCCATATAATATAATGCAGCCTCATAGCTCTCCAGATAATATAATGCAGCCTCATAGCCCTACAGATAATATAATGCAGCCTCATGGCCCTCCAGGTAATATAATGCAGCCTCATATCTCATAGCTTATCATAAAACACCTGTGATTGTTTGTTTGTTTTTTTTACCAATAATTCACCAATAGGAACTTGCTTGTAAAATAAGTGGCCCCTGTGCAGCTGTACAGGTTGCTCCAATGGTATGTCTGCCCTTGGTCCTGTCCAGGGTTACGGAGGCATGCTGTGGTGCACTGCACCTGCCCAAGGGAATGTGTGGCAACGATGCAATGTATACAGTAGAGCCAGGCAGATGTCTCACTGAACCTTGTGCACTGAACTCACACTGCCATGTGGGTGACACTTGTAGATGGCATATGGAGGGTGGCACACTGAACACCTATCTCATATACTTTCATACATTTTGTGCAGGTGACCTTTGAGCCTGTCACTAGTGCTAGTGTGGGTGACCTT
This sequence comes from Allobates femoralis, assembly GCA_033576535.1. Lineage (NCBI taxonomy): Eukaryota > Metazoa > Chordata > Amphibia > Anura > Aromobatidae > Allobates > Allobates femoralis. Next base: position 430,867,945 of record JARQOC010000006.1, read on the forward strand.
GGTGAGGCAGCTTGGGTCACACTGCCAGACCACACTAACCCTGCTGGCAATGGAAGCTGGTGAGGGCAGCTGCCCACTGTGTGATAGGACAGTCCATCCCTCACAGCTGTGTAGTGTGGCACATGTCACCAAGAAGGGGGTCATATTCTGCCTGCAACCACATGCTGAGGTCACCCCGTGGCCCCATAGAATGGCTATGTATAGAAATAGCTGCTTCTATTTATAGGCACCAGGCCGAGTGTATGTCCATTGTGTCACCCAGGGCCTGGCACTGCCAGCCTGCCCTGCATGTGTAGTACTGTACCCCCACAAATCACAGCACCCCACTCCTAACACCACCCCCTCCTCTGTGTACTGCACCCATGTGGGCACCCAGGACACATTAAAGGTGCTGTCACACGGCACGATCTGGCCAGCGATGTCGGAAGCGATGCGCGGGTGCCCGCTCGCTTCCGGCCGCTGGCCAGCTGTCACACGGCACGACGTTGCCGGTGACGCGGCGGCGATGTGGGCGGAGCCATTGCTCGCTGGGCTGGGCTCATCCCAGCGAGCGATGGCTCAGGAACGCTGTGATATAGGCTGGATCGCGCCGCCAACAGTGTCAGACGGCGCGATCCAACCTAATCGCTGGTCACAGGTTGACAGGTTTATGAACATGTTCATAAACCTGTCAACCTGCGACCAGCGATAATTTGCAGTTGCGTCGCTCTGTCACACAGCACGACGCACTTGCAATATCGCCCGCGACATCGCTGTTACGTCACTTTTCGGCGATGTCGCGGGCGACATCGCCACGTGTGACCCCACCTTAAGGGATCGTCAGAAAAGGATGTACTACGGGATCCACTGAATGACCTTGCAAATCTCTGACTACCCGACCAGCTACCTGATAATAGACTGTTTGTGCTGTAACCTGAACTGCCATCTGAACTGGTTTACAGAGTAAAGTACCCGTGTAGAGTGACAAAGCCTCCGTTTGTCTGGTCAACTGCTGCACTGCTCCACAGATCATCTCCATATCCAGCACCACCACCATCAGTACTGGTCTGCCCTGGGGATTCAGCTCCACCTGCAGGGAGCTGCTCCATCCAAGCTGCCATATCATCTCCCCCAGAGGCCTGAAGCGGCGCTGGTGCACCAGGGCCATGGGTCTGGGCAGGCCACCAGTGACATCCCAACTACAGCAAGGGCCAAATATCCGAGTTCCCATACAACCCTGGGTAATTCATGAGCTGTCAATCAAAGTGTTTGGGTGTGCTTATAGCTGCCACTCACAATCTAGTGAGCAGTGCTGGGAGCAATGAGTGAATGTGGGGTGCCCCTGCGGACCGTTGACCACAGAGAGAACTGCAGCTGGACATGTAGGCTGGTCACTCCACACCAACACCCCACACACACACTCCAATCCTAAGCCTAAGTCACTTCATGTCAGGCAAGGGATGGCAGGAAGAGCAAGTGGAGGGGTGGAACGGAGACAGAACCCGGGAAAGGGGTGGAGGAACTAGACTAAAAAGGACCTAGGAACACTAAGTTGAAGTGGAGAATTCCCTGGAGGGTGAGAAAAAGGGAAGCATCCTCAAGCCGAGACACCCTTCAGCTAAGTGTCACAGACTGAGAGAACAACGGGGCCCGGTGGCCTTGTCCACCAATGGCCAGCCAGGAACCCAAGCTGAACCCGTGGAAAGGCTGAAGGAGCCAGGTGTGCCCAACTAATCCAAGACACTGGTGGCTGGGTCAAAGAACCAGAGTGCCAACTCTGTAGATGTGGCAGGGAAAGCTTTACGCCCCCAACCACAAGAAACCCGGTGTGGTACGGGAACCCTATGTCCCAGAACCTCACAACCGGTGTAGTAAAGGAGAAAGCCATCGTACTAGGGCTAGTGACCCAAAAAGTGGGATAAATTACTACAGAGCCCATGACGGACGGACTGTACCCACACGCGGGAGAGGACAAGAAGGAGATCTGAAAGGACTAGAAAGGGGGTGGCCTGTTCCAGCTGCAAACTGGTCACCCGGACCAAGAGTAGAACTACTGTGGAACGGTTGTGACTGTGAACTTGTAACTTGTGCAGTGGAGTAAAGACTCAGTGAACTCAGGATTTGTGTGAGACTGTCATTGTCAGCGACCGCGGTGGAGTCTCACCTGCAGAGCCGCACACTGACTGCTCCAGCCATAGGAGAGGTCACCTGGAGGAACAGCAGCAGATTTTGTCCTACAGAGAGGCACCCTGACTCTTGCATGCGCCGGCTGGAGAAGCTGCAGAGAGGAGACAAGTGCAGCGCTCCGACGACGCCTCATCCCTCCACCTGCTTGGGGACCAAGCACTACCCGTGGAGGCCTCACCATCCCGGCTGCCGCCATTACCATCATCCCCAGCAGTCTAAATGGCAGCGGTGGCCACATTGGCCACAACCCACGGGTGGCATCACGAACAATTCCTATAAACATTATTCCCTTTTCCTTTTACCACTTTGCATTGCTGCGCCTGGGCATACAGAGCCGGGTCACTTCACTGTGACATTCCCCTCTGCAAACCGACAAGAGGACCCGGTTCTGAGTACCCCCTGCCCCGGGGTGCGACAAATGCTGGCGGCTACTGGGAGGAAATAAATTAATTTTCTGCCTTGTTGCTGAATTTTCAGTAAGGCGATTGGACAGTATTGTAATTTACAGGATTAATCTGCAGGTAAATACCGTGTTTCCCCGAATATAAGCCATTGTCTTATATTCTTTTTACCCCCAAAAGTCCCACTATGGCTTATTTTCGGGGTATGGCTTATATTAGAGAAAAAAAATGACGATTTTTTTTTTAACCAAAAAATGAACATTTATTAACATGCTGAACAGTACAGTAGTCACCACAAAACACAGCAGCCTGTTCAGGGGGTGACAGCCCATACAGCACCCCACAGTAGCCTGTGCAGGGGGTGACAGCCCATACAGCACCCCACAGCAGCCTGTTCAGGGGGTGACAGCCCATACAGCACCCCACAGTAGCCTGTGCAGGGGGTGACAGCCCATACAGCACCCCACAGTAGCCTGTGCAGGGGGTTACAGCCCATACAGCACCCCACAGCAGCCTGTGCAGGGGGTTACAGCCCATACAGCACCCCACAGCAGCCTCCCATAGGGTACAGTAACAGCCCCAGCAGACTTGCGTCCCCATGCAATGTACGGTATAGGGCACTTGCACGGCAAACCGCACCTCGCCGCAAGTGCCCCATACCGCTGGCCAATCAGAGCTCCTGCTGGGGCGAAAAGCGGCGAGCGGGGCACACATTGGGGAGACAGCCTGGGGAGACGCTGGCCAATCAGAGCGCCGGCTGCTGCGAGCAGCGGCGGGCGGGGCACACATTGGGGGCACAGCCTGGGCCAATCACAGCGCCGGCTGCTGCGAGCAGCAGCGGGCGGGGCACACATTAGGGGGCACAGCCTGGGCCAATCAGAGCAGCGGCGGGGGGAGCCCACATTGAGGAGAGAGCCTGAGGAGCTGCTGGGCCAATCAAAGGGGCAGCGTGACGTCAGGCTGAGAAGGGGCACACAGAGTTAACCCTCTACACTCGGAGCCACCACAGAGGAGGACAATGCAGACAGCGAAGGACAATACAGACAGTGGGACAGAGGGGACCGAGGCAGCGGCATATACAGTAAAAAGGTACCATGGCTTATATTTTCCCCACGGACGGTTACTATGGCTTATTTTCGGGGTATGGCTTATATTAGCCGCCCCCCCTCTACCCCCACTATGGCTTATTATCGGGGATGGCTTATTATCGGGGAAACACGGTAGCGTTTAGCCAGGTGACAGGTTCCCTTTAAAACTATTTATTTTTTTCGTGCTCTCAATGAAACAGCAGAGCTCCTTGAATTGTGTGGTATCCTCTTGGCTGATATTGTATCAGGGTTAACATCACCTTTTCTAGAAAAACCAGATAATTTACAGATCTTAGAAAACAACCGCACAGCAGCGGCAAAGTCCTAGTGTTCATTGACCGCAGCAGGAAGAGTTTTGTTATACAGCCTATGAATTCCCATAACGGAGCAGGGTGAGAAGCTCTCCATTGATTCCTCCCATTAAGCTGCAGGTCCAGGCTGGGGAGCGACGTGTCTACAGGTGCAGCACATCGCATTACAAAGCTAGAATGTTTTGACCTTGTTACCACTTCTGCTGAACCCACGAACCCAATGGAGGAAATAAGCTAATCAGTGAGCATTAAAGAAAAGGATGGTGAACCTGATACAATGTATCAATATGTAACCTCATAACTAATGAAATTTTTCCAATTACTGGTAACCTGACACAAAATAGTGGAGAGTAAGAATTAAAATCTCTTTTGATAACCCTTAGGCCACTTCCAATGGGCTCTGTGCATTAACAGACCAAGAGCCAAATTGGATGCACTGTGCTCCCCCGGTGTCCATAAGAGCATGAAATAAAAAGATTTTAGATAAGATTTCATCAGGTAATCAATTGTAAAACCGCACAGAGCTGAGGCAGCCTCCATCTAATGGAATGTTAGCTGTCAATGCTAAGTCAATCTCTGGTGCGGAAAGCACATACAGAATATCATGTTACCCCCGAATCACTTTCCCTAAAAACATTTTAACCCTGCAAATTCCTAAGCACACAAAGGACCACCGCATCTTCATGCTGTAGATATGGAACCAGCATAGAATGTGCTAGGGGAGGGTTACTCAAATCTAGAGGTGGACTGACCATATGGGCCCATAGCCAGATGCAAGGAACAAAATAATGCATGAAGACAGTTTTTTTTTACATTCAGCATAATAAAGCCTAGCTCCATTGACTTGAGGTGACTGATAATTATGCTGCAGAGTCGATGAAAAATAGTTGATGGGTTAAGTTAATGGCAGAAGGTCAAAACACATGAACTTTCTTTCATTAGGGTGTTAAGGGACCAGCCACACAGGACCTTGGTAGTCGCGGGTGAGGCAGAGCCTCGGCTACGGAGCAGTCCTGGTTTTGCCGCGCACACCCCGGCCGGCTGCCTGGTGCAACAGTAAAGTCCTTGATCGTCCTCGGTGAGGGCCAAATCAGACACAGATTTCAAAGTCTTTTCAATATGGTTTTACTAAAACAGTCTTGTGAAACACAGGCATATATCTTGAATGTTGTTTGATTGGGATTACTTACAGTGACACACTTTATTGCAGACTGCTTCCCTCGTCCCGATGCCTCCAGCCTCTCATATCTCTGCCCCACTGAATCCTGCCTTGACTTGAATTCATGCGGTCTTCCGTAATTCAGGCCTTATCCCACCTATGGGGAACTGTCCCAAATTAACAACCAGGGCCTTTACCAGACAAACGTTCCTTCACAGCTCGAACCCTGGCGACCCGTTCATACAAGTCTAGGCTGAAGTCTGCTAGTCCAACACCAAAGAAACAGTCACCGCATGGGGTGCTGCCAGAGACAGGCAACAATTAGCAGTACTGAGAGGAATGCGCTCACAGATGGTTTGGCGCTCCTATGTCTTGGGCCCAAGTTCCCGGGTGGCCCAAAGGGTCCAGTTGTTTCAATAGGACAGAAGTTCTGTTTCACTTCCAGTTTTCCTCCTTTTACTTGGGACTCTCCTGCTGCCCACTATGTCACCTGCTCTTTTTATTAGCTAAGCCTTATCCCTAATATATATCACCAATTATTATTAATAACTATAATAATAATTATATAATAATAATAATATTATATTATTATATTATATATTAATATATTATATTATTATATAATAATAATAATAATTATGGAAGGGGATCAGGGAGCAGTTTATACCTTGGCCACTAGATGTGAATATACAAATGATTAAATGTATTAAACTTATACAAAAATCCATGACACATATACACTGCTGTCTTACAGGGAGGAAGGAAGTTAACCCTTGACCCCCTCACAAGAGTATGGAGAACCCTTCTAAAAAGGATTACCCAAGGGGCAGACATAACCATAAATTTTAGCCTTGTTACCATTCAGTAATAGAGGTAGGCAAACCCATTCGAGGTTGGAGTTCAGGTGCTTTACGTGTCCAAAGCTCTCCAGCGAGCATTGCTGTGCTCATGTGCACTTGGTGCTTGGCCCAGTGTGAGCCGCCTGCAGTGTTTGATGGTCTCACACTGGGGGTAAAAGCAGAGTTATTGGCTGTAGTGTGTTTCTAAAATAATTAAGAAAAGACAAATCCCTGCCTCCCGCCTCCGGAAGTGGTTTGCTTATGGCTGACTGTACGTCAGCGGAGAGATGAACTTCCCATTCAGTGTCTTCAAATGAGCTACGGTCCGTTTGGGTCAAGTTTATAAAGAGTCCAGCTCATCTCTATTTAGTATCATTATAACACTATTCCCAGAAGTGGTTAGGGTTTGCATATTGAGGTGACCTGGGGGAAGCCACATTTCCACAGACAAACACAGAAATTTGAAGTTGTTTCCTACCATTGGATTCCACCTTCAATGATGGAGCTATGAATCCTTGAATGTAACCTCACATAGTACAGAAGAACAAAGGATAACAATGCAAAACACACAAGTAAGTGAGGGAATTAGTTGTGAATACAACGATACATAAGTTACACCTTAATCTAATAGAAATCTTGAAGCAGGACCAGATGTCTTCATGTAAGAACCTCAATGAACTGAGGATGGTCTGCAGGAAGGAATAAAGATATGAAGCAAATCAACCAGGAGGGCTAATGATGATATGAACATGTATGGAGTTATCATTTATACAGATCAAAGGCTGGGGGCACTGGATCGCTGCCTGTAGCCCCCGCTGTGAACAGGTAGAAGCGTTCCACCAGATGCTCTCACAGATCCAATTTGTAAGATGTATCTTTATTTTAGCCCTTTTATTTTATCCTGTTTTTGCATGTATTAGTGCATCTCAATGAATTAGTATAACATCAAAAAGTAAATTTATTTCAGTAATTCAATACATAAAGTGAATCACATATATTATATAGAGTCATTACACACAGAGTGATCTATTTCAAGTGTTTATTTCTGTTAATGTTGATGATTATGGCTTAAAGCAAATAAAAACCAAAGGTCATTATATCAGAAATTTAAAGTAGGGAGGATGAAGGGTAAAAACCGCGCTGCCGTGTTCTACAAGTCATCAAAGGGTGAAGATAATATTGATTATATTAGTCAATGTATTTCAGGAAACATGCCCAGAAACATGGCAATATGATATTGATTTATCCTGAGGAAGGGACCAGGGAGCCCTGAAACATGGCAATATGATATTGATGTTGGATGATATGCTAGTTCATTGAGATGCACTAGTGTTTATGTCTTTAGTATTTCATCTTTTGTAACATTTTTAAGCACTGTACTCTTTTTGCATATTGAATCAAAAATGTGAAAAGTTTGTTCCTTGCTGCTATTAACATACCCACACAAACACTAAAGGGGGCAAAGCTTGGCTCTGTTACCATGTGTATACCAGAGTGCAAGAGGAGTTCCCATATGCTCGGATTAGCTAGGTAGTGTGTATGCTAGTGTGCAGGAATCTCACTAGCCTATTGATTGATTAGTGGTGGCAGCAAAAAGTATTGGTATGCTAAACTGGCCTTGGGATACGCTTAGCTCATTTCTGGCCTTTTGCAATAGGTGAATGGACGAGTGTGTGTATGAAGTAACATTTGAGGCAAATGTGTGTCGCGAGTGAGTGGTGTTCATGACTTTTTGGTGGTGGGGGTGCTGATCCTGACACAAGTCTTCTAGGAGAGATAAAAGTATGAAACAAGTATACAAGGTGAGCTAAAGATCTGAAGCAAGTCTACAATGAGGGATAAAGATAAAAAGCAAGTCTACAACAAGAGATAAATATATGAAGCATGTCTACATGTGGGGATAAAGAAGGGAATCAAGTCTAACAGCTAAAAAAACAGATTGGTATGTGTGAACAAGGCCGTATATAGGTATGACGCATGTCTACAAGGAGAAATAAAGATATACAGAAAGTCTACAAGGAAGAATGACAATGTAAAACACGTCTACCAGGAGGCATAAATAAATGAAGCAAGACTACAAGGAGGTGCGGCACCCCGACGGACCGGTGGCCACAACAAGGCACAGCAGCTGGGATTGGTAAATTGATCACTCCACACCAACACCCAACACACCTCCGATCCCAAGTCTAAGTAACTTCAAGTCTAGCAATGGGACAGCGGGAGGAGCTAGATGGAGGGTGGAACATAGGATAGGACCCGGTAAGGGGAGGAGAAACATCAACAAAACAAACTGACACACACAGAACAGGGAGCGGAAAAAAGACAGAATAAGAGAGAGCAAGGTAGTAGAGAAGGATTCGTAGAGTGGAGGAGTGAGAGCAGAGTTCAAGTCAAAAGAGTGAAACCTCATCTGCGACCAGTGACAAAGACCAAACTGAGAATACCAGGGCCCAGTGGCCTGTGTCCCTGATGGCTAGCCCGGGTCCCAGACTGAGACAGAGGGAAGACTGAAGGAGTCAGGTGAACCCAAATGACAGGGGACACTGGTGGACTGGGCCAGGACTAGAGTGCCAGCTCTGCAGATGTGACCAGGAAACTTCAAGCCCCAACCACAGATACCAGCAAGGTGCAGGGTCTTTATGTTCCGAGACCCAACCTCCGATGCAGTAAAGGAAAAGCCGTCAAACCAGGACTAGTAAACTCGAGGGGTAGTACACTAAAAGCCTGTGACCGCTGGACCATAACTTGCATGTGGAATGGAGGAAGAGTAGGCCTGAAAGTTGCACAAAAAGGAAGTGCCACAGACAAGCCATCCCAGCTGCTGAACGATAACGCAGCCGCTGTAAACCAGCTGAAGCTGCAAGTAAAGACCCGGTAAAGCTCAGTACTGGTGGACTCTGATTGTATGCCTGCAGAGAGATAACTGTGACTGTGAATAGACAGTAGGATGCTGCCTGGAGGTACTGGAGACTTTACACTTACACTATACTCATGGTTGCCCTGGGAACCAGCACTGCCCGTAGAGGGCTCATCATCTCGCTGCATCTATCACCATCCACAGCGGTCGCGACTGCAGCGGTGGCCCCTTATAGTCACACACTACAGGTGGCATCACAACTTATTCTTTTAAAACTGTTTATCTGTTTAACCCCTCTTTATTGACCATCCCGTACCATGAAGCCAGGTCACGTCACAGTGACCACCCAGCAGGCCCATGCAACGGCGAGAGAGAGACTGAGGGCCCGTTTCCGAGTTCACCACGGCCGCTAGTGGGTGAGTCAGAGGGATAAAGATATGAAGAAAGTCTACAAGGAAATATGAAGACTTATGTCTTACCACATATATCATGTCTAACCATGAATGCTCATTGGTTAGGAGCTTACATTTACCTAAAGTATGGGTTTAAAAACTTTTTACATCGTGCTGGAACATGTTCTATTAAATAGGCTATTTCATATATAGTATTTCACCCAGACACACCTGACATTTTCCTGCTCTGCTGTTCACTTTCTAGCTACTTTTGATGTGTCACATACACAATGTATGCAAAGTGCATGTAATATCGAGCTTTACCAGAAGTCAGGCTTGTATTTATAGATGGATGTGGAGATGGACGTTCCAACTGCGTCTATTGGTATTAGAGTGTAAGCGATACTGTGCCGCAGAGGTCACAGCCGTAACCTTCCTCTTTTCCCTCTGTACAGCCCAGCATCTTATAGCTACAGTTAGGGCCAGAAATATTTGGACAGTGACACAAGTTTTGTTATTTTAGCTGTTTACAAAAACATGTTTAGAAATACAATTATATATATAATATGGGCTGAAAGTGCACACTCCCAGCTGCAATATGAGAGTTTCCACATCCAAATCGGAGAAAGGGTTTAGGAATCATAGCTCTGTAATGCATAGCCTCCTCTTTTTCAAGGGACCAAAAGTAATTGGACAATGGATTCTAAGGGCTGCAATTAACTCTGAAGGCGTCTCCCTCATTAACCTGTAATCAATGAAGTAGTTAAAATGTCAGGGGTGGATTCCAGGTGTGTGGTTTTGCATTTGGAAGATGTTGCTGTGACCAGACAACATGCGGTCAAAGGAACTCTCAATTGAGGTGAAGCAGAACATCCTGAGGCTGAAAAAAATGAAAAAATCCATCAGAGAGATAGCAGACATGCTTGGAGTAGCAAAATCAACAGTTGGGTACATTCTGAGAAAAAAGGAATTGACTGGTGAGCTTGGGAACTCTAAATGGCCTGGGCGTCCACGGATGACAACAGTGGTGGATGATCGCCGCATACTTTATTTGGTGAAGAAGAACCCATTCACAACATCAACTGAAGTCCAGAACACTCTCAGTGAAGTAGGTGTATCTGTCTCTAAGTCAACAGTAAAGAGAAGACTCCATGACAGTAAATACAAAGGGTTCACATCTAGGTGCAAACCATTCATCAATTCCAAAAATAGACAGGCCAGCGTTAAATTTGCTGAAAAACACCTCAAGAAGCCAGCTCAGTTCTGGAAAAGTATTCTATGGACAGATGAGACAAAGATCAACCTGTACCAGAATGATGGGAAGAAAAAAGTTTGGAGAAGAAAGGGAACGGCACATGATCCAAGGCACACCACATCCTCTGTAAAACATGGTGGAGGCAACGTGATGGCATGGGCATGCATGGCTTTCAATGGCACTGGGTCACTTGTGTTTATTGATGACATAACAGCAGACAAGAGTAGCCGGATGAATTCTGAAGTGTACCGGGATATACTTTCAGCCCAGATTCAGCCAAATGCTGCAAAGTTGATTGGACGGCGCTTCATAGTACAGATGGACAATGACCCCAAGCATACAGCCAAAGCTACCCAGGAGTTCATGAGTGCAAAAAAGTGGAACATTCTACAATGGCCAAGTCAATCACCAGATCTTAACCCAATTGAGCATGCATTTCACTTGCTGAAATCCAGACTTAAGACGGAAAGACCCACAAACAAGCAAGACCTGAAGGCTGCGGCTGTAAAGGCCTGGCAAAGCATTAAGGAGGAAACCCAGCGTTTGATGATGTCCATGGGTTCCAGACTTAAGGCAGTGATTGCCTCCAAAGGATTCGCAACAAAATATTGAAAATAAAAATATTTTGTTTGGATTATGTTTATTTGTCCAATTACTTTTGACCTCCTAAAATGTGGAGTGTTTGTAAAGAAATGTGTACAATTCCTACATTTTCTATCAGATATTTTTGTTCAACCCTTCAAATTAAACGTTACAATCTGCACTTGAATTCTGTTGTAGAGGTTTCATTTTAAATCCAATGTGGTGGCATGCAGAGCCCAACTCGCCAAAATTGTGTCACTGTCCAAATATTTCTGGCCCTAACTGTACTTACAATGACAGATGCCACTGGAAAATTCATGTGAGGGTTAACCCCTTCCAGACCCTTGGCCCACCCCCTGGGCCATGGAATGATCGGGCTCCTGCAGGTCGAGTGAGGGTGTCACTGACCTGTCACTCGGCCTGCAGGTACATGGGGAGTTGTACAACACCCCAGGGGGGGTCGATTTGCCCCCACCCCCACCCCCCCGGCTACAGGCGCGGTGATTAACACTCAAAAGTGAAAGTGAAAATCACCGCGCCTGTAATGCTTCCCTGTCTGCCGCTGCTATCCCTACCCTCCAATCTTCTCCCCTGTCATCCTCTAACTGTCCCCCTGCCCCCCACCTCTCTTTCCTGCCCTCTCTTCATCTTTCCTACCCCCCCGCTTCCTTTTCCTGCCGCCTGCTTCCTGTCCCTGCCGCCCGCTTCCTCTTCCTGCCGCCCGCCTCCTCCTGCCTGCTCCCGCTTCCTCCTGCCTGCCCCCGCTTCCTCCTAAGTGCCTCCCTACTTCTCCTGTCACCCCCCCTCTTCCCCCTTCCTGCCCCCCCGATCACCGGAGCGGCGATCGCCTCTCCCACTCACCTCTCCGGCGGCCGCTCTGTCTCCACTGCGTCCCGCTCCTCCTCCTCCTCTTCACCGCCTCCGGATCTGACAGCTCTGTGCTGGAGCTGCCAGATCACTTTCTACAGCTAGATCCTGAGGATCTAGCTGCAGGAAGTGATCTGACAGCTCCAGCACAGTGATCCACAGTGACCATTATGTGATCACTGTGGATCACTGTGCTGGATCTGTCGGATCACTTTCTACAGCTGGATCCTGAGGATCTAGCTGCAGGAAGTGATTTGACAGCTCCAGCACAGTGATCCACAGTGACCATTATGTGATCACTGTGGATCACTGTGCTGGATCTGTCAGATCACTTTCTACAGCTGGATCCTGAGGATCTAGCTGCAGGAAATTATCTGACAGCTCCAGCACAGTGATCCACAGTGACCATTATGTGATCACTGTGCTGGAGCGGTCAGATCACTTTCTGCAGCTGGATCCTGGGGATCGAGCTGCAGAAAGCAATCTGACAGCCCAGGCGCAGTGATGCACATAGTGGGTCACTGCGCCCGGGGTGTCATATCACTTTCTGCAGCTCGATCACCATGCTGGCGGATTGGGCTCCAGAGTAGTGATCTGAAAGCAAAGGCGATCGAGCGGCGTGGGACCTTCGTTGTGGACTACGTCGGAGACAATCGAACGTCGTGGGACCTTCATTATGGACTACGTCGGAGCGATCAGGCGTCGTGGGACCTTCGTTGTGGACTACGTCGGATCTTTTTATAATAAAGATGGAGTCCGAATTGTATCTGTGTTTTTTTTTTCAAATAAAAAGATTTTTCTCTGTGTGTATTTATTGACTATTTACCGTACTAGAGATTCCTAATGGCGGGTCTAACATTGGCCCTATATTATGAATCTCGGGCTTAGTGCCAGCTGCCAATAAAAAGCTGGCATTAACCCCTTTATTACCCAGTTAGCCACTGGCACCAGGGCAACTGGAAGAGCGTGGGTACAGCGCCAGAAAATGGTGCTTCAATGAATGCGCCATTTTCTGGGGTGGCTGCGGGCTGCAATTCGCACCAGGGGGAGCCCAGAACGCTTGGGCCTCTCTATGCTGAGGATTCCATCCCCCAGCTGCCTAGTTGTACCTGGCTGGACCAAAAATATGGCGGAGCCCCACATAATTTTTTTTCTAGAATTAGTTCTAGAAATTAAAAAAAAAAAAAAGGGCTTCGCTGTATTTTTGGTTCCAGCCAGGTATGACAAGGCAGCTGGGGGCTGGTGGCAGTCCGTAGCTGCCAAGTTGTACCTGGCTGGACCAAAAATACGGCGGAGCCCTATGTCATTTATTTTCTAGAAATAATTCTAGAAATAAAAAAAAAATAGGCTTCGCTGTATTTTTGGTTCCAGCCAGGTACAATGAGGCAGCTGGGGGCTGGTGGCAGTCCGTAGCTGCCAAGTTGTACCTGGCTGGACCAAAAATATGGCAGAGCCCCATGTCATTTTTTTTTTTTTTAAATTCTACAAATAAAATGACATGGAGCTTTGCCGTATTTTTGGTTGCCAGCAAGGTACAACTTGGCAGCTAGAGGGCTGGAATCCTCAGCATGGAGAGACCCAAATGTATTGGGTCCCCTATGCTGCGAATTGTAACTACTAGACTAGTATGTTTTTTCACAAAAAGTTTCTTTATTCATTTATACGTCTCAATTTGTGAAGCACATGGGGGTTCAAAGTGCTCACTGTGCATCTAGATATGTTCCCTGGGGGGTCTAGTTTCCAAAATGGGGTCACTTGTGGGGGATCTCAAATGTTTAGGCACACAGGGGCTCTCCATACGCGACCTGGTGTCCGCTAACAATTCCAATTGTTGGCAAACACCAGGTTGCGTATGGAGAGCCCCTGTGTGCCTAAACATTGGAGCTCCCCCACAAGTGACCCCATTTTGGAAACTAGACCCCCCAAGGAACCTATCTAAATGCATAGTGAGCACATTGAATCCCAAGGTGCTTCACAAACTGAGCCATAATAAGGTAAAAATACTTTTTTTTCACACAAATTTTCTTTTTTAATTTGTACGGATCAATTTGTGAAGCACCTGGGGGTTCAAAGGGCTCACTATGCATCTAGATATGTTCCCTGGGGGTCTAGTTTCCAAAATGGGGTCACTTGTGGGGGAGCCCCAATGTTTGGGCACACAGGAGCTCTCCAAATGCGACATGGTGTCTGCTAACAATTTGAGCTGATTTTCCATTCAAATTGTTAACGGATACCATGTCGCGTTTGGTGAGCCCCTGTGTGCCTAAACTTTGGAGCTCCCCCACAAGTGACCCCATTTTGGAAACTAGACCCCCCAGGGAACTTATCTAGATGGGTGGTGAGCATATTGAACCCCCACATGCTTTACAAATTCATCTGTGAATATGGAAAAAGTACTTTTTTTTCACAAAAATGTTCTTTTAGCCTCAATTCTTTCATTTTCACATGGGCAACAGGATAAAATTCATCCTAAAATTTGTTGGGCAATTTCTCCTGAGTACACCGATACCGCATATGTGGTCATAAACCACTGTTTTGACGCGCGGCAGGGCTCAGAAGTGAAGGAGCGCCATTTCACTTTTTGAATGGAAAATTAGCTCCAAAAGTCAAATTGCTCTCTTTCCCTTCAGAGCCCTGCCGTGCGCCCAAACGGTGGTTTATGATCACATATGTGGTATCGATATACTCAGGAGAAATTGCCCAACAAATTTTAGGATCCATTTTATCTTGTTGCCCATGTGAAAATGAAAAAATTGAGGATACAAGAACATTTTTGTTAGAAAAATTAAAATATCCATTTTTTTGTTTCCAATTTGCTTAGTTCCTGTGAAGCACCTGAAGGGTTAATAATCTTCTTGAATGTAGTTTTGAGTAGCTTGAGGGGTGCAGTTTTTGGAATGGTGTCACTTTTGGGTGTTTTCTGTCATGTAAACCCCTCAAAGGGACTTCAAATGGGATGTGGTCACTAAAAAAAATGGTTTTGTAAATTTTGGTGGAAAAATGAAAAATTGCTCATGAACTTTGAACCCTTATAACTTCCTAACAAAATTTTTTTTTTTTTCAAAAATTGTGCTGATGTAAAGTAGACATGTGGGAAATATTATTTCATAACTATTTTGTGTCACATAACTCTCTGGTTTACCAGAAGAAAAATTCAAAATTTGAACATTGCAAAATTTTCAACATTTTTGCCATATTTTTTATTTTTTCACAAATAAACGCAAAAATTATCGACCTAAATTTAATACTAACATGAAGCCCAATATGTCACGAAAAAACAATCTCAGAATCGCTAGGATCCGTTGAAGCGTTCCCGAGTTATAACCTCATAAAGGGACACTGGTCAGAATTGCAAAAAATGGCAAGGTCATGAAGGGGTTAAGGCATGAGCAGCCTGGTACCATCCTGACCACTGTTATCCAAGCCAAATCTCAAATGTCTGCAGATCTATGAATATAAAATTGTGGAATGGTAATTCTCACAATGATACTGAAATCAGGGGTCTTGGACAATAACACTGACACTTGGGGTATAGGACAAGGACATACTTCATTTGGATAACAGGATAATGACACGCTGACCCTTGGGGTACAATACACTAATACTGACACAGGAGGTACAAGACAAAGTGTGACACTTGTGGTACAGAGCTTTGAGACTGACAATTGGGGAACAGGACAATGACACTGACAATTGGAGTACAGGATAAGGACACTGACCCTTGTGGTACAGGACAATCACATATAAACACTTGGGGTACAGGAAGAGGTGTAGATAGGGGTTCAGAACAGGGAGGAGGGGGAAACCCTGATTACAGCTAAGATGGCACACCCTAATCATAGAGGAAAGGGAAACTACAGGAGATGACTATGCTGTTACTGAAAAAAAAACTATACAAAGTGGTAGATATCAGTCTTGCAGAACATATAAGATATTACAATGCAGTTATAGATGGGGACTTACAGCCAATATTCTTTCTGATGCAGCCTTTCACTTTTCCTGAATATACACAGTGTGATGCCTCTGCAGCCCCTCTATCCAGTGTATGATGTTCTTACAGCTCCAGCAATCACTGTATAATACCCCTTCAGCTCCCCTGTATACAGTATGTGTTGGATACCCACAGTTGTAGTTGAAACTTCACAGAATGGATTACATGGGATAACAAGATTTTACTTCTCAGAACATGAGGTAAAGGGAAAAACGTACAGTCACACAGTACTTCACCAGGAAGAAATAACAAACTGAAAGTACAAGAGAGACTTTTTCTTTTTACAATACAGTAAGCAAGGAAACTTTACACAACATCGCCATCTATTGTCAGATTATTATAGAGTCCTCCTGCACACAAAGCAGTCCACAACTGTTGCATATACCAACACCCTTTCTCAACAGTAAGGACTTATTCAGTCAAACCCAATTTCTTCATTCGTCTCTGATGTTTCTCAGCATTCAATGCTTTTGTGAAAATGTCTGCTGTCATAGCTTCAGTTGGACAATATTCTAATTTCAGGATTCCTTGTTCCTGATGATCCCTCAAGAAATGATACTTCACGTCAATGTGCTTGATTCTTGGGTTATCTCTTTCCATCTGAGCAAGAACAAGACATTCTTGATTGTCCTCATTTATTTTTGTTGGTTCCAACTGTGGTTGTCCTAGGTCTGTTAGCAATGGTCTTAACCATAGAACCTCTTGACTCGCATGTGCTGCTGCAACATATTCTGCTTCTGTTGACGACAACATTGCTATTGATTGTTTTTTACTAGTCCAACTAATTGGCACGCATGAGAGAAAGTAAAGATAGCCACTGGTAGATTTTCTGTCAGTTAGATGTTCAGCCTAATCTGCATCAGCGTATCCAGTTAAAATGCATTTATCAGAATTCCTACTGCTGCTGCTGTGATGTCTGGCCTTGTAACAGTCGCTAGATAGAGTAATTTTCCTATTGTCATTCTGTAGTCTTCATTATTGGGTGACATATTTTTCAATCCAAAGGTAACACTGAATGCAGCATGTATGCTGCATTCAGGCAAGGGATCCCCCAAGTGTTTCTGATGTCTAAATCATGAAATACAGCCTTTTAAAATGTGTACAACTGAGTCAGGAAGGCATTACCAGATCCACATGAGTCAGGTCCTTCCCGGGGGCTATTCCTGTCCCCTGCTTCTATGTTCCTCCCTCCTCCCTGTCCTGGCCGCCTCCTTGATGGTCTGTCAGCTCTCCTTGCTCTGCGCCTGCATCTCCTTGTTCTATCACATGCAGGCACAGAGCGAGGTGTTCCTATTGTCGGCCCCTCGCTCCTGCTGCCGCCCTGTCAGCAGCAATTCATCCCGCCCTGCTCAGTGTTATGCTGTATACACTGAGCAAGGCGGGCTTCTACCACCCTGTCAGCAGCAATTCATCCAGCCCTGCTCAGTGTTATGCTATAAACACTGAGCATGGCGGGATTCTGGCGCCGGTGCAGAAGCCTGCCCTGCTTAGTGTATACAGCATAACACTGAGCAGGGTGGAATGAATTGCTGCTGACAGTGTGGGAGGTGGGAGCAGGAGTGAGGGGCCGACAATAGGAACACCTCGCTCTGTGCTTGCGTGTGATAGCACAAGGAGACGCAGGTGCAGAACGAGGAGAGCTGACAGGCCATCAAGGAGGCGGCCAGGACCGGGAGGAGGGAGGAACATAGAAGTGTGGTGCCCCGCAACGAGTGCGTCAGAGGAAGGTATTACATCCCTGACAGAAGATGTAATATCTTCCGTCTCGGTGATGAATTGGTTAAACTCAGAGCTCCATACTCTACATGCACCACTAGAATAGAGGGCCAATCAGGTCCTGGTGGGAGGAGTGTAGTAGTAGTGTGTGGGAGTAAAGTAGGAGAACAGGAGTAGTCGTCAGGAGGAGAGGAACGTAGGAGAAGCAGGGCTCTGCACAGTTCCGTGCAGCCCTACAACCACACAATGCAATAGAATAAAAAGGGCTCGTATTGTGCATTAAATAGAACTGCTTAAATAGCTATTTAGACATTTGGAGAGGAAATAGTTAAAAAGTCTATTTTCAACCTAAAAGCAAGGGACTGGTAATAGATGATTTATAAGGATACCAAATGTAAGGTCTGATATCTACTTGAGGAAGACGCCCTGAGCGTCGAAACATGTTGTGGGAGAGGACCTAGTGTGAATTGAACAATAAACTTACAGGTAAAATACTTGTCGAAGTGTAGCTGTCTTCATATCCCAGCGCTCACCCAAACATCGCTTTATTCTATTGCCTACAACCACACACCGGCTGGCACCGTTAAGCGGTGACTCAGACCGGAACACGGGCCACTCACAAACGGGTCAAACTATACCCGTGCCCAAAACTACCGGATCACCGGTTCCGAGGCGAGTAGACTTCATCGCTGCTCAGCAAACCAGGGTGAAGAGCCGCTCCTAGGAGCACCTCACCACTGCCGCCAACAGAGTTGTCTTGCCAGCAGGGACTCACCACTGGGACACAGGACCCTAAGCCCATCCAGCTAGGTACCACTCAGAAGTCTCCCAAGTACCCTGACCTGGTATTCTAAGGCAACACCGGCAACCCGTCTAGAGAAGTTAGGAAAAGTAGGAACACTGCGGAGCTCTGAACTAACACCAGTCATTGCTGGGACTACCCGGTCCGTTACCCAATACTCTATACCCTGTACCATACTACCGGTTACAGTAAAGACCTGTTACAGAGGACGCTGGTGTCTGTGTTTTCTTCAGAACTGTTTTAACCCTTTGCATGCTAAAAACTACTAAGCTGCTGTATTCCATCAAGTGCAGCTCCTGGCCCCGGGGACTCCCGCTCATCCTGTGGGGAGCGTCCCATCCAGCTGCCGTACATCCCCCAGAGTCCCAAGCAGCGCCGGTGCATCCACCGGATTCCCGCAGGTGGCGTCACGACAAGTAAGAATTAACCCCATCTGTTCATTCCGCTTTTGATCTGACCACCGGGCCCCACAGCCTCAGGCGCGGAACCGTGACGAGGGAAGCAACGCCTGAGACGTGAAGACTCGGCTACGGTGAGTCAGAAGCAGGGGTCAGAAATAGCCCCTGGGAAGGACCTGACTCATGTGGATCTGGTAATGCCCTCCTGACTCAGTTGTACACATTTTAAAAGGCTGTATTTTATGATATAGACATCAGAAACACTTGGGGGACCCCTTGCCTGTAAGCAGCATACATGCTGCATTCATTGCTACCTTTACATTGAAATCTTTGGGGGGGTGACATGTCCTCTTTAATTAGTTTCCATTGGAGACTTTGCTGGTTTTGCATCCTTCAATCCACATGTTTCGGTTATGTCTTGAATAGTGATGAGCGAGTACTAAAATGCTTGGGTGCTCGAAGCTCGGGCCGAGCATCCCGAGATACTCGAGTACTCGGCCCGAGTACCGAGCCCAATGTTATCCTATGGGAGACCCGAGTATTTTTATGAAATGACTGCCGGCAGCATGTAGAAACCCTAAAAATGTCACAAAAGTCTCAGAAGAGTGCTCAAATGACATGGCAACTCCATGGGGAAGACCCCTGGAAGCATTTCTCACTCAAAAGTCACAGCTGTGAACAATCTTGTCCGAGTTTCACGCCAATTTTACGGAGTCACCAGAAAACCTTCCAAAATGACACCAAAATGAATATTCAGGGTGGAAATGTTAAGGGCACATACCCAATAGTGAGATACAGCTGTTGTATGTTACTTTTTGTGATTACATGAAAGATTTTACGTGAAAACATTGTGCGGCACTCCAATATCCCTGAGAAGAGACGTACATGAAGCCCTGTCTTGACATATTGTGCCCATTTTGAGGAACAGGGTCTATTCTAGTATTTTCCTTTGCCAGGGCAGTCTAAAATTGGGAGGTTCACCAATGCCCCTGGATAGAGACGTGCATGAGGGCCTGTAAACCTGAAGTGCCCATTGTAAGGAAGTGGGTGTATTGGAGTATAGCCCTTTGGCAGGGCAGCCAAAAATTGGGAGGCTCCACATTGTCCCTGGATAGAGACGTGCAGGAGGGCCTGTAAACCTCAAGTGGGTGTATTGTAGTATAGCCCTTTGGCAGGGCAGCCAAAAATTGGGAGGTTCAACAATGACCCATGCATACAGACATGCAGTAGGGCCTGTAAACCTCAAGTGGGTGTATTGTAGTATAGCCCTTTGGCAGGGCAGCCAAAAATTGGGAGGCTCCACATTGTCCCTGGATAGAGACGTGCAGGAGGGCCTCAAAACATTTTTCCCATTGAAAAGGAGCGGGTCTCCTGTCGTTGTAATGCCCATTCTAAAAGAATGGGCGAAAAAATTTACCACTGCGAGTATACCTGAAACAACAGACTAACTATTGTTACGGTCATCATGGTGGCACATGAGGAGAAGGGGGAACAGTCCAGCGATTAGGCAAAGTCCAGAAGTGTGTACCCATGGGTGAGTGGAGGTAAATGGCAAATTCCCATAACAAAATTTAAATTCAGTTGTCATTTGTTGGTGGTGTGGTGAAGTCTGGCCCAATCCAACCCTTGTTCATCTTGATCAGAGTCAGCCTGTCAGCATTTTCAGTTGACAGGCGGGTGCGTTTATCAGTAATGATTCCACCTGCGGCACTGAAAACATGCTCTGACAAAACGCTAGCGGCAGGGCAGGCCAGGACTTCCAAGGCGTAGAGAGCCAATTCATGCCACGTGTCCAGCTTGGGGACCCAATAATTGTAAGGCACAGAGGAATCTCGCAGTACAGTTGTTCTATCTGCAAGGTACTCCTTCAGCATCTGGCCAAACTTAGCATTTCTTGTGGCACTACCCCGCACCTCAGGGGCTGTGGTACGTGAGGGGCTGAGAAAACTGTCCCACATCGTAAAGACTGTTCCCCTACCTCTGGCGGATTGGACTTGTGCCCCTCTCGGTCGTACGCCTTGGTTGTCCACCGATTCCTGATCTATGCCGCTAGCGTTTTGTGAGGGGAATGATTTGCCTACTTCATAAAGTTCTCCTTGTAGCGTGGGTCTAACAGTGTTGCCAACCAGTACTGATTGTCGGCCAAGATGTTCTGAACGCGAGGGTCACGAGCCAGGCAGCTTACCATAAAGTCAGCCATGTGCGCCAGACTCTTAACAGCCATCACTTCAGTATCAAGACCAACACGATGACTGAACATGCTGTCCTCCTCCTCCTCCTCCTCATCTCCCCTGTCCTCTGGCCAGCCACGCTGAATCAAGGGTATGACTGGTGTGCATGTCATATCCTCAATTTGGCCAGAGAGTTGCTTCATGTCTTCATCCTCCTCCTCCTCGTCATAGTCCTCCACTGTACGCTGTGATGAGATGAGGCTGGGCTGTGTGTTATCACCCACACCCACTACTGTTTCTTGCTCCAAGTCATCGCGCTCAGCCTGCAATGCATCCTCTTTGTTTTTCAGCAGAGACCGTTTTAGAAGGCAGAGTAGTGGTATGGTGACGCTAATAATGGCGTCATCGCCGCTCACCATCTTGGTGGAGTCCTCAAAGTTTTGGAGGACGATACATAGGTCGGACATCCATCTCGACTCCTCAGGTGTTATGTGTGGAGTTTGACCCATTTCCCGACGGCTTAGGTGATGCAGGTAGTCAACTACTGCCCTCTTCTGCTCACATATCCTGACCAACATGTGCAGAGTTGAATTCCAACGCGTGGGGACATCACACACCAGTCTGTGGGCCGGAAGACGCAAACGGCGCTGAAAGCCGACAAGGCCGGCTGAAGCAGCAGGTGACTTGCGAAAATGTGCAGACAGACGGCGCACTTTTACCAGCAGTTCAGACAGCTCTGGGGATGACTTTATAAACCTCTGAACCACCAGGTTGAGCACATGGACCACGCATGGAACATGCGTCAGCTGGCCTCGCCTCAAAGCTGCCACCAGGTTCCGGCCATTGTCACACACGACCTTTCCTGGCTTTAGGTTCAGAGGTGTGAGCCAGTGATCTGCCTGCTGTTTCAGAGCTGTCCACACATCTTCTGCATTGTGGGGTTTGTCACCTATGCAGACTAGCTTCAGCACAGCCTGTTGCCGCTTCGCAGAGGCAGTGCTGCAGTGCTTCCAGCTTGGGACTGGTGTGGAGGGTACAGTGGATGAGGATGCGCAGGAGGAGGAGGCTGAGGAGCATGACATTCCGGAGCTGTAGAGTGTCGGTGAAACCCTGACAGAGGTAGGGCCTGCTATACTTGGTGTGGGAAGGAGGTGTTCCGTCCCTCGCTCAGACTGGGTCCCAGCCTCCACAATATTAACCCAGTGTGCCGTCAAGGAGATGTAGCGGCCTTGCCCACAAGCACTTGTCCACGTATCTGTGGTTAGGTGGACTTTGGCTGAAACAGCGTTGTTCAGGGCACGGGTGATGCTTTGGGACACGTGGTTTATGCAATGCGGGGACGGCACATCTGGAGAAATAGTGGCGGCTGGGGACCGAGTAACGTGGGACAGCAGCCCCCATCAGGTCGCGGAATGCTTCCGTCTCCACCAGCCGGAAAGGTAACATTTCTAGCGCTAAGAGTCACGAAATGTGAGAATTGAGGACAGTGGCATGTGGGGCGTTGGCAGCGTATTTGCGCCTGCGTTCATAGGTTTGCTGAATGGATAATTGAACGCTGCGCTGGGACAAGGACGTGCTTGATGGTGGTGTTATTTGTGCGTGGCCAACTTCTGGTGCAGGGACGGAGGCTCGTTCGCGGCCAGCATGGACAGGGGATTGGCTCGGACGCACAACACGCGAAGATGTAGCAGTGACATCAGCAAGCACCGCTCCTCGACTCTGTTGTACTTCCCACAAAGTCGGGTGCTTGGCTGACATGTGCCTGATCATGCTGGTGGTGGTCAGGCTGCTAGTTTTCGTACCCCTGCTGATACTGGCATGGCAGGTGTTGCAAATGGCCTTTTTAGAGTCATCTGGAGCCAAATTTAAAAACTCCCAGACTCGGGAAGACCTAACATTTGCACAGGCACCTTGAGTCGTGTTGTTGTTCCGGGGAACGGTTGCCTGCCTTCTGCCTGCAGACACGACCCTGCTTGGTACTGCCTGTTGGGATGCTACGCCTCTCTCCCTCTGTGCACTGCTGTCCTCGCTCTGCATATCCTCCTGCCAGGTTGGGTCAGCTACTGGATCATCCACCACGTCGTCTTCCTCTTCCGCACCCTGATCCTCCTCCTGACTTCCTGGCAATTGTGTCTCATCATAGTCCACCCCTTGTTGAGACACGTTGCCAACGTTCCGTTCGTGAGAACGTGGCTGCTCAAATATTTTGGCATCTGTACATACCATCTCCTCATCACCCACTTCAACAGGAGCTGGCGAGAGGCCAGATTCTGCGAATGGATACGTGAACAGCTCTTCCGAGTGTCCAACTATGGGATCAGTAATGTCCGTGGACGTGTACTCGGCCTGGTGGTAAGAAGGAGGATCAGGTTGGGAAATGTGCGGTGCAGTATCACGGCTACTGACACTTGACCGTGTGGAAAACAGGGTGTTTGTGGAGGTGTTTGGCCCATCTGACTTAAAGCATTATCCGCAATCCAAGTAACAACCTGTTGACACTGGTCTTGGTTCAAGAGCGGTGTACTACTGCGGGCCCCAAGAATTTGGGACAGGACGTGCGAGCGAGTAGATGTGCCACTTTGTTGTTGTGAAATTAGTGCTTGCACACGACCTCGGCCTCTGCCTTCACCACCATCACGTCCACTTCCTTGTTCCTTGCCAACGCCCTTGCCAACGCCCTAGCGCATTTTGCGACAACAGTCAGGTGACTGTTCAGGTCACAGGAGAGTAGGATTTAAGTCCCTAACCTGTATCAAGGTAGTAAGTACAACAGGCTGGTGACTGTAATGGTCACAGGAGAGTAAGATTTTAGTCCCTAACCTGTATCAAGGTAGTAAGTACACCAGTCTGGTAACTGTTCAGCTCACAGGAGAGAAGGATTTTAGTCCCTAACCTGTATCAAGGTAGTAAGTACAACAGTCTGGTGACTGTAATGGTCACAGGAGAGTAGGATTTTAGTCCCTAACCTGTATCAAGGTAGTAAGTACAACAGTCTGGTGACTGTAATGGTCACAGGAGAGAAGGATTTTAGTCCCTAACCTGTATCAAGGTAGTAAGTACAACAGTCTGGTGACTGTAATGGTCACAGGAGAGTAGGATTTTAGTCCCTAACCTGTATCAAGGTAATAAGTACAACCAGTCTGGTAACTGTATCAGCTCACAGGAGAGTAGGATTTTAGTCCCTAACCTGTATCAAGGTAGTAAGTACAACAGTCTGGTGACTGTAATGGTCACAGGAGAGAGGATTTTAGTCCCTAACCTGTATCAAGGTAGTAAGTACAACAGTCTGGTGACTGTAATGGTCACAGGAGAGAAGGATTTTAGTCCCTAACCTGTATCAAGGTAGTAAGTACAACAGTCTGGTGACTGTAATGTTCACAGGAGAGTAGGATTTTAGTCCTAACCTGTATCAAGGTAGTAAGTACACCAGTCTGGTAACTGTTCAGCTCACAGGAGAGTAGGATTTTAGTCCCTAACCTGTATCAAGGTAGTAAGTACAACAGTCTGGTGACTGTAATGGTCACAGGAGAGTAGGATTTTAGTCCCTAACCTGTATCAAGGTAGTAAGTACAACAGTCTGGTGACTGTATTGGTCACAGGAGAGAAGGATTTTAGTCCCTAACCTGTATCAAGGTAGTAAGTACACCCGTCTGGTGACTGTAATGGTCACAGGAGAGTAGGATTTTAGTCCCTAACCTGTATCAAGGTAGTAAGTACAACAGTCTGGTGACTGTAATGTCACAGGAGAGTAGGATTTTAGTCCCTAACCTGTATCAAGGTAGTAAGTACACCAGTCTGGTAACTGTTCAGATCACAGGAGAGTAGGATTTTAGTCCCTAACCTGTATCAAGGTAGTAAGTACACCAGTCTGGTAACTGTTACAGCTCACAGGAGAGTAGGATTTTAGTCCCTAACCTGTATCAAGGTAGTACGTACAACAGTCTGGTGACTGTAATGGTCACAGGAGAGTAGGATTTTAGTCCCTAACCTGTATCAAGGTAGTAAGTACAACAGTCTGGTGACTGTAATGGTCACAGGAGAGAGGATTTTAGTCCCTAACCTGTATCAAGGTAGTAAGTACAACAGTCTGGTGACTGTAATGGTCACAGGAGAGAGGATTTTAGTCCCTAACCTGTATCAAGGTAGTAAGTACACACCAGTCTGGTAACTGTTCAGCTCACAGGAGAGTGGATTTTAGTCCCTAATCCTGTATCAAGGTAGTACGTACAACAGTCTGGTGACTGTAATGGTCACAGGAGAGTAGGATTTTAGTCCCTAATCTGTATCAAGGTAGTAAGTACAACAGTCTGGTGACTGTAATGGTCACAGGAGAGAAGGATTTTAGTCCCTAACCTGTATCTAGGTAGTAAGTACACCAGTCTGGTAAATGTTCAGCTCACAGGAGAGTAGGATTTTAGTCCCTAACCGGTATCAAGGTAGTAAGTACACCAGTCCTGGTAAATGTTCAGCTCACAGGAGAGTAGGATTTTAGTCCCTAACCTGTATCAAGGTAGTAAGGACACCAGTCTGGTAACTGTTCAGCTCACAGGAGAGTAGGATTTTAGTCCCTAACCTGTATCAAGGTAGTAAGTACAACAGTCTGGTGACTGTAATGGTCACAAGGAGAGTAGGATTTTAGTCCCTAACCTGTATCAAGGTAGTAAGTACAATAGTCTGGTGACTGTAATGGTCACAGGAGAGAGGATTTTAGTCCCTAACCTGTATCAAGGTAGTAAGTACACAGTCTGGTGAACTGTAATGTTCACAGGAGAGTAGGATTTTAGTCCCTAACCTGTATCAAGGTAGTAAGTACACCAGTCTGGTAACTGTTCAGCTCACAGGAGAGTAGGATTTTAGTCCCTAACCTGTATCAAGGTAGTAAGTACAACAGTCTGGTGACTGTAATGGTCACAGGAGAGAAGGATTTTAGTCCCTAACCTGTATCAAGGTAGTAAGTACAACAGTCTGGTGACTGTAATGGTCACAGGAGAGAAAGATTTTAGTCCCTAACCTGTATCAAGGTAGTAAGTACAACAGTCTGGTAACTGTTCATGCTCACAGGAGAGTAGGATTTTAGTCCCTAACCTGTATCAAGGTAGTAAGTACAACAGTCTGGTAACTGTAAGGTCACAGGAGAGTAGGATTTTAGTCCCTAACCTGTATCAAGGTAGTAAGTACAACAGTCTGGTACTGTAATGGTCACAGGAGAGTAGGATTTAGTCCCTAACCTGTATCAAGGTAGTAAGTACAACAGTCTGGTGACTGTAATGGTCACAGGAGAGAAGGATTTTAGTCCCTAACCTGTATCAAGGTAGTAAGTACAACAGTCTGGTGACTGTAATGGTCACAGGAGAGTAGGATTTTAGTCCCTAACCTGTATCAAGGTAGTAAGTACACCAGTCTGGTAACTGTTCACTACGGAAGAGTAGGATTTTAGTCCCTAACCTGTATCAAGGTAGTAAGTACAACAGTCTGGTGACTGTAATGGTCACAGGAGAGTAGGATTTTAGTCCCTAACCTGTATCAAGGTAGTAAGTACAACAGTCTGGTGACTGTAATGGTCACAGGAGAGAAGGATTTTAGTCCCTAACCTGTATCAAGGTAGTAAGTACACAGTCTGGTGACTGTAATGGTCACAGGAGAGTAGGATTTTAGTCCCTAACCTGTATCAAGGTAGTAAGTACACCAGTCTGGTAACTGTTCAGTCACAGGAGAGTAGGATTTTAGTCCCTAACCTGTATCAAGGTAGTAAGTACAACAGTCTGGTACTGTTAAGGTCACAGGAGAGTAGGATTTTAGTCCCTAACCTGTATCAAGGTAGTAAGTACAACAGTCTGGTGACTGTAATGGTCACAGGAGAGTAGGATTTTAGTCCCTAACCTGTATCAAGGTAGTAAGTACAACAGTCTGGTGACTGTAATGTCACAGGAGAGTAGGATTTTAGTCCCTAACCTGTATCAAGGTAGTAAGTACAACAGTCTGGTGACTGTATGGTCACAGGAGAGTAGGATTTTAGTCCCTAACCTGTATCAAGGTAGTAAGTACAACAGTCTGGTGACTGTAATGGTCACAGGAGAGTAGGATTTTAGTCCCTAACCTGTATCAAGGTAGTAAGTACAACAGTCTGGTGACTGTTATGGTCACAGGAGAGTAGGATTTTAGTCCCTAACCTGTATCAAGGTAGTAAGTACAACCAGTCTGGTGACTGTAATGGTCACAGGAGAGTAGGATTTTAGTCCCTAACCTGTATCAAGGTAGTAAGTACAACAGTCTGGTGACTGTAATGGTCACAGGAGAGTAGGATTTTAGTCCCTAACCTGTATCAAGGTAGTAAGTACAACAGTCTGGTGACTGTAATGGTCACAGGAGAGTAGGATTTTAGTCCCTAACCTGTATCAAGGTAGTAAGTACAACCAGTCTGGTAACTGTTAGGTCACAGGAGAGTAGGATTTTAGTCCCTAACCTGTATCAAGGTAGTAAGTACAACAGTCTGGTGACTGTAATGGTCACAGGAGAGTAGGATTTTTAGTCCCTAACCTGTATCAAGGTAGTAAGTACAACAGTCTGGTGACTGTAATGGTCACAGGAGAGTAGGATTTTAGTCCCTAACCTGTATCAAGGTAGTAAGTACAACAGTCTGGTGACTGTAATGGTCACAGGAGAGTAGGATTTTAGTCCCTAACCTGTATCAAGGTAGTAAGTACAACAGTCTGGTGACTGTAATGGTCACAGGAGAGTAGGATTTTAGTCCCTAACCTGTATCAAGGTAGTAAGTACACCAGTCTGGTAACTGTTCTGCTCACAGGAGAGTAGGATTTTAGTCCCTAACCTGTATCAAGGTAGTAAGTACAACAGTCTGGTGACTGTAATGGTCACAGGAGAGTAGGATTTTAGTCCCTAACCTGTATCAAGGTAGTAAGTAAACAGTCTGGTGACTGTAATGGTCACAGGAGAGAAGGATTTTAGTCCCTAACCTGTATCAAGGTAGTAAGTAACAGTCTGGTGACTGTAATGTCACAGGAGAGTAAAGGATTTTAGTCCTAACCTGTATCAAGGTAGTAAGTACACCAGTCTGGTAACTGTTCATGTCACAGGAGAGTAGGATTTTAGTCCCTAACCTGTATCAAGGTAGTAAGTACAACAGTCTGGTGACTGTAATGGTCACAGGAGAGTAGGATTTTAGTCCCTAACCTGTATCAAGGTAGTAAGTACACCAGTCTGGTGACTGTAATGTCACAGGAGAGTAGGATTTTAGTCCCTAACCTGTATCAAGGTAGTAAGTACACAGTCTGGTGACTGTAATGGTCACAGGAGAGTAGGATTTTAGTTTCCCTAACCTGTATCAAGGTAGTAAGTACAACAGTCTGGTGACTGTAATGGTCACAGGAGAGTAGGATTTTAGTCCCTAACCTGTATCAAGGTAGTAAGTACAACAGTCTGGTAGACTGTAATGGTCACAGGAGAGTAGGATTTTAGTCCCTAACCTGTATCAAGGTAGTAAGTACAACAGTCTGGTGACTGTAATGGTCACAGGAGAGAAGGATTTTAGTCCCTAACCTGTATCAAGGTAGTAAGTACAACAGTCTGGTGACTGTAATGGTCACAGGAGAGTAGGATTTTAGTCCCTAACCTGTATCAAGGTAGTAAGTACAACCCAGTCTGGTACTGTTATGTCACAGGAGAGTAGGATTTTAGTCCCTAACCTGTATCAAGGTAGTAAGTACAACAGTCTGGTGACTGTAATGGTCACAGGAGAGTAGGATTTTAGTCCCTAACCTGTATCAAGGTAGTAAGTACAACAGTCTGGTGACTGTAATGGTCACAGGAGAGAAGGATTTTAGTCCCTAACCTGTATCAGGTAGTAAGTACACCAGTCTGGTAACTGTTCAGTCACAGGAGAGTAGGATTTTAGTCCCTAACCTGTATCAAGGTAGTAAGTACACCAGTCTGGTAATGTTCATGTCACAGGAGAGTAGGATTTTAGTCCCTAACCTGTATCAAGGTAGTAAGTACACCAGCTGTAACTGTAGCTCACAGGAGAGTAGGATTTTAGTCCCTAACCTGTATCAAGTAGTAAGTACAACAGTCTGGTGACTGTAATGGTCACAGGAGAGAGGATTTTAGTCCCTAACCTGTATCAAGGTAGTAAGTACAAAGTCTGGTGACTGTAATGGTCACAGGAGAGAGGATTTTAGTCCCAACCTGTATCAAGGTAGTAAGTACAACAGTCTGGTACTGTACAGTTCACAGGAGAGTAGGATTTTAGTCCCTAACCTGTATCAAGGTAGTAAGTACACCAGTCTGGTAACTGTACAGTCACAGGAGAGTAGGATTTTAGTCCCTAACCTGTATCAAGGTAGTAAGTACAACAGTCTGGTGACTGTAATGGTCACAGGAGAGTAGATTTTAGTCCCTAACCTGTATCAAGGTAGTAAGTACAACAGTCAGGTGACTGTAATGGTCACAGGAGAGAAGGATTTAGTCCCTAACCTGTATCAAGGTAGTAAGTACAACAGTCTGGTACTGTAATGGTCACAGGTGAGTAGGATTTTAGTCCCTAACCTGTATCAAGGTAGTAAGTACACCAGTCTGGTAACTGTTCAGTCACAGGAGAGTAGGATTTTAGTCCCTAACCTGTATCAAGGTAGTAAGTACACCAGTCTGGTACTGTATAGTCACAGGAGAGTAGGATTTTAGTCCCTAACCTGTATCAAGGTAGAAAGTACAACAGTCTGGTGACTGTAATGGTCACAGGAGAGTAGGATTTTAGTCCCTAACCTGTATCAAGGTAGTAAGTACAACAGTCTGGTGACTGTAATGGTCACAGAGGAAGATTTTAGTCCCTAACCTGTATCAAGGTAGTAAGTACAACAGTCTGGTACTGTAATGGTCACAGGAGAGTAGATTTTAGTCCCTAACCTGTATCAAGGTAGTAAGTACACAGTCTGGTAACTGTTAGCTCACAGGAGAGTAGGATTTTAGTCCCTAACCTGTATCAAGGTAGTAAGTACACAGTCTGGTGACTGTAGTCACAGGAGAGTAGGATTTTAGTCCCTAACCTGTATCAAGGTAGTAAGTACAACAGTCTGGTGACTGTAATGGTCACAGGAGAGTAGGATTTTAGTCCCTAACCTGTATCAAGGTAGTAAGTACAACAGTCTGGTGACTGTAATGGTCACAGGAGAGTAGGATTTTAGTCCCTAACCTGTATCAAGGTAGTAAGTACAACAGTCTGGTGACTGTAATGTCACAGGAGAGTAGGATTTAGTCCCTAACCTGTATCAAGGTAGTAAGTACAACAGTCTGGTGACTGTAATGGTCACAGGAGAGAAGGATTTAGTCCCTAACCTGTATCAAGGTAGTAAGTACACAGTCTGGTACTGTAAGGTCACAGGAGAGTAGGATTTTAGTCCCTAACCTGTATCAAGGTAGTAAGTACACAGTCTGGTGACTGTAATGGTCACAGGAGAGAAGGATTTTAGTCCCTAACCTGTATCAAGGTAGTAAGTAACAACAGTCTGGTGACTGTAATGGTCACAGGAGAGTAGGATTTTAGTCCCTAACCTGTATCAAGGTAGTAAGTACAACAGTCTGGTACTGTTAAGGATCACAGGAGAGTAGGATTTTAGTCCCTAACCTGTATCAAGGTAGTAAGTACAACAGTCTGGTGACTGTAATGGTCACAGGAGAGTAGGATTTTAGTCCCTAACCTGTATCAAGGTAGTAAGTACAACAGTCTGGTGACTGTAATGGTCACAGAGAGAAGGATTTTAGTCCCTAACCTGTATCAAGGTAGTAAGTACACAACAGTCTGGTACTGTTAGGTCACAGGAGAGTAGGTATTTTAGTCCCTAACCTGTATCAAGGTAGTAAGTACAACCAGTCTGGTACTGTTAGTCACAGGAGAGTAGGATTTTAGTCCCTAACCTGTATCAAGGTAGTAAGTACAACAGTCTGGTGACTTAATGGTCACAGGAGAGTAGGATTTTAGTCCCTAACCTGTATCAAGGTAGTAAGTACAACAGTCTGGTGACTGTAAGTCGTCACAGGAGAGAAGGATTTTAGTCCCTAACCTGTATCAAGGTAGTAAGTACAACAGTCTGGTGACTGTATGTCACAGGAGAGTAGGATTTTAGTCCCTAACCTGTATCAAGGTAGTAAGTACAACAGTCTGGTGACTGTAATGGTCACAGGAGAGAAGGATTTTAGTCCCTAACCTGTATCAAGGTAGTAAGTACAACAGTCGGTGACTGTAATGGTCACAGGAGAGTAGGATTTTAGTCCCTAACCTGTATCAAGGTAGTAAGTACAACAGTCTGGTGACTGTAATGGTCACAGGAGAGAGGATTTTAGTCCCTAACCTGTATCAAGGTAGTAAGTACAACAGTCTGGTGACTGTAATGGTCACAGGAGAGTAGGATTTTAGTCCCTAACCTGTATCAAGGTAGTAAGTACAAAGTCTGGTGACTGTAATGGTCACAGGAGAGAGGATTTTAGTCCCTAACCTGTATCAAGTAGTAAGTACAACAGTCTGGTGACTGTATGTCACAGAGAGTAGGATTTTAGTCCCTAACCTGTATCAAGGTATAAGTAACAGTCTGGTACTGTTCGTCACAGGAGAGTAGGATTTTATCCCTAACCTGTATCAAGGTAGTAAGTACACAGTCTGGTGACTGTAATGGTCACAGGAGAGTAGATTTTAATCCCTAACCTGTATCAAGGTAGTAAGTACAACAGTCGGTGACTGTAATGTCACAGGAGAGAAGGATTTTAGTCCCTACCTGTATCAAGTATAAGTACAACAGTCTGGTACTGTAAGTCACAGAGAGTAGGATTTTAGTCCCTAACCTGTATCAAGGTAGTAAGTACACCAGTCGGTAACTGTTCAGTCACAGGAGAGTAGGATTTTAGTCCCTAACTGTATCAAGGTAGTAAGTACACAGTCTGGTAACTGTAGTCACAGGAGAGTAGATTTTAGTCCCTAACCTGTATCAAGGTAGTAAGTACAACAGTCTGGTGACTGTAATGGTCACAGGAGAGTAGGATTTTAGTCCCTAACCTGTATCAAGGTAGTAAGTACAACAGTCTGGTGACTGTAATGGTCACAGGAGAGAAGGATTTTAGTCCCTAACCTGTATCAAGGTAGTAAGTACAACAGTCTGGTGACTGTAATGGTCACAGGAGAGTAGGATTTTAGTCCCTAACCTGTATCAAGGTAGTAAATACACCAGTCTGGTAACTGTCAGATCACAGGAGAGTAGGATTTTAGTCCCTAAACTGTATCAAGGTAGTAAGTACACCAGTCTGGTAACTGTTCAGCTCACAGGAGAGTAGGATTTTAGTCCCTAACCTGTATCAAGGTAGTACGTACAACAGTCAGGTGACTGTAATGGTCACAGGAGAGAAGGATTTTAGTCCCTAACCGTTATCAAGGTAGTAAGTACAACAGTCTGGTGACTGTAATGGTCACAGGAGAGTAGGATTTTAGTCCCTAACCTGTATCAAGGTAGTAAGTACACCAGTCTGGTAACTGTTCAGATCACAGGAGAGTAGGATTTTAGTCCCTAACCTGTATCAAGGTAGTAAGTACACCAGTCTGGTAACTGTTCAGCTCACAGGAGAGTAGGATTTTAGTCCCTAACCTGTATCAAGGTAGTACGTACAACAGTCTGGTGACTGTAATGGTCACAGGAGAGTAGGATTTTAGTCCCTAACCTGTATCAAGGTAGTAAGTACAACAGTCTGGTGACTGTAATGGTCACAGGAGAGAAGGATTTTAGTCCCTAACCTGTATCAAGGTAGTAAGTACAACAGTCTGGTGACTGTAATGGTCACAGGAGAGTAAGATTTTAGTCCCTAACCTGTATCAAGGTAGTAAGTACACCAGTCTGGTAACTGTTCAGCTCACAGGAGAGTGGTATTTTAGTCCCTAACCTGTATCAAGGTAGTAAGTACACCAGTCTGGTAACTGTTCAGCTCACAGGAGAGTAGGATTTTAGTCCCTAACCTGTATCAAGGTAGTAAGTACACCAGTCTGGTGACTATAATGGTCACAGGAGAGTAGGATTTTAGTCCCTAACCTGTATCAAGGTAGTAAGTACAACAGTCTGGTGACTGTAATGGTCACAGGAGAGAAGGATTTAGTCCCTAACCTGTATCAAGGTAGTAAGTACAACAGTCTGGTGACTGTAATGGTCACAGGAGAGTAGGATTTTAGTCCCTAACCTGTATCAAGGTAGTAAGTACAACAGTCTGGTGACTGTAATGGTCACAGGAGAGAAGGATTTTAGTCCCTAACCTGTATCAAGGTAGTAAGTACAACAGTCTGGTGACTGTAATGGTCACAGGAGAGTAGGATTTTAGTCCCTAACCTGTATCAAGGTAGTAAATACACCAGTCTGGTAACTGTTCAGATCACAGGAGAGTAGGATTTTAGTCCCTAAACTGTATCAAGGTAGTAAGTACAACCAGTCTGGTAACTGTTCAGCTCACAGGAGAGTAGGATTTTAGTCCCTAACCTGTATCAAGGTAGTACATACAACAGTCTGGTGACTGTAATGGTCACAGGAGAGTAGGATTTTAGTCACTAACCTGTATCAAGGTAGTAAGTACAACAGTCT
Source organism: Allobates femoralis (assembly GCA_033576535.1). Lineage (NCBI taxonomy): Eukaryota > Metazoa > Chordata > Amphibia > Anura > Aromobatidae > Allobates > Allobates femoralis. The sequence goes on from JARQOC010000006.1 coordinate 430,901,560, forward strand.
GGTGACTGTAATGGTCACAGGAGAGAAGGATTTTAGTCCCTAACCTGTATCAAGGTAGTAAGTACAACAGTCTGGTGACTGTAATGGTCACAGGAGAGTAGGATTTTAGTCCCTAACCTGTATCAAGGTAGTAAGTACACCAGTCTGGTAACTGTTCAGCTCACAGGAGAGTAGGATTTTAGTCCCTAACCTGTATCAAGGTAGTAATTACACCAGTCTGGTGACTGTTCAGCTCACAGGAGAGTAGGATTTTAGTCCCTAACCTGTATCAAGCTAGTAAGTACTGTTATGGTCACAGAAAAGCTTGGATTCCGATATGGATCACCCTGCCTATATCCTCCCAGATTCGTCCTGAGAAGGACTGTTGTGGTCAGCAGCAGTTTGCAGCCCTGCTCCGGATCTAACTACGAGGGCCGCAAATCTGTCCCTAACAGAAGCAGACACTGTCCCTACACTCACTGTCTGGATGGCTGTGTGCAGAGCACAGCGCGGCCGGGTCTTATAAAGGCTCGGTCACGCTGTGCAGGCCGGCCAATCACTGCAATGCCACAACTAACAGGGCTGTGGCGTTGCAGTGGTCTGCCAGCCAATCCCTGCATGTGGGCTGGCTCTCTAAAGAGCGCCAACATGCAGGGATGAGGACCACGAGCACAGCACGAGTATCGCGAGATTACTCGGTGCTCGCCGAGTAGCCCGAGTACAGTGATACTCGTGCGAGTACCGAGCAGCGCAGAGCATACTCGCTCATCACTAGTCTTGAATCGTGATTTTGATTAAGTAGGAAACTTCCATCTTCTCTTTCTATCTGTATTCCTAGGTACTGTTTCACATTTACCAAGTCTTTTGATCTCGAAATGTTGATTCAGGATTTTTAGTATGTCCTCTTTATTTTTTTCTTTTTGAAAACAAACTAAAATGTCATCAACATATATGAGTACATAGATCCATCTGTCCATTAGACTTTTTGTGTACAGGCAAGGATCAGCTTTGCTTCTTTGAAATTTTTCATTTGTGAGCACTTTTGTGATTTTATCATTCCACGCTTTAGCAGCTTGTTGTAAACCGTATATACTTTACTGTAATTTGCAAACCATGTTACGGTTACTTTCATCCTTGAATCCTGGAGGTTGTTCCATGTAAATATCCTCTGTTAAACTTCCATTCAAAAATGCTGTCTTTACGTCCAGATGTTTCAGTTCCATTTGTTTCATTGCTGCAACTGCAAAGTTCTTATTGTAGTATGTTTGACAACTAGTGCAAATGTTTCATCAAAGTCTTCTCCATATTTTTGAGAATAACCTTTAGCTACGAGTCTTGCTCGGTATCATTCAGCTGTGCAATCTGTTTGGTACTTTACTTTAAAAACCCATTTACATTCTATAGCTTTTCTTTCTTCAGGTAATTCTGTTAGTGTCCATGTCTTTGAATCATGCATGGATTTTATTTCTATTTCTGTTGCTTCTGTCCATTTATTAGCTTCTTCTTCAGGAAGTCGAGATATGTCTTCCCAAGAGGTAGGCTCATAAATTTTACTTGTGCTTGCCTTGTATGAGAGGCGTATTAGTGGTTTTCCTTTGTTTTCTCTTATTGAACGTCTTGGTTCTGTGTCTTTGTAGTTGTCTCTTCACTTTCAGTATTCTGTTTTTTATCAATTTCAACTTCTTTTTCATCAGATTTCCTTCAGCTATATCACTGCTGTTTTTCTCATTTTTTTGTTTCCAGTGAAATCATAGTGTCTTCATTTAGATCCTCAATGAATGTCACACTGTTACTCACTGTAACTCTGTCTGTTTTGGGATCTAGGATGCTATATACTTTTCAATTTTCACTATATCCAACAAATATTTCTTCTATCGACCTATTTTGAAGTTTGGAACGTTTTTCTGTTGGAATGAATACAAAAACTTTACAACCAAAAACTCTTAAATGATTCACACTTGGTTTCATACCACAGTTCATATGGGTTTTTTTCAGTTTTCTGGAAAAAAAAGTCGGTTTTGTGGATATGTAGCTGTCATTACTGCTTCACCCCAATATTTATCTGGTAGTTTGGAATCTGTCAGCATACATCTTATCATTTCAGTAAGAGTTCTGTTTTCCTTTCTGCTACTCCATTTTGTTCAGGTGTGTATGGTACAGTCTTTTGATGCTTTGTACCATTTTGTCTTAAGTAGTTTTCTATTTTGTGTCCTGTAAATTCATCTCCATTATCACTTCTAATGACAATTGGCTTCCTCTGAAACTTCTTGTTTGACTTTGTCACGTAATCTACTAGTTTCTTGAAAACTTCGCTTTTGTTCTTGATCAAGTATGTGACTGTGTATCTTGAGTAGTCATCTATAAAATTCACCATATATCTATTGCCTCCTGATGTAGTCACTTTTATGGGTCCACATATGACAGTATGCGCCAAATCAAGTGGTCTTGTGCTTTTTGTTTTGCTTTCTTTAGGAATAGATATCCTTGTGGCTTTAGATTTTATACAAGATTTACATCTTACATTATTGAGCAATCAGATATCAATAGATCCTTTGTCGATTCTTTCCTATGTAGCTCCATTATACTTTCAGGATGTCTGTGTCCCAGACACCTATGCCACATGTGAATACAATTCTTGTGATAATGTGTACACAACTTTAATTTTTACAATGTCCGTTAGCTGTTAGACATTTTACAGATAACAATCCTCCTTCTAATCCTGGAACATATAACACATCCTGTACAAGTATTTTTGAATCATGCCCAAACTTGTTAGAACAGTTTAGCATTCCTTGTCCAACACTTTCTGCAGTTATTTTGCTTCCATCTGCAAGATAAATGGATTCCTTCTTATTTAAATCAAGTTCAGTAAAGACATTTTTATTACTTTTCATGTGACTTGTTGTTCCTGAGTGCATTTATTAAAGCAGTATATGAATCCGGTAAACTGCACAATAATATTGCTGCTACATGGCTTTCCTTAATATCTTCACCAATTAATCTCAGCTGTGATATCACTTCCATAATAGAGAATATATGTTATGTCATTGTCTGCACTTAGTCTCATACTGTAAAGCTTTCTTAGCAGAAATAACTTGGTATTGTATTATCATTCCTTATGTGTCTTAATTGAGCATCTTCCTCTAATAGGCTGATGGTGGCTCTTGCTTGTCTATTTTTCTTATCCCATGTCTGATTATCTTCCTCAGGTCTATCTGTAGTGGTTACTTCCCATAAATCATCTTTAGACAATAACATCTCCACTTTGAATGTCCATAATTGATAGTTCTCATTATTCAGCTTAGCTACTGTGAGTTTTAGCTCTGAGCTACTCATCATCTTTAACTTGTCTTACTTGTTTGAAGAGAATCGTACTGAAGAATTCTTCTGCATTCACCAGGGTCTTGCTGAGAGTTCCGGTGTCCTGGGTGTCTGGGGTCCTCGGTGCCTGTGCCTTGTGTCCTCAGTGCTTGGGATCCTCGGTGCCTCGGATCTTCAGTGCCTGTGCTCTTCGGTGCCTGGGCCCATAACCTGTTGCAGAGCTTCTGGATACCCACAGTTGCAGTAGAAACTTCATAGGGCAGATTACATGGCATAACTAGCTTTTACTTCTCAGAACATGAGGTAAAGAGAAAAACATACAGTCACACAGTACTTCACCAGGAAGAAGTAACAAACTGAAAGTACAAGAGAGACTTTTTCTTTTTACAATACAGTAAGCAAGGAAACTTTACACAAACATCACCATCTATTGTCAGATCAGTATAAAGTCCTCCTTCAAACAAGCAAAGAAGTCCACAACTATTGCATATACCAACATTATTATGTCCACAGCTCCTCTATACAGAATATGATGGGCCCACAGCTCCTATATACACAGCATGATGGCCCCCAATGCAACCTACGCAGTCTATTGCCTCCCTTGCTCCTGTATACACAGTATGATGTCTCCATAGCTCACTATACACAGTATGATAGTCCCCTATACAAAGTACAATGGCCCCCAAAACCAACTATAATAGTATACTTCTTCCCACTGTATGATGACCTTAACAGTAGTTCTCACACAGTATAATGGTCTCAAAAGCCATCCTATACACAGCTTCCAACACAGAGTATAATGCCCCTACACACTGTATGATAGCCACACACACTAGTCCTCACTCAGCAGACACAGTATAACACTCCTCTATACACATTATAATGTCACCACAGCCCCCCTACAAATACTATTAAAATTAAAAACAAAAAAAGAGAAAGTCAAAATCTACTCACATAAACCCGGATCCTCACAACTACATCAACAGTTAGCAGAATGGAGATGACTTCGCCGACAGACATCAGCACGGCATGGGTAGACCAACACGGTGATGTCATCAGGCCACTGCACAGGACATCAGAGTCCCCAAATGATGACATCACATCACTCAACCCCGCCCAGGATTGGTATACAAGAATATGGACTGCAAGCCTATGATGACCGGTAGACTACAAAACAGAATGGTAGTGTTGGGAATCCGTTTCTTTCTTTTCTACTGTAGAATTGAATTGTATCATTGTGCCTCACACACCAATACAGTTAAAAGTGGTAGTGGCTCTATGTAGGCCCTTCTGACTGAGAGGTTCAGGGAGACCGCTCCCTTTGACCCTTCCCAAAGCATGGTATAGAGTAAGAGGCAGTGTGGGTGTAGGATAATGACACTGACACTTATGGAACAGGATAATGGCACTCACATTTGGCGTATAGTTCAGTGACACACTGACACATGGGGTACAGGATAATGAAGCACTGACATTTGCAATGCTGCAAGGAGCTGGGCCGTAGCCATGGGCGAGGTCTGCATTTTTTGTGCCCAAGGATGTGGACTTCTGCTACAGGAGTGACATGCCATTGCAGGTCACATGATGCTCATTGCTTTGGCTGGCCAGAACCACATGTTAACCAAGTCATTGAGGGAGACCACTAGCTCTTTAAAAACATTACTTTTGCTGAGCAACCACTTGATGGAAATTATATACGCAAGATAGGGGGCACATTACTTCTCATATGTTATTTACTTCATTGGCCTCACTTGTTCCTGCCTCCAATATTTTTACTTGTTTCACCACTACCCAGCTCAGCACCACAATACAGTCAATGAAACTAATTTTCTCTTTTCTTGGCTTCATATTTTATTTTTCTTTTAGAAAGGGAATGTTTTGCCAATATGGCCAGACTCAGTTTGAAGCTTTCTGACGCTTAGGGAACTCCTTCCTGGGGCACTTACTTCATTTCACGTTTTGTTCCATCCTGACCTTTAAGAGTTGTAAACTCTCAGGCATTACTGATAGATGTCTAGTCTCAAGGCCCGTCTGCATTCAGTCACTTAGTTTCCCATCAGTCCTCTAACCCGTCACCAAGAAATCACTCTATAACTAGGTCATTCTTATTCGCTTTTCTCGGTACTCTGAATCTCGCTATCCATTATCTCGGTTTCCTCTCAATCTAAGGACACCCAGATCATGCGGCTTGGTACTAGCCAGACCTTAGGTCTATCTCTCTGTCATGCTGGTCCCTATCGGACATTCCTACAGGAAAACTGTCACTGTCTCCCTCTTTTCACTAGTCCTCGCACTCTTGGTCTAGTCCCAAACATTAACAGTTTCTTGCCCTCAATCTAAGGACACCCAGATCATGCGGCTTGGTACTAGCCAGACCTTAGGTCTATCTCTCTGTCATGCTGGTCCCTATCTGACATTCCTACAGGAAACTGTCACTGTCCCTTTTCACTAGCTCCTCGCACTCTTGGCTAGTCCCAAACATTAACAGTTTCTTGCCCTACTGTTAGCATAACATAATACAAAATCACCAATACATGTCACAGTTCACATTACACATTACGAAGACATAAATTATTCATCGTAATAATAACGTTTGAGTCTTGAAGGGGGGACATGGGCAATATGTCTATCTCCTTACATTAGTACAAGGCAGTTACACACGTCTTGATACAGAAGGACAAAGAGGTACTGACATTAGTTGTATAAGAAATTTTTTAGTTTCATCTCTGAACAAATGACGATCTTGGATTACAGTAATAGGTGCGTTCCCTTGTTTCCTTGTACAGTGTGTCATCATTAGTGGATATTTGTGTTGCTGAGAAAATCTTTGTCTCTTCTGGCTAAATTCTGACTTCCGGCAGCAGGTAAATCACATTTCTGTGGGTAGATGTTCCTCGTACGGTGATGCCTGGAAGGAAAGAAATAGCAGTAAATTCTTGTAGACTTTTCACATGAGCTGAAAAAGGGCTCCCTGTCCCTGGGGCCACAGCACATGGAGAGGATGTGCTTCTGCTCACAGCCAGGGGCCATATCCCAGTATCTTCATCTTACTGAATGTTCATGTTGTGTCTGCTCAGATTTCCACCCATTGTGTGGTTCTCATGAAAAGACTGAGGCTGTGAACACCACACGCTACACTTCTTACACTATACATTTCTCACAGATACTCAGGACAACAGGGTGAAAAGATATTCGGGTTCAGTGTCTGACTGGGTTTTTTTTGGGTGCAAGAGAGGAGATAATTTTGTTAGTCCCCACTGAATTTGTATAGAACACTAGCTGTAGCACCCGGCATTGTCCGGGAAAGTAACTAAATGTTTTTAGCTGTAACAAAATAGAATGGTTTAACAAAAATTATTTTACACATAAAAGTCACAAAGTAAATTGGCCTCCTGCTGTATACTGAGGGCTGTGTGTGACCTCCTTCTGTATACTGGAGACTATGTGCGGCCTCCTGCTGTAGACTGGGGGTTGTGTGCGGCCTACTGCGGTATACTGTGGGCTGTGTGCAGGGTCCTGCTGTATACTGGGGGTTGCGTGAGACCTCCTGCTGTATGCTGAAGGCTGTGTGCGGCCTCCTGCTATATACCAGAGGCTGTGTGCAGCCTCCTACTGTATACAGGGGGCCGTGTGCAGCCTCATGCTGTTTACTAGAGGCTGTGTGTGGTCTCCTGCTTTATACTGGGAGCTAGGTGGCTAGGTGCACTACTATTGTTCTTCTTTTGCCTGTACGGATCTGTCCCTGTGTGCTAATAATGTGACCTCTCACATGATCTTTATAAAGTTGATCTTGTGACATGTCACATAATACTTGGGGTTGGGGGACCCTCGCCTTCTAAACAGCATGGGGCCCTGGTGAGTCTTATTAGCCCCCTGGTCCTCACTGAGATCAGTTTTGTAATTTGTCCAAATCTCCAGGGAATTTGAAGTGTTACAGGTTGTTAGAAGAGGTGTGGCACCCGAGAGTCCAGATGCCACAATGCCATTACCGCCCTCGGGGGGTAGTGTCATACCTGAGAGCAAGAAAGGGTATCGACAGCAGGCAAACCAAAGCACACAACACCTTTCTGCCTCCAGGCCTGAAGGGGAGCTCTAAAACCCTGGTTCAGGGCAGCTATCCTATAAATTCTGGTCTGGGGCAGAGTTAGTCAGTTCAGTTCCTAGGAGGACTGAGGAAGACATCCTGTGGACGGGAGCAGTGCTATGCTCGTCCCAGGAAAGCTGAAGCCTAGCTTGAGGAACCCGTAGGCAAAGGTCTGAGGAAGTTGAGGAGAGCCTGGGGAGCTGAGTGGTGTCAAGCTCACCCCAGTGTAGAGAGCACCAAGAACCAGACACCAGCATTCGAGGCTGTGCCTATTCATCATCCCCAGTGGTCCCATTTGGCAGTGTCAGCCCAAATAGCCGAATACCATGGGTGGCGTGACGATCCATTATCCCTAAACCATTTTCCCTGCATTTTAAGTGACTCCGTAGGGCCAAGGAGCTGGGTCTCAGCCCCCGTGAGTACCCCAAGAGACTAAACCAGACAGGTTCCGAGTACCCCACGTCCCTGGGAGCGAGTCAGAGGCGTCTGAATGGCTTTGGTGATTGTGTGCCTGCTGCTTCACTGACAGTCATGTCCCAGCATGCACCATTCTCTAGAAGTCCTTGCCTTTGGAAGCTTCCCAGAATGTTTCACAGACATATATAAACTGCGTTATACTATGAATGTACTTTTTTGCCTATAGCAACAATTCAGAAGCTCAGCTGAGATTGGTTGCTATAGGCCACCTGATAAATATTAAGGCCAATTGTCAATGAAGCCAATGCAGTATCTATTAGCTCACACATACAAACAGTATATAAGCCTTTTTTTTGGTGAATGACTGTAAAGCGCATAGACTATGAGGTTCCCTGAATCATATGAGGCTGTGCAAAATATCATGATTGTAAAAGTGACGGTGCAAATTCCCTTAGTGGACATGCGTATGTTGCGCCCCTGCGGTCTGGTCGCTACAAGGGGTACTGCACCCATTTCACAGGTGTGGTATCCCTGAGCTCAGAGAAATGGGAGCGCGAGTCTGAGACACCTAACAAACACCCAACACACCCGGTTCCAGGGACGGTGGGCAGACCCGATAGAGGGAGAGCTCAGTCAGTGGGACGGAGGGAAGGGAAGTGTGGGGTGGGAAGTTAGTAAGAGGGGGAGTGTGTAGTAGGAGGCTGAAGTGAGCAGAGCCTCCAGGAGAGTGAAATGAGGAGCTCATCCCAGGAGGAAAGGTGAAGTTAGATACAGCAATAGGCAAAAAGAGCCCTAGGGACATGGACAGAGAGTCATCCACCCGTGCGACCGAATCTGAGTCTGACTGGAGTTGGACGGATATGCTGGTTGGGAACCAGGGGACCGGCCCTAAAGGTGGCAAGGAATTTCCAGTCTCCAAACACAGAACCGGAGGCCACGAGCTCTAGAGGAGCTGTGGCCAACACCTGACACATCCGCCGAGAAGGTAGCCATACTAAGGTCAGGGGACTTGGTGCCGGTCACCCAACAGGGCCCGTAGCTGCCAAACTGGGGCTCTTTATGCAGAAGCGTGATCAGGAGAAAGGTGGACATTCAGCGCTGGGAGAGCAACCCATGAGAGAAAGGAACATAAAGAGATGTCTTGGACAAGCTCTCCCGTTTCTTTGAAGACTATCTGGATTGAGACTCGGCAAGGAACAGTACCTGGTGGCATTGCTGAAGTGAACGCTAAGTAAACCGGGTATAGAACTCTGAAGTTGTGTGTGAGACTGTATATTTTCCTGCCTGCAGAGCTGCCGACTGATAAGCCAAGCAGGCCGCAGAGAACCTGCCCATATAGGCCCGTTCACCTAGTTTCTTGTGATTACTCGGGAGAAGCGAGTAGTCCATTCACGTTCGCAGTGTATCTATATACACACTGTGAAAGTGCAATAAAAGTGAATAAAAATTGTTAAAAAATAAAAAAAATATCATACTCACCCATCCGATGGCTGCACCGGGACCAGAAAAGAAGACATCCGATGTACGAGAAGGACCTGCGAGTCTGACAGCCAATCAGATGGCTGGTAGCGATCTGGCCAATCAGATGGCCAGACTTCAAAAACCACCTGATCGCTACCAACCACCTGATTGGCCAGGCTGCCAGGTCTTGAACGTGCATCAATCAATGACCTGGCAATCTGGCCAATCAGGTGGCTAGTAGCGATCATGTGGTTTGTGACGTTAGGCCATCTGATTAGCAAGATCGCTATCAGCCATCTGATTGGCTGTCAGACTCGCAGGTCCTTCTCGTACATCGGATGTCTTCTTTTCCGATCCCGGTGCAGATGTCGGATGGGTGAGTATGATATATTTTTATTTTTTAACAACTTTTATTCACTTTTAGTGCACTTTTGCAGTGTGTATATAGATACACTGTGAAAGTACTCATCCGACCCATTCATTAACATTGGACTCGCTATACTCGCAAAGAGTACCGAGTATCTGGACCTACTCGTTGTGAGTATAGCGAGTCCGATTATTTCTGTACTCGCTCATCCCTAGTTGTAGATAATGAAAAATAATTGAATTACTTCCTTTTTCCCAGTAAAAACAAAAGGGAAAAAAAAGACATATTTGGTACAACTGCATCCATAATATAAAACTAATTAACCCAATCAGTAAAGTAAATGCTGTAAGGAGGAAAAAATGAAACGCCAAATATGCAGGTTTTCTTGGTTGTCACAACATTGCATTAAAAAAATTTAAATAAGAAGAAAATAAAATCTTTTTTATATACCCCAAAATTATATGAATAAAAACTGCACCTTGCTATGCAAATAAACAAGTTTTCATACAGCTCTAGTAATGGAGAAAATTTAAAAAGTTACAGGACTCGATAAATGTCGGAACAAACCAAAGATCAAAAGTTCAGAATTTTTTTAAGCCACTAAAATAATAAATAAAAAAATATATATGTTTGGCATCACCATAATTGTACTGACCTGGAGAATCATGTTGTCAGGTAATTTTTACTCCAGAATTATGCCGTAAGAAAAAATGACTCACCCCGGCGGGGGCCGTGGGGTACTCGGAACCGAGTCCTCTCATCGTCGTCTGCAGCTGCGGGATGTCACGTTGGCGTGACCCGGTCCGTGGTCCCTTCGTCGGGTGATCAGCTAAAAAAGGGAAGTTTGAAAAAGGGATGAAAAGCAAAATATAAAAGTAAAATAAAAGAGTTTGTGTCGTGACACCACCCGTGGATGGCGGCCGGTGGGGCCGCTGCTACAGTCAGGACCTCTGGGGATGATGGGAGTAGCAGCTGTGATGGTTTGGCTCTCCACGGGAAGAGCAGGTCCCCAGGGCACCCGAATAGTCTATGAAGGTGATAGGTTTGTTGGGAAATGGAAGGCCAGCGGGGCTGAGCTGGCTGCTGGCAGGGATCAGGGACACTCTCAGGCAGGCTCCTGCTGTCTGCTCTCCTCAGGCACAGAATAAACAGTCGGACACAATGCTGAGCTTCATCCCGGTTTACTTGGCTTTTCTCGTCAGGCGTTTAAAGTTACAAGCCAGTGCAGTGGCGGCTCCGGTGGTCTTTTAGCAGCCGGGATGGCTCATCCAGTTCACCCCGTTTTGTGTTCCTTTCTGTGGGCCTCTCTTCTTCGTGCTGCCTATTTTCCTCCCTCCTGCACGTGCCTCCGCACGCTAAGCTCCGATCCAGCGGCCACGGGCCTTCGTTGGGTGACCGACCTTGTCCCTTGGCCCTAGTACGGCGGCCTTCTCTTCACTGTGCGGGGGGTTGGGTCATGGGACATAAAGACCCCACAGCCGGCCGGTTTTGTGGTTGGAGCTTGGAGTGTCCTCGCTACCTCAGGGCCGGCTCCCCGGTTCCTTCCCCGTCCTTTGTTTCTCAGCTAATTTGGGCGTGTGGGTGCATTGCTCACTGCCCGCACCCCTAGGACTCCCTCTGTCTCTCTACAGTCTGTAGCCTGGGACCTGGAACAAGCCTCATGATGGTAAAGGCCGCTGGGTACGTGTTCTTTCTGTCTCGTGTAATGATGGTTCTCTCTACGCTCCGTCTGACTGATTGATGGACTAACTCCTCTCCTACCGATTCCAGGACTAACTAACTCTTGACTGACTAACTTCCTGTGGTGTTTCCTGATTTTTTTCCCTCTTTCCTGACCATTTCCTGTGCTAACTTCCCACCCACCACCTGTCTTCTCCCACCATCCCACAGCTGGGCTTAGAGTCCCTTGCTTTGGGACCGGGATGTGTTGGGTGTGTGTGGGTGACTGGACTTACCAATCCTGGTTGCTGCAACTTCTAGTGGTGACTGGACCGCATGGGCACCGCATAAACACCACAAAAATAATTAAAGAGAAAAAGCAGAGGTAGGTGATAGAGAGAGGGGAGAGGGTGAGGAGAAAGGGGAGGGAGAGGGGCAAGTAGGAGAAAGTGGGAGAGAAAGGTGGGAAAGAGAGAGAGGTGGGGGAATGGAAAGAGAAGGTACAGAGAGGGTAGAGAGAGGGAGGAGAGAGGATAAAAGGGAAAGAGGAAGTGAGAAAGAGGGATGGTGGAGAGAAAAGGAAAGACAGGGAAATGGGAGGGGAGACAGTGGGGACAAAGAGAAAAGAGAGAGAAGGGAGAGAAGAGGGAGGTGAGATGGAGGGAAGAGAGAGGGACAAAGAGGGCAGAGAGTGGGAGGAGAGAGAATAAGAGAGGGAGAGAGGGGGAAGGAGGCGAGAGGAAAAAGAGGGGAGAGAGAGGTTAGAAGAAGGATGTGTAAAGAGATGGGAAAGACAGGGAAGAAGGATGGGAGAGAGTGGAGACAAAGAGGGGGAGGGAGAGGTGAGAAAGAGGGATAGTGCAGAGAAATGGAAAGAGAGAGGGGAGATAGTGGAGACAAAGAGGACAGAGGAGAGGGGAAGGAGAGTGAGCAAAAATACAGGTGAGAGATAGGGGGCGGGACATAGGGAGAGAGAAAAAGATATGGAAGGGGAAATAGTAATACGAGAGAGGGACAGCGAGGAAAAGAAAATGAGAGAGGAGTGAGACGGGAGAGAAGAGAGAGGTTTTGTGTTATGACCAGGGGCATAACTACAACAGGTTCAGGGGTTGTTATTGCACCTGGGCCCTGGAGCCTAGGTAGCCCCAGAAGTTCCTTTGGCTTATAGAAAAACACTAATGCAATTAAAGATTTCAAATAATTGGGAGCTCCGCTGCAGCTTTCTCATCGGGGCCCATGAGGTTCAAGTTACGCCCCTTTATATAACCTTCCTTTGGTTCTTTTTTGCACTGAGGGTCTTTAGTGTGGTGGACAGAATGTGTTATATAGTATAAGACATATTGATATATACCTAAAGAGAAGATCAAGCCCCAGCTTTGGGGGTGACATAACCTATAAAGTACATCCATTAACCCCTATAATCTTATTTACTGATGGTAGGTAAGATATAAATGGCGCGGTGGAATGTGGCGTCCCGTCTTCGGATCCAGGACAACGTTCAGTCTGATTTGAGAAGAGGAAGTTGGGACAAACATTGTGTCTGCTGCAGATGATGATGGGAGATCCAGTTTCATGTGGAGATCATCCAGTCCATTAATCATACAGTGGAGACGTTCTACAGTAAAACACTAGAAGCTCATTATATCAGCGCAGTTCACTTGTCTTCTCAGCCGTATCTTCTGCTGCTTCCTGAACATGATTGATGACAGGTAGAGGCCACCACATAAATAAGGGGCCGCACTCCCTGTACACGTGCACATAACACACATGAACTTATTCATCTCCATGTTGTTGTACGATGTAGTGGGGGGGGGGGCATCAGACAGTGGAGGAGTGGAACCTGCTCAGATCCACTGATAGGGTTCACATTGGGACCTCATAGATCTAGGTTTAGATTTTGCTTAGCTATGGAACACACCACATCATTTAGGGAAGGTGTAAGTTTGTAATGGCAGCAGGTTCAGGGGCTGCAATCGCACACGGGCCCTGCAGTCTAGGGGGCCCAGAAGTCCCCTTGGCCTACAGAAAAAGACTAAGGGTACCGTTACACGTCGCAACATTGCATGCAATTTCACTGGCAATTTGCTGGTTGCAGTGAAATCATGGACACATTGTTCTATTTTGTTGCCGTGTACAAATGTAACAATGTGTCCATGATTTCACTGCAACCAGCAAATTGCCAGTGAAATTGCATGCAATGTTGCGATGTGTAACGGTACCCTAATGGTATTAAAGGTTTGCAATAATTGAGAGGCCTGTTGGAGCTTTTGTATCAGGGACCATGAGCTTCAAGTGTAGCAACTAGGAGAGTGTCACTGACTGCATCAGCCAGGTCTGAATTATAATACAACGAAGCTTAATATAACTGCCTGTTGTGCCCGACACCGTTCAGTGCCATTCAGCACCAATGCAGGAGCGGTCTGAAACCGTTCCTGTCAGCAGTTTTGCAGCTTTCGCTGATGTATCATCATCAGAGGGGCGGTGTCTTTGCTCTGTTGACGGACATCACAGCCAACATCATGCTGATTGACAGCTGGCTCCCCTAATTAGATAGCAGGGAGCTAGCTGTCAATCACCATGAGGTTCACTGTCCCACCCTTTCACAAAGCAGAGCAGAAAAGAAACTGCTGCTCTATAGACTGCCATGCTGTCCCTGGCAGGAGCGGTCTGTGACCACTCTGTGCCAGTGATGAATGGCAACAGACAGGTAGGTGCCATCTACCTGCCTGTTAGTGCTTGGGCACATTTTTTTTTCTTAAATCCTGGATATAGCCTTTAATTCAAGACTCTTTTAAACAGCTCTATTGTTAAAAGGGACCTGTCACCATGTCAAAAGTGTCCAATCTCCATTCTTATTTTATTCCCGCTTTGCCCGTGACTATTACGTTTTTTGTATTCTTTAAATCCACCATATGGTTCCAGAGATATGGGCCTTTTTATTTAGTTCTACTTTTTATAGTTCTTTCAAAGGGGCGTGGCTCACTGGATCCTCTGGGGCGTGTCTTTAGGCTGCTCTGCATTATCATCCTGTTAACCCACCCCTCTTGGTAAAAGTCATATGAATTAACACAAACTAAAAAGGCCCACAACTTTGGAACATTATGGTAGATTTTAATAAAGAACAAAAATGAATACTCAATGGAGCCATAGTAATAAAGGAATAAAATAATCTTTGAATACATTATTTGAGATACAAAGGTTGCAACATGTCCAACATGGCAATAGATCTGCAAGGGTGGGGACGGTCAGCAGATAATCAGAGAATATTTGATGAGGATGATGATGGAGGCAGAGTGCCAGCTTGACTTTTTATTTTTTTCAAAAAGACACTTTGGAAAACCATAATAAATCATTATGATTATAAGTGATCCATGTCTACAACCCATAATTCTGATAGGAGACATCAGCTGCATTCAGTCAAAAATTAAAGTCAAAATCATTTTCTTCAGCTTCAAAACAATCATGAACACCTTAATTTTTTTTGCGTACAGGGCAAAATAAAATGCCATATTTGTACATACTGTTTTGGAAGTTCTGGGTGGTTGGCAACCCCGGATCAAGATAATAATAGTAGTGTTGGAAATTATGGTAACTGTGATGGCTGAGGTCGGTGACAATTATAGTGGTGGTGTTAACGTTGATGGTGATGATAATGGTAACAAAGATGATGAAAATGATGGTGATAATGCTAGAAGTGCTGCTGTTTATGATGATAAATATGATGGTGAATATAATGGCAGTGGTGAGCTTGGTGATGAAGATGGTGGTGGTTACAATGAGAGAGGTGATAATAGTGGTGATGATAGTAGTGGTAGGTTTGATAATGGAGAAGATGGTGATAAAGGTGATAATGATGATGGTGATGATATTGATGATGGTGATGATTATAGTGATGGTGGTGATGACAATGGCGGTGATGATGATGGAAGTAGTGGTGGCAGTAATTAAGATTTTAGTGGTGGTGGTGATGATGGTAATAGTGGTGGTGATAGTGATGAAGCTTATGATAATAGCAGGGGTGGTAATGATGATGGCAGTGGTGGTAGATCCAGTATTGAATAACCCAGTGGTGGTGGTCATGATGATAATAACGGTGATGGTGATATTGATAAAGATGACAATAGTAGCAGTGGTGGAAATGATAATGGCAGTGGTGATGGAACCCATACTGAATAAACCAGTGGTGGTGGTTATATTGATTAGCATGATGATTTTGATGATGATAATGGTCATAATGATGGTGGTGATGGTGATATTGATGATGGTGATGATTATAGTGATGTTGGTAATGACAATGGCAGTGATGATAATGGCAGTAGTGGTGGCAGTAATTAAGAATTTAGTGGTGTTGATGGTGATAATGATGAAAGTGATGATAACAGCAGGGGTGGTAATGATGATGGCAGTGGTCATGGATCGAGTATTGAATAATTCAGTGGTGGTGGTGGTATTGATGAACTTGATGATGGTGTTGATGATAGTGGTAGAGGTGATGATTGTAATGATGGTGGTAATGACGATGGCGGTGATGATGATGGCAGTTAATGGTGGCAGTAATTAACAATTTAGTGGTGATGATGATAACGGTGATGGTGATATTGATGAAGATGATGATAGTAGCAGTGATGGTAATGATGACGGCAGTGGTGGTGGAACCCGTAATGAATAAAGCAGTGGTGATGGTGATATTGATGAACATGATGATGGAGATGATGATAATGGTCATAATGATGGTGGTGATGGTGATATTGATGACGGTGATGATTATAGTGATGTGGTAATGACAATGGCAGTGATGATGATGGTAGTAGTGGTGGCAATAATTAAGAATTTAGTGGTGGTGATGATGATAATGATGAAGGTAGTAGTAGCAGGGGTGGTAATGATGATGACAGTGGTGGTGAATCCAGTAGTGAAAAACCCAGTTGTGGTGATGTTGAGCATGATGATGGTGTTGATGATAGTGGTGGAGGTTATGATGATGGAAGTGAGAATGGTGCTGATGGCTGTGATTGTAATAATGAAGAATATAGTGGTGCATACGGTGGTAATGAAAAGGGCGATGATTTATGAAGATGATGACAGCCATGAAAATAGTGGAGATGATGATGATGAAATGAAAAAAGGAGCCGAGTCGTGAACAGAATGAGCTGCATTTGTATCAGAAAATGTTCATTTATTTTGGCAGTTTTAGCATAAAACCCATTTGCTGCTTCTCCATACTGTTCACTCCATGTCATCAGTAAACAATGTGTGACCCCCGCCTTGAGCAATACAGAGGGCCCCTGAGACTCTGGCCCTAGTGCCGCTGACTGTAAACGGCTGAACATGCAGCGGACGTTCACAGTAAGAGGAGTGGGATTAAGTTCTCCAGGAATGTTGCTTTAAGCCGCCTTTCTCGCCTGTCAGTGAATATGATGTGTTTTTTTTGGCAGTCGGGAAGAACAAACACAAGGAGTGGGTCCATTTGTGAGATTCCAGGTTTTCTCGAACACTCTCAGCTCAGCATTCAGAGCTGTTCGCATTAAGCAGCGCCACTAATTTGATTATAGCGTTAATGTACATGATAAGTGCGGCTCCCCGCACAGCTAGTGACCGTGTAAGGGCATCCTGATCGCTCTGCTACGTAAATCCGCACTTAATCCTTCCCAACCTTGTCAATCAACGTAACACAATCAAGATATTTATGGCCATATCCAAGTGGAGATCTGGAAGAATTTAACAGCTCAAAATGACCAAATCTGTGAGAGAAAAAGCCATTTTCCACTGGAAGAGGAAGCCGTGCCAGGAAAAACAGATTTTTTTTGACCAAAAACAGACTTTTTGACCAGAGACATTTTACTAAATTCTTGCCCAAAGGAATTAGCAGCAGCGGAAGTGATTGCATTATCTGATTGGTTCAAGGTCGGCAGAAAGATTATTGGTCTCCGAAATATGGGCCAAATTCTGAATCTGCACCTACAACTTGGTCCAGAGGGACGTTATGAGTTATATTGGTTCTTTGTGCCATCATGACCTATTCTCTTCCTGCACCCTGACTGCTCATTTTTACCTCTTGTAAGATAGGCACTGGTAAAATACTAGATGGAAGATATGTACCGCTGAGATTATTAACCTCAGTCATGTAAATTCGGATGTATGATCCAGTGTGCTAGGTACTAAGAGGCTTAAAGAGGTTTTAACATAGCCAGGTTTTTTTGTGAACAGCTAAAGAGATGGGTTAACCGGCTGTCTGACACCTTAGGGCAGGGGTCTCAAACACGCGGCCCGAGGGCCGCATGCGGCCCCTGGGGATTCACTATGCGGCCCGCGGCACCTTGGACAACTTAATGATGCATTGCCCCAGTGCAGGGGCCTACTGCAGTCCCCGCTGTGTGATGACTTCCGTCTGCGGCACTAACAAGCTTTGCCATTCAGCAAGATCAATGCAAGCTGCCAGCCAATGAGAGGTCCGCATCTGATGGCGGAATATGACGTCACATGCAGGACTCTGGCTTGAAGATTGCATTAATCTTGCAGAGCAACAGAGCTTGTCTGAGCGGCAGCTGGAGGAAGTCATAGCACAGCAGAGGCTAAAAGTCAGCACAGTGGGGACCGTGGTGACCCCCCTGCACTGGAGAGATGCATCAGAAAAGTGTGAGTGTGTGTGAGAGAGGGTGAGGGTGTGAGTATGTGTGGATGTGTGTATAAGAAAGTATGTGTGAAGTGTGTGTGAGTTTCAGAGTGTGTATGAGGATGTGTGTGTATGTGTGTGTATGAGAGTATGTGTGTGTGTAGGTTTGTGTGTGCGTGTGAATGAGTGTGTATGTGAGTGTGTAAAAAGAAGGTAAAACAGGATGGGGGGGCATTACTATAAAAGTAGACCAGGATGGGGGGCATACCTGGAAAAGGGATCAAGATGGGAGACATCAGTACAAAAGGGGACCAGGATGCAGGACTTAACTACAAAAGGGGTCCAGGATGGGGGACATCACTACTAAAGGGGATCGGGATGGGGAACATCACTACTAAAGGGGATCTGGATGGGGGACATTACTAGGAAAGGGGATCAGGATGGGGGATATCACTACAAAAGGGGATCGGGATGGGGGACATCAGTAGAAAAGGGGATCAGGATGGGGGACATCAGTAGAAAAGGGGATCAGGATGGGGGACATCACTATAAAAGGAGATCAGAATCTGGATCATCAGTAGAAAAGGGGATCAGGAGGGGATCATCAGTAGAAAAAGGAATCAGGATGGGGGGGTCATCACTAGAAAAAGGAATCAGGATGGGGAACATCAGTAGAAAATGGGATCAGGATGAGTGGTCATCACTAGAAAAAGGGATCAGGATTGGGAACATCAGTAGAAAAGGGGATCAGTATGGGGGGTCATCACTAGAAAAAGGGATCAGGATGGGGAACATCAGTAGAAAAGGACATTACTACAAGAAGGGGATCAGGATTTGTACTTTACTACATTGAGCAAAAAATTCTGGTATGACTAAAAATATCACTTCGTCCTACAAGGGATGCGGCCCCCCGCTGTAAATGTTTTTCTATGTGCGGCCCACTAACCCAGCCGAGTTTGAGACCCCTGCCTTAGGGTGTGGTCCAGCAGCTAAAATGAAGGCCTCAAGAACTACTCTGTTCTGTATATGGAGGTAGCCAACCTCAAGAATGATGCTCTGATTGTACTGAGCAGGCGGACCCTGCAGCTATATGGATTTGTTATTTTCATGTTTGAACCTTCGTGCTTTCATTAAATTTATTCCTGTAACATGGTTTATGAAGATTCAATTAGCCAGCCAGAGATTTAAAGAGAAACACGTCCTGTGACTACCGAAACCAGCACGCAAGGGAGTTACAACATTACACTTTCTAACATGACTTCTCCACCGTGCACGTAGTGACATGCTCCTCAATTTTCCATCATACCATTTAACATGAACATTTAATCTTGTACATAATATTGTGCTACCCAAACTTTTCTACTCCTCTAACAACACTGCTTCACCCATTAAATCCCATTGCACACAGTATGCCATTTATACCCCTGTAATGTGACTCCTCCACCTTGTACAGGGGTCCCTATCTCCAGGCCTCGAGGGCCACCAACAGTGCATGTTTTCAGGATCTCCTTAGTATTGCACAGGGTTGGAATCATTACCTGTGCATTTGATCACATTAACACCTGTGCAATAATAAGGAAATCCTGAAATCCTGCACTGTTGTCGGCCCTCGAGACCAGGTGTTGAGGACCTCTGACCTAGTATATAATATTCTAATCCCTACATCTTGTTTATAACATTGTGAAAGGAGGACAGCTCATTGAATTAGTGAAGACAATTAGGCAGGCTCTGATGCAGCAGATCTGAATGTGCTGACAGCACCTTAGATCAATAGACAAATGAGCAGGTACCTGAATATAGCAGAGCTGATTAGGAGGACAGCACCTTAAAACAGCAAAGTTTATAACAGTGCTGAATTTTGAGACTACAGTAGAGATGAGCGAACCTTTCAAGATTCGGTTCTGTTCGCCAAATTTCCCAGTGTTGAGCAAACCTGTTTGGATTCGGAGTTCAGGTGCTTTACGCTGGCAGAGCACTTGAGCGAGCATCGCTGTGGCCGGGTACTCTTGCAGTGTTTGATCGTCTCGCACTAGGCTTATATGATCAATTTTGGTATGTAGTGAGTGTCCAAAATTAATTTGAAAAAAAACCTCCTATACCACCCCAGGAGTGTTTTACTTATGGCTGACTGCAACTGGGCAGAGAGCTGAACCGCCAATCAGTGACTTCCTGTCATGTTCACTGCTGCAGACTATATGTAAAGCTCTCTGTAGTTTTAATGGGAGTTCATTTCCTTTGGCAAATTCGGAGTGAATGTGTAGATGCTGCTGTGTTGCTGTGAGGCAGCTTTGCAGGTGGGAAGTTTTGTTTTTTCCAGGTGACCATCTTCAACCAGCAGATGTCACTGACAGAGTTTTAGTCTCTTCAAGACCGCAAGCTGAGAAGACATATGTGCACTTTGTGCTAAAGCTTCTTGGTGTTTTTCCTTATTTGTGGGAGTTCCTGTGTATCCTGGTCTGTGGGTGGAGGTGAGGGGATGTTTGCATTGGGCAGCATTGAGGAGCAGGGAAAGGGTGGTGGCCCAGACCTCACCATTAGACGTACCTCAGGGCACAGGGTCAGCTATGGACCCCAGTCTATAGAGTAAGTCTAGCTACCCAGTTTACCTTTCCTATTATTGCCATCCTGCTTCTCATTCCCTCATCTGTTATACCACTTTTGTGACACTTCCATTGAGGTACAGGTTCAAGCTCACGTATAGTTTACCACAAAGTTTGTCTGCACCGCCCAAACTTCAAAAGCTTCACTCATCTCTAGATCAGATAGGACCCAGGAACAGCAGATCTGGCTAGGTAATCAGGCACCTTGTAGCATATTTGGGTGTGCAGATAGCATCGAGAAACAGAAGAGCAACCTGAAAGAGGACCTGTCGCCAGTCAGAAGTGGACAGTTTATGCTCTTATTTTATTTTCGCTGCTCCCCTGTGCATTAAGTTTTTTTTTTTGTTATTATATCTGCCATATGGTTCTGGAGATATGGCCCTTTTAATTTAGTGATATAAAAGGCCCATCTCTCTAGAATTGTGTGGCAGATGTAATAACAACTTAAGAAGAAATACTCAGAGGAATAGTGAGAATGACAGAAACATAATGGTAGAAACAGGCTATTTTTCACCTGGTACTTCAGCTGGGGACTGCACAGATGTCCCTTATTGATTAGATTGCGGTTCTACAGCCACTATACATTTATGATGTGTAGCTCCAAAACTAAGCATTTTTGGGGAAAGAGTATGGTCGGTGTCACATCCCACCGATCCGATATTGTTGACCTTTCCTTAGGATACGCCATTGATGTAAAAGTCCTGGACAACCCCTTTAAGTATAACCACGTCTACTCATGGTTAACCCGTTTTATGTTTTTTTGCCACACTTTTCTTGGCCATGAGCCGTGAACCTTGGCACCCTCACAGTCCGGTTATTACCTTCTGTTAGTTCTACATGTCATAATGTTTTTGGAGGTAATTTACGCCATTTTCCACGAGGAGCGCCTGTTCCAGCAACAGCTGCTCCTTATCTGGCTAATTAAAAGCTAATAGGTCTCCCCTTTGTCATTACAACCTCCGGCTGTTTATTTTTTCTAAAATTCATTTATTTTAACAACTGCATTTTTCCTAGCCCCCGGGGATTTGATGTTTTTCGAGGCCAGTTATTTCATTGTGACACGGGGCTCTGTAAAGCTCCCTCTTCCTGAAGATCCTGCCATATATAATACATGTCTTATAAACATTCACAGCCGTCATATTACCCGGAGACCACTGCATAGGATTGCTGTCCCATTATTGAATGTGAGGGCTCGTCTTGTCTACTGTAAATAATCACCATGTAATGGAAAGTTCTGACAGTTTTGCCTTTCCATTTATCTCCATCTCTGTTTGCTATCTTTGAACAGGCATATCCTTGAATCTTGCTCACATTCGATAGTGTGCAGACTTAAAGGAGATGTCCTGTGAAAACAAACAGGATAGGAGATAATTTTCTGATTAGTGGGTGTGTAGCGCCCCTGCGGTCCGGTTGCCACTATTAGTTTGCAGCAACTGGGGTTGGTAAGTCCTGGCACCCACAAACACATCAAACACACCCTGATCCCAGTGCCAGCGCATGAACCCAGGTAGTGGGATGGCTCAGGCAGCTGTTGGACAGCGGGGAAGGGGACAGGTGGTGGGTGGGAAGTGAGCAGGAAGCAGTTAGGGAAAGGGAAAGCACAAAGGGAAGTAGCTAGTCAGTCGGAGGATGACAATGGACAAAGAAGACAGACAGCATGGACCCGGAGGCCTAAGCTATGATGAGGCCTATCCCGGGTCCGGTGGCTATAGACTGCAGAAAAATGGAGGAAGTCCTAGGGGTGCGGGCAGTGACCGATCCACCCGCGCACCCGAATCAGCTGTAAAGCAGAAGGACAGGGTGAGAACCAGGGCCCGGCCCTGAAGGTGGTGGTAAGGCTCCAAGCTATAACCACAGAACCAGGGGCCATGAGATCTCCAAGAGCTGTGGCCAACTCTCGACGCAGCGCAGAGAAGGCAGCCGTACTAGGGCCAGGGGACCCTGCCATTCACCCAAGAAGGCCCGTGGCTGGTAGATCAGAGCTCTGTGTGTGGAGGTGCGTGCAGGAAGGAGGAGAATAGGCAGCGCTGAGAAAGGAAGCCCAAGAGAAAGGAACACAAAAGGGGGTGCACTGGACAAGGCATCCTGGTTGCCAAGGACTACCCGAGCCGACCACTGTACCTGTGCTGTAACCTGAAGTGCCTGATGAGAGAAGCAAAGTAAACCGGGTTGAAATGCAGCATTGAGTCAGACTGTTCATTTCGTGCCTGAGGAGTGGTACACTGAAACGCCGCACAGGCAGCAGGGGCCTACCTGAGAGTATTCCTGATCCTGCCCCGCAGCCAGCTCAGCCCCGCTGGCTCTCCATTACCCCAAATCACCTTGAATCCGGATGCCCTGGGGACCCGCTACTCACGTGGGGAGCTTCACCATCACAACTGCAACTCCATTATCCTCATAGGTCCCGGACCGCAGCAGCAGCCCCTACCGGCCACCTTCCACGGGTGGCATCATGGCAAACTCTTTTCATTTTACTTTTCTTTTTTCCCTTTCCAATCCCTTTTTTTACTGACCGCCCATCCGGGTGGCCACGGACCGGGTCAGGCCACAATGACAGCCCCCAGACGTCTGAGGACGTTGAGAGAGGCCCGACTTTGAGTACCCCACGGCCCCCACTGGATCAAGTGAGGTGTCCAACCACTGAGACCCACATCAATATTAATTGGTAGAAAACAATTTTTATCTTAATTGAAATGTAGCGCCAGTTCCATTGGGTTTCCTGGCGCTGCTCTTGGCTTTTTTGGTAGCCCCACAGAGAACGAATCAAACAGCATTTGGGCTTCTGACCTGCTGCTCCATTTTCCAACGGTGATAAAAATTCTTCGTTTGAGATAAAAAACATACACAATCTGCTGATCGGTCCTGGTGCGAGCGGTGGGCCACCCACTGATGAGCAGGTTATCCACCCTGTGGATTTTGATAGCTGTTTCTAATAGGACAACCTCTTTAATACTTCTTTTCTTAAAAAGGTTATCAGGATTATCGCAAAAAAAAAAATAGTGTCTAAGCACTAACAGGCAGGTAGCTGCCACCAGTCACCGCCAACTGAAGCAATCTTAGACCGCTCCTGACGGCGATTTTGCAGTTCCGCTGACGTCACATCTACAGAGAGGCCATAAGGTAGTGAGGGGCCGCCTGTCAATCAGCATGACGTCAGCTATGCGCCCACTTCTGCAGTGCAGAACGGAAAAGAAGCTACCGCTTTTCCGCTCTGCTGTTTACCCCGCCATGCTGTCCCCGGCAGGAGTGGTCTGTAGCGGCGGTGACCGACGGTGAATGGTGTCGGGCACAACAGGCAGATAGGTGGTAGCAACCACCTGCCTGTTAGTGCCTGAGCACTATTTTTTTTTTTTTACTAAAAATCCCGGATAGCCCCTTTAAAGTTTCATACGGTTTTTTAGTATTATTGCATGTTGGCAAGGTCTAGTATTGCTGTTAAATTAGTTACTTTTTCTTTTTTAACTATGGGCCTAAAAACTAACTCCCAGGTACAGTGCCTGCAAAAAAGTACGGTATTCATACACTGTGAAATTTGCAGAGTTTTTTACATTACACCCACAAGCCTAAAGGGAATGTGTCACCATGAAAATGCAGTGCAGTCCGCAGGCACTATGTTATAGGGCAGAGGGAACTGAATAGATTGATATATAGTTTTGTGAGAAAAGATTCAGTATAACCTGTGATTTCATCATTTAAAGGGAACCTCTCACCTCCTAAAAGCCACCTAACCTCTCAATACATGTCCCTGCACCTTCCTATTGCCATTATAACTATTCCTCTCTCTGCTAAATGCTTATTTTCAATGTTGTAAAAAATGTTTTTATTCTTACTCATTAGGATGATAATGAAGTGGGGGTTATATGCAATAGTCCCCTTGGGCATGTTGTTTTGCAGCCTCCATGATCCTTTATCATACCCCGATGGGCGTGATATTGAAATAAGATTAATCTCTCCCGTTACCTTTCCGCTCATTCTCTTCTAGATCCATTACAGTCTGGCTTCAGTCCCCTTCACTCTACAGAAACTGCCCTCATCAAAGTGACCAATGACCTCCTGACAGCAAAACGTAATGGTGACCACTCTCTGCTTATTCTTCTTGATCACTCTGCAGCTTTTGACACTGTTGACCATGATGCACCCCCAGGCTATTGGATACTCAGGAACCGGGCCGTTGGCGGTCTCTCGGGGATCACTGTAGTCGTGACCCGGTCCCGTGGCCTGGGATCATTCCAAAAAGGGATATTTACTGGGGATTTGCCGTGACGCCACCCGGGGTATGTGGTTGATAGAACCACCGCTGCCGTATTCCTGCTGGGGACGGTGACTTGGGGCAGCGTGGATGAAAAGCCCTCCTTGGGTAGGGCTGGAGGGTCCCCAGGGCAGGAGTAGTGGTTGTGGATGGATTGTTGGATGGGGCTTTGTGAGGGATCGTGCTGGGTAAAAGTCACTTACTTTGCTGCAGCTTCTCCAGTCAGTGTGCAGGGCTGGCAGGCTGTGGCTCCTTAGGTGGGACTTCTCTGCGACGCTGCAAGTATAGAGCTCTGTTACAGGGCACAGAGCGAAAGATGTAATTAACACACACAGACTCCTGATAGCCGTTTCTCAGTCTGTTTACTGGAGTTGAAGAAGTTGTTACAAGCTGTCCCTGGAGTCTGGAGAGCAGTTCAGGGTATTTCTCACCCGGCCGGGTCGTATTGGCTTCCTCACTGTGTTTGCGTAGTGGCCCTGCAGTTGCTTCAGCTAGGCTACGTCTGCGTCTACCAGTATGACAGGCAGCTTGAGTCCTTCACTTTTCCACCCCACCCGGGTAGCCAGTGTTTCTGGATTCTATATGTTTCTGTGTCCCTGACACTGGGTAGCTGGAGAATCTGGAGTCCCCCACTTTCCGGTGTTGACTGCCGGTGTGTCTGAACCTGCACAGTCTTGACTCTGGTGTCCGTTCTTGTGGTGTTCCTCTGCGGGAAAGGAAGCACGGGTGATGCAGCCTCCCAGTAGGTTTCTGTCTCTCTCCTCTTTCCTTAGACCCTAGCCTTAGGCCTGCTGTTCGTCAGGGAACTCTGAGATGGGCTTAGCATGGCCCTTTTACACTCAGGTCCTCTGCACAGTTCTCACTGAAAGTGCACTGTGCTCCTCACAGCCCTCCTAGGGACTGAATTGAACTTGTTTCCCCTCTGACCAGAATATGTAGGGGAGCTCACCTTGAAGCCGGGATTTGACTCCCCCTTCTGGCCTGGAGGTTTTGGTGTTGTTTGGGTACTGCCTGAGTGGAATATCCCTTACTACTCTCTGGTGACACCTAGCAATGGTGACACTCTGGCACTGTGACTCTAGGGTGCCACATTCCCCCTTAGTGAAAGACAGTACTCCGGGACTGTGGCAAGTTTTCAACAAATAACATATATAACAATTTAAATGTACAGAGTCTTAAATGTAAAAATTACAAAACCCAATAAAATATAAAAAACAGTCCAAAAGAGTTCAAAAGTAGTCTCTCCGGTGATTAGTCCATTTCCCACCGGGGCTGGTGAATATTATGTATAAGCATGTCTTCACCATAACCAGTCCAGTGGTATATTATGGTCCATTTTTTTAAATAAAGTTCAAGGTTATGCAAAGAGTTCATATAGGAAAGTCTCTGTAGGTACTGGGCTTACTGTTTTAATGTTACACATATAAATATATAAAAAAACAAGGTCCCTATGGGAGACCTCTTGGCCCTCGGGTCATCGAATAATGTGGCGAAGGTCTCACTCTCCGTAATTAGCATCTTACGCCACTCTCTCCTCACCCCTTCTGTACACTATGTTTACTGGTTACTATTCTTACTGTATTTACACTAAAACATATGTACATTACTGGTATTCACTTTTTAACTTCTAATCTTTGTAGCGAGCTGTTAACTGTCCCTGTGTACTACATAGTGATCTCCTTACTACAAGTGTACCAGGGGTACTCATTACTAGGCTATGTGCAGAACTATATCTTTCTTGCGTTCCTAGTTCTGATGGGGATGGGGATCTAGTAATAGGACTGGCAAGTTCACTGGGCTCAGGAATCTGTTCTTCCTGTTCTTCCTCTACAGGTTCAACTTCCAGTTCTTCTAATCTTGAGACTTCTTCTTGTTGCTGCATGGGTTCAGGTGGTAGTGCAGGTGTGGCACCCCAGGGGTTAATGTGCCACAGTAACACCACAAAGGGTTAACTCCCCACACAACCCACAACACTACACTAGTGCCTCCAGGCCAGAAGGGGGAGCTAAAGCTGCTTTCCTATATATTCTGGTGTGGAGAGGAAGTGGGGAAGAGCAGAGTGCTGGGAGGAGCTAATGTTGTTTACCTCAGAGTGGCAGTGACAGTCAGTTGGAGTTAATTCAGTTCCTGAGAGGACTGAGGGAAAGGACCTGGATGTAAAAGGGCTGCGTCAGGCCCAACCCAAGGTCCACTGTCCACTTCCAGGCCGGCCAAGGTCTGAGGAATAGGAGAAGCAGAGAAACATATCCGGGACACAGAGTTACCCTATAACTCACCCCGGTGAAGCGCAAAGACCGGATACCAGATCCAACATTGTGCCTGATACAAGCAGCACAGTAAACATCGGATGAGTGAGAATTTCATATCTTCACTGTACCACAGCGAAGCAACACGGCGGGGTCAGAAACACAAAATTAAGACTCAAGTTGCCTAGCAAGTGTGTACCCGTGAGGAGAGACAGGGCCAGCAGCTTAGCTAAATCGGCAGCAGGGCCACACACAAAGCGCAGGAGTAGGAAGCCAAGGACCCGGTCAGGGTGGGAGCAACCCGGCCCCAGTACAGACTCCGTGGACAATATCTACTGAACAACATCTGCAGTAAAGACTTGGAAAACTACAAAATCGTGAGTCTGTGTGATACTTGCAAACCCTGTTCTCCCTCACAAACTGTCATCTCTACTACTACCCCTGCCCTGCATCCATCTATAGACTATTATCACCACTGCCCCAGGGAACCAGGCTCTACCTGCAGACAGCCGTTACATCACCGGCTGCCAAACATCATCCCTGGAGGTTCTGCAGCAGCGGTGGTCACCCTAACCACAACCCATGGGTGGCGTCACGACAAACTCCCCTGTAAATACCCCCCCTTACTTGTGGGCTCGGGACATGGTCCGGACCAAGGACCGCCGTGATACCCCCTGTGATACCCCGGTCCGGTACCCAGTACCCCGTCCCAGTGGGCTCCACAATTTGGCGTCTACGAACAGGATTTACCATGCCTGGTAAACCGGGCATTGTGTGCCGTGATTTGTGATAAGAAACTGTTTTGAACCTGCCGCTATTGCAGAGTGTGCGGCAGGCAGAATTTGAACTGCGCCACAAGGACTGTATTTTTGAATTTCCGCCATTACAGAGCGCGTGACACGTGGGAAGAAAAGAGGGCGTGTCATTGTGGGCGGCACTCGGCAAAGCGCTCTAATGTCATCCGGAAGGGAAGAGAATCCCTGCTGCACCGCGGAACCTTTAGAAGACATCCGGATGGAAGCGGAAGACAGGAGGGTCGACCTTAACTAAGGGGACACAGGATGTCGCAACTAGGAGATGCTGCGCCACCGAGCAGCGGCGGAGTTGCAGCACCGGATAACAGAGGAACACCCAGCGGTGCTGCGGCGCAAGAAGCAGCACCCATCATGCTGCTCTTGATGCCATACACTCCGGGGACAATGTGGCTGCCCCAATACTCCGGTGAGCCTAATAATGACTTAATGACTTTATTACTAAGATACAAGCTTACTATGTGATGTACCCCCTAACTGAAGCCCAGCGTGTCAGCAGTAGCGTCCTGGCCGAACACAGATAAGGACACTGTAGAGCATCTTGTAGCTGGTCTAAAGGCAGCATTTGTATCTAGTGCTGACACCCAGGCTAAGATGAGGTGCTTTGGATGCCAGCAAAAGCCTAAGGAGAGTGCCAGAGACTATGCCTTAAACTTGCAGGAAGTACTCAAAGCACTTAAACTAGCAGAACCTGCCTTTGCCCCGGGAGCTGACAAAATGCTAATCAACCCATAAGGCCACTTATCCCCTTCTCACAGAGGACTGCTGAGTATGATGATTATTCAGAATCCTGAAATGACATTTGCTGAGTTAAAAGAGCCATCTGCCTTCAGCAGGTAGAGGAGCCCTGGGATCTGAACTTCACCCAAGGCCCCACAGTAGCACCCCAGCAGCCAGGAGTATCAGCGACGTCGGCCATGTCAGAGACTGCTGCTGACCACAGAGAGCCTATCTCTAATGAGGCCCTCAACCAAAAGCTAGATGCCCTGACAGATACCATTATTTCCATGGCTAAAGTCATCAAGGAGCTGCGTGGATCCAAGCCTGCACCCAAGATCGAGTTGGCGACCAGCAAGGAGGATGTCCCGTGGATAAGGCCCAGGAGGTACCAAGCGACGAGAGGACGACCCAGCGACCGCTATCAACCGGATGGACAGCCCATTTGCCGCCGTTGTCAGAAACCAGGTCGCTTTGCCTGGGAATGTGCTTTAAACGAGGATTCCCTGGGCAGGCGGGCCTCTTCTCAGGAGTAAATTCTCAAGGTCCTTCAGCCTGGTATGACAGATTTGTGGGAGGACGTCCGGTCATCCCTATCGTGTTGGATGGCATTCACTTTAATGCCTTGTTGGATACCGGGTCCCAGGTAATATCAATTCCACATTTTCTATACAAAAGGTACTGGTCCAACTGATATTTTAGTGAACTTATGGGCTAGTAATGGTCAACTAATACCGCAAGTTGGGTTCAGAGAAATGACCATTCAGATTGGGAAGATAGAATTGCAGAACCAGGGTATTATAATTGTAGATGTTGACAGGCGAGATCGTGAACCAGTAATGTTACTAGGAATTAATGTAATTGAAAATAGTTTTTCCGAGGTAATTACTGTCTTACAGCAGATCACCGAGATTGCCAGAACCAGACAGCAGAGGCTTCTGCACAAAGAAATAAAAGCCCTGATGATGAAGCAACAGGTAGACATATCAGGAGGTGAAATCGGCAGTGTATGAGTAAGTGATCCAATACCCATTGTGATACCTCCCAAAACTGAAATGTTGGTCTGGTGTAGAGCCGCAATAGGCATTAAAGGGCAAGACTATCAAGCCCTGATAGAACCTGTGTACTCAGACAGTAGGCCCGCTATACTAACAGCCAGAGGAGTGGTTGAGGTACACCGGGGAAGAATGCCATTACGCCTTCGAAATTGCGGGGAAGATGAGGTCACATTACCAAAGTATGCTACCATCGCTAAATTGTTCATGGTTGATAACAATGCCATCACAGCCGTCGAGCCCTTGAACCCATCAAGTCAGGCGGATAACACTGGCTCAGGGGAAAATCTGGAGGATCGGTGCCAAAAGCTACAAGTGGGTACCAGTTCTACACCTCCCCATCAAAAGTATGGAGTATATCGGGTAGTAAAAGAATATGAGCAGATATTCAGCAAACACCCATTAGACTTTGGGCAAATTAAAGGGGTAGAGCACACTATACCCACAGGTAACCATCAGCCTATAAAAGAGAGTTATAGACCATTACCACCCGCTCATTACCAAAATATCAAAGACATACTCAAAGAAACGAAAACTGCAGGAGTAATAAGAGACAGTTGTAGCCCCTGGGCAGCACCTTTAGTGTTGGTTAGAAAGAAGGACAGGACCATGAGAATGTGCGTAGATTACCGGCAGATCAACTGCATCACACATAAGGACGCATACCCATTACCTAGGATTGAGGAGTCATTAGCTGCATTAAAATCTGCTAACTACTTTTCTACCCTTCATCTGACTAGTGGGTACTGGCAAGGTCCTGTGGCAGAGGCAGAAAAGGAGAAGACAGCGTTTACAACGCCGATGAGCCTCTGTGAGTTCAATTGTATGCCGTTTGGACTCTGCAACGCACCCGGTACCTTCCAACGCCTGATGGAGAGCTGCCTAGGCCATAAAAACTTTGAAACTGTCCTCCTGTACCTAGATGACGTCATAGTCTACTGCAAGATGTGTGAGCAATATCCGGATACGGCATGAAAATCAAGCCATCCAAGTGCCACTGTGGCGCCCCGCAACGAGTGCGTCACAGGAGGGTATTGCATCCCTGACTGAAGATGCAATATTCTCCGTCTCAGTAATGACATGGTTAATACTCAGAGCTCCATACCCTACATGCACCATTAGAACAGAGGGCCAATTAGGTCCTGGTGGGAGGAGTGTAGGAGTAGAGTGTAGGAGTAAAGTAGGAGAGGAGGAGAAGTGGTCAAGAAGGAAGGGAACGTAGGAGAAGCGGGCGCTGCACAGTGTCGTGCAGCCCTGCGGACCACCTACCGGTTGGCGCTATTACCCGGTGCCCTAAACCGGAACCTGGGCGACTACCTAAACGGGTCAAAAATACACCTGCGCCTATCAACCACCGGATCACTGGTTCCGAGGAGAGCAAGTCGTTCACCGCAGCTCAGCAAACCAGAAGTGAAGGAACTGCTCCCTAGGAGCGCCTCACTGCAGCCGCGCTTAAAGCCGTCTTGCCAGCGGAGTACCCACCATAGGGAATCAGGATCCCCTCACACTGGGACATATGACCGGCAGGGGAATTCAAGTAACCTCCCTTGTACCCGAACTGGCGCACTAAGGCGACATCGGCAACTAGAACAGGTTAAGAACAGAGGAACACCGCGGAGCTCTGAAACAACACCGGTCATTGCTGGGACCACCCGGTCCGTTACCCGTTAACTGTATACCCTGTATCATCTACCGGTTACAGTAAAAGACCCATTACAGAGAACACTGGTGTCTGTACTTCTTCAGAACTGTTTAACTCCGCATGCTAAGAATCACCGAGCTGCCATACACCACCAAGTGCAGCTCCTGGCCCCGGGGACTCCCACTAATCCTGTGGGGAGCGTCCCATCTTGCTGCCGTACATCCCCAAGAGGCCCAAGCAGCGCCGGTGAAATCACCGGAATTCCCGCAGGTGGCGTCACGACAACAAAGAATTAACCCCTTATCTGTTCAGCCAACCCCTTTTGATCTGGACCACCGGGCCCCACAGCCACAGGGGCGGAACCGTGACGGGATAAGCAACGCCTGCAACGTGAAGACTCGGCTACGGGGAGTCACCACCTTCTCAAGCCAAAGGTACAGTACCTGGGACACGTCGTGACTTCAGAGGGAGTAGCACTGAATCCTGATAAAGTCGCCGTGATAAGGGATTGGCCAAGACCTACTAATGTGAAAGAGGTGAGACAATTCCTGGGCCTTGTAGGCTATTATAGAAGATTTATCAGAGGATTCACAAAGCTAGCAACTCCCCTGAAAGACATCCTGGTAGGACAGTCGAAAAGGTCTTCAATCCGTAATCCTCCTTTCCAGTCTAGTGAAGAGAGGGGAGACTCCTTCAACTAGGTGAAGTGTGCGCTGACAGGAGAGGAGATCCTGGCATATCCGGATTACCATCAACCCTTCATTCTGTACACGGATGCCAGCAACGTGGGACTGGGAGCAGTACTGTCACAGAAGCAAGGAGGCAAAGTGAGTTGTTGCCTTTGCAAGCAGGAAACACAGGCCTACAGAAAGAAACCCTGAGAATTACAGTTCCTTCAAGTTAGAACTACTGGCAGTAGTTTGGGCTGTAACTGGGCGTTTCAAGCACTACCTGGCAGCTGCAGAATTCACCATCTACCAAAGACAACAGGAGGCAAATCTCAACCCGTTAGCACACCATGGATGGGCTGACAGCCAAGATACCAACCCAGCTGTGAAGCTAGTGAAAGAACTGCTTACACAACAAGGTGCGTACCCTAATCAGAATGCTCCAGCTGAGACCCAACAACTCTGGAAAGAGAAAGGCAAGTTATTCCTGCATCAAGGAAAGCTCTGCAGAAGGCACACCAACCATAAAACACATGAACTAGTCTGGCAGATAATCATACCCAAGAGAGACGTCAAAATGGTCTTAGAAGCCTACCACGACGGTGCAGGTCATTTTGGATGGAAGAAGTTAGAAGTGCTCTTAAGAGAAAGATTTTACTGGGTTGGCATGAGAAAATCAATTAAAGATTGGTGTAGAAAATGTGGCCCGTGCAACCTCAGAAGAAAAGATCAACAGAGAGCTCCACTCCAGTCCAGAGTAAGCAAGCAACCACTTGAGTTAGTTGCGTTAGACCACGTCAAGTTGTCACCAAGCCGGTCAGGCTATGTCTATGCCTTAACAATTGTGGACCATTACTCCCGCTTCTTAGTGGTGGTACCCGTCAAGGACCTGACAGCGAAGACGGCTGCAAGAGCATTTCAGACACATTTCTTTAGACCTCATGGCTACCCTGAACAAGTCCTTGCAGATCAAGGTCCAGCTTTTGAATCAGAGATTTTCCAGGAATTCTGCAACATGTACGGCTGTAAGAAGATCGGCACGGCAGCCTATCATCCCTAAACCAATGGCTTATGCGAAAAGATGAACCATGTTGTAATTGACCTGTTGAAAACATTACCAGAGCCAGAGAGAAATCAATGGCCAGAGAAATAACCGACTCGGTAAACTTGTATAACCATGTCCCGGTGAGTTCTACAAACTGCACACAAGCCTACCTTATGTGTGCAAGACCCGGTAAGCTGCCAATTGATTTAGATATGGGAATTCTGAAGCCAGATGCAGAAGTTGAAGAATCCAATTGGGATACCCTACGTCAACAGCAGTATCGCCAAGTACAGGAGTGCATAGAGAAAAGTCTTCAGCAAGCTAGAGCGAGACAAGAAAGAACCTTTAACCAATGTGCTCTAGCAACCCCACTACAACCTGGTGAGCAAGTTCTCAAGAGAAAGAGACGCACCAACAAATTGGATAATCAGTGGGAGAGGCAGAGAGAACAAAGGGGTCTTGCGGCCTGTACCACTGATGGTCAACTAGGAACCCAGGCTGAGTCCCTGGAGAGACAGAGGGAGCCAGGTGAGCCCGACTACCCCAGGTCACTGGTGGCTGGGCCAAGGAACGAGAGTGCCGGCTCTGTAAATGTGGCTAGGAAAGCTTCAAGCAACAACCGTTGCAGTGTAGGGCAAAGCCATGGTACTAGGGCTAGTGACCCAGAGTGTGGGACAGATCACTACAGAGCCCGTGACAGCCGGACCGAACCCGGGAAAAAAAGATATCATGCCATTACATAAAATATTGTGCTTAATTGTGAAAAGTTTCTCTACATGCAGATATTCCCATAAGAATTGTTACTTACACTTCTTTGCCCTTTGCTCATAACCTATCCAGTGCACAGGCAATAGTTTACTGACGCCTGCCCAGTTATAGTATTATTTGATTGCTTGTCTAGTCAAGCTCTCTTGCCTAAATACTTTGTGTGGCGCCCCTGCGACCAGGGTGGCCACAGAGGGAACTGCAGCCAGGTAGAAGGTAGACAGTTTGTGCAACAAACACCCTCACAGCACACACACCCACAGGAGCACAGCTCCCAACCCGAAGCCCGGGACTCTAGGCGGGAAAGGGGTGGTGGGGTTTAGAGGAAAGTGGATGGGAAGGAAGGAAGGTCAAGTGACAGATAGTACAAATAGAGGAAAAGAGGAGGAAGGAGTTAGTAGGCCAGAGTGAGCCGAGCAGCCAAGACCAGACAGACAGACAGTGATACATCCCGGTGGGATAGGGCTCCCTGGAGACGCAGAATCCACAGAGACACCGTTCCATGGAGAGAAAGCTCGTCCATAGCTGGCATCCCAAGGGAGTGTGAGGACAGAGACCGGACCGGTATCACCGGCTCCGAGGAACACGGCAGCACTGACCAACTTATCGGCGGGATAGATTCCCTGATTGCATCTGGAAGTCACACGAGTTGGAAGGAGCCCGGTAATACCTTGAAAGACAGGGTTACCCAAGGTTAGGCTAACACCAGAGTGTCGGCTCTGAGGGGGATTGAAGTTACACACCGGCTTCCCAGACAAACCGGCGGGGAACACAGATTCCAGATCCGTGTTCCCACTACAGGGTTGGAAGCTCAGCAGCATCCAGGAGGACCCGGCTTGCAACCCATACACATAGGGGGAAGCCACACAAAAGGGACCGAGCTGCCGCCATAGAATCTGCTAGGAAGAACAGAGAGAGAGAACAAGCCTGTAAGGTTGCAGAAAGAGTGAGGGGTCTCAGAGCGACAGCCTGGCTGCAGAGGGTTCAAGTGTCCGGAGTTAAGTGAGTTGTGAACTGAACTGTACTGTGAATTGTTGTGAACTGTTTGAACTGAAGAACTTGAAAGTAAACCCGGTGAACCCTGCTTCAGTTTCTCGTGTCTAATTCCAGGTATACAGAACTGTGATTTTACCCTTTTACCCTGTCAGGAGCTGCCCTGACCTGCGGCGGGCTCATCCACCTTGCTGCAGCATCCATCCTCCTGACAGAAGCACACTGCAGCGGTGGTCCCCTCATTGACCACAACCTGTGGGTGGCGTCACGACAAACTATCCCTGTAAATACCCCTTTTACTTGGGAGAACCCGGGACACGGTCCGGACCAAGACCGCCATGATATCCCCTGCAGCACCCTGGTCCGGCACCGAGTACCCCGTCCCAGTGGGCTCCACATTAGCCTATTGGGTCTGACAATATTGGCAGCCAGCGAGGGCTCACAGTCTACAAGAGATGGATGAGAGTATAGTAGGTGAGGAGAGGGGACCCTGCTTGTGAGGGCTCAAAGTTTACAAGGGATGGGTGAGGATACAGTAGGTGAGAAGAGAGGACCGTGCCCATGAGGGCTCACAGTCTACAAGGGATGGATGAGGATACAGTCAGTAAGGAAAAGGGACCCTGCCAGCGAGGGCTCACAGGCTACAAGAGATGGATGAGAGTATAGTAGGTGAGGAGAGGGGACCCTGATTGTGAGGGCTCAAAGTTTACAAGGGATGGGTAAGGATACAGTAGGTGAGAAGAGAGGACTCTGCCCATGAGGGCTCACAGTCTACAAGGGATGGGTGAGGATACAGTAAGTAAGGAAGAAAGACCCTGCCAGCAAGGGCTCACAGTGTATAAGAGATGGGTGAGGATACAGTAGGTGAGGAGAGAGAACCCTGTCTGCGAGGGCTCACAGTCTACAAAGGATGAGTGAAGATACAGTAGGTGAGGAGAGAGGACCCTGCCCATGAGGGCTCACAGTCTACAAGGGAAAGGTGAGGATACAGTAGGTGAGGAGAGAGAATCCTGCCAGTGAGGGCTCACAATCTACAAGAGATGGGTGATGATACAGTAGGAGAGGCGTAGAGCTGGTCATGCGGTGGTTCAGTAGACTGAGGATCACTGCAGGTTGTAGACTTGTCGAAAGAGGTGGGTCATATACACTAGAATCAAATAGCATAAAGCCAGAGAAATCCTCAGCTGTGTGAGCAGGACTAGGTGTGAAGAATTTGCACATGAAGGTGTGTTATTTTATTTTTTAGTTAAATTACTTTTTTACAATGCCTTTAGCATGTGCCTGGCCAAGTAGTGTCAATGTGGTTCCCTAATGTCATATGCCCAGTGCTTTGATTGATAAACTCCTCAAAAAACAACAGCCTTTTATTCCAGGATTGTCTTACGTCTGACTCCATTATATGAAATACTTAGCCACTGGCTGAGCCCCTCATACTCCACTCCTTCCAAATCATTCACCAATATATTCCTGTACAGTAATTGCTTGGTGGACTCCAAAGCACCAGTAACAAGTGTTAGGGCTCATTAATCTGTCTTGTGTTCCCTCCGCGTCCCTGGACATCCATATTTCTCAGTGATGGCAGCCATAATGGGATGGCGAATTTCACGTTACTTTTAAACTTAAACCATTTTACGTTTTAATGCTTTTAAAGCAATACATGGCCCTTCCTGAGCGGATTCCAGCGATGACAGCAATAATGAGCCAAGCGGCCATCATCCTCTTATGTTATGGGAGACATTCTCTCCTCTGATGTACTTGGCTTTGATCTAAGTTACAACATAACTGATATCACTGATTGCGGTTCTACGGCTGTTCCCAGATCATCATGTGCAAGGGCTGGCATGGAATGGGTATATGCACACAGAGTTTTTTGCGCAAGTATACTATTAAAAATATCCTAAAAAAATTGCTGCAAAAATGCTTGAAAAACTCTTCCTAGTCATTAAAGCAGGGGTGGGGAACTCCAGTCCTCGAGGGCCGCAAACAGTGCATGTTTTCAGGATTTCCTTAGTATTGCACAGGTGATAACATAATCACTTGCACTGGTGATGATTCCAATCCCTGTGCAATACTAAGGAAATCGTGAAAACCTGAACTGTTTGCGGCCCTCGAGGACTGGAGTTCCCCACCCCTGCATTAAAGGGTCTGTCTGCTACTTTGAAATTGAAGAATTATTCCTAGAATATATCATCAATGCCTGATCGGTGCGGGTGCAACACCTGGCACCCTTGCCAATTAGCTGTTCCCAGTGCTGATACTGGCTGTAACTGCTCAGTTTTGCAGCTGCACAGTACAGCTCCGTCAATTGTATAGCGGCCATGGCTAGGTACTGCACATCCAACCCCTACACAAGAGGTGGGTAACTCTAGGCCTCAAGGGCTGCCAGTGACCCACTCACGGGTCTATGGGGACTCGGTTTACGGGCGTTTGCAGTAAGGTGGATGTTACTGGTGGCCTGCCCAGACCCGTAGCTCTGGGGGTCAGCTGAATAATGGTTAAAAATAATAAAGGTAAAAGAATAAAGTCTCGTGATGCCACCTGTGGATTCTGGTGAAGGCACCAGAGCTGATTCAGACCTCCGGGGATGATGGACGGGCAGCTTGGGTGGTACAGGGCCACTGCGACAGTCTCTAGGCCAGACGGTTTCAGGGATGGACAAACTGACACACACACTGTGGATCGTTTCTGTACCTCTATTGATGGTATTGCAGGCACGGTCTAGGGTACAGTCCAGGTGGTCGGGAGACACTTCTGGATTTCTACAGTGAGTGATGGGTTAGGCCTCCTTGTCTCTTTTCCCTTGTTGAAGTCTCTGACCTGTGTAAAACTAAGTCTGACCTCCTCTATGTCTTTCTCTCACCCGTTCTGTAGTGTCGAGAACCTTTGTGTAGGTTACCGCTATGACGTCCTGCTGTCCCTGGCTCCCCTATTGGTTGCGTAACAGGTGTCCTGGAGACTGGAGTCTCCTTGGTGATCCAGTATTTCTGCTGGGCTTGAGGCTCTCCTGCAGACTCGGACTCTGGTGTCCGAGTTGCTTCCTGGGGTGAACTGGTATGGCTCCTCCGCCCCCAGTCTGCTCCTCTACTCCTTAAGCCTTGCCTTCGACACCTCCTTGCAGGCCCTCACACTTGCTAGGCTGGAAAACTGGCTCGGGCCTAGCACTGCTCTGACACACCAGGATGTCTTCACAGTTCTCCTAGCGATTGCACACTCTGGCTAACTCCGCCCCCATCACCAGTATTTATAGGGGATCTTTCTTAAAGGCAGCAAGTGGAGCTCTCCTTACTTTTCTGGGATGGAAGGTGTTGTGTGTATGTGGGTCACCTGTTGTGGAAATTCATCCATGCCTTGGATGGTCCTGTGGCTACCAGTAATGGCAGGATGCAACACCAGCAGTGAATGTTTTCTGGATTTCATTAGCATTGCACAGGGGTTGGAATCATCACCACTGCAGGTGATTCAATTATCACCTGTGAAACACTGAGGAAATTATGAAAACCTGTTCAGTGTGCAGCCCTTGAGGACTAGAGTTCCACACTCCTGCCCTACACAAATCAGTAGGGGATAGATGTGCAGTACCCAACTGTAGCCACTATTCCGTCGATGGTGCAGTGCAGCTCCCAACCTGAGTAGTTCTGACCGTACAACCTTAATCTTGTGAAACCACTTTCCTGTCCTGTATATTCAGTCTTTTGATCGATTTTCGCTTCAGGCTATGTGCACATGACATCTTTTAAATCCAGCCGAACCCTCTGGGTTTTCAAGAAGACTCTTCAGGAAATTCTGAGATGGTAGAATAAGGTACTTCACTTTTGGAACATACCGGTTGTGTGGAGCGCTGTCTTACATTGAACTATGTTACTGAACTCTTGGATGACTCAGTTGGAGGGAGGTGCGCTGCCTTAGGGGTAAGAACATATACCCTTAGTCTAAGTGAGAGGGTGCAGCATAACTTTCTATTTATTGATCAGGAAACTCTCATATTTTTTTCCCATGAAGTGTTTTTTGTGTCGCTCTTTTTCTTGGTCGCTTGAGCAAATTTCCAACAGTTTTGGCTGGCCACCATTGTTTTATTTATTTTTTTTGTAGGTTTCTCCCATGGTTTTTATTAAGTCTTTTTCTTAGTATAGTTTTCCGGTTGTTGTTTTTTGTCACTCCATTGAATAATGAAGAACTCGTTACCCTTTTTTGGGCAAAAACGAAAACAAAAATCTCCAAAAAACATCCGGGTGTCTTCTGGTCATAGTTGATGCTTTTCCATGAACTTATATTGTAAAATACAAAAAGGAAAACGGTAGAAGAATTGTCACATCACTTCCTTTAACAATTGGCGTTTTTAGAAACCCAAAGTGCAAACATACCCAAGTTCAGTTGGTTGTTCTTAGGAATGCATGTTTATTCTTTTGAGGGTTTTCTAGTAGTTTTTCATGTGGTTTTAGTGGCTGAAGCCATCTGAACATTACCTTGTGTGCACAGAAACATAACAATCCGCCAAGAACTCCCCAAAGAAGGACACTTTCCTGAAGCGGTTTTCACTAGAAATCCCAACATTTTTGATCACTTAAAAACCCCTCATTCACAGAAACAATTGCACTACATGATCATATTCAATTTCACATTTATTTTATTTTGTAGAACCAGCACCAGTCATGTCCACAGGTTGTGTCCCTTTCTGCACCTCGGCCACATTCAGCTCTGTAATTTTCTAGTGTGATTCAATACCTCATCTATTTTGGCAATGTTTGTTTGCCATCAGTCAATGATGACGTTCTTGTTTACATTCGGAGACATACCTGGTTCTCCTTACACCTGAGGGTTTGCACTCACATACCTTGATCCACCTGGTTTAAAAAAAACTAACATACACTGGCAAACAAAATTAGAAAACTAGCAGTATTTTAAGCTTATCTCATAAATTGAATATATTCTAAAGTCCCTGACAAAAGTTATGTCGCTTATCCACGTTAAGTAAATAAAAGCTTATAACCTGACGGTAAATTCATCCATTGGTTTTATTAATTACTCTTTTGAAAGCTGAAACCCTCCCAAATGGGGTTTAGGTTAAGAAAATAAATTGGCATCAATGCTGAAATATTGATCATTTAGTGAACACAGAATGGTCAGATTTTGGTAAGACAAAAGTTTTGTCGCCCAGTCTTATAATGCACCCAATCCTAGTTTACATCCTCACCTGTGCTCAGTAAATGATCGATTAATTAGTGGGTGTGTATAAAAAGAAACCTTGCAATCCAAAGCAAGACCCTCTTCCACTGCAGCAGAGCTGCAACAGGCCTGGTCACCTCAAGTCCCTGTGTCAACTAGAACAGTTTTTAGGATTCTGTCTCGAAATGGCCTCCATGGTCGAATCAGTGCCCAGAAGCCAGTACTAAACAAAAGGCAGAATAAAAACCGTGTGGCATTTGCAAAGTCCCACAGCCTGCTAAACAGATGGATGCTAGAAAAGTGGCAGAAGATGGATTTCTCTGATGAATCTTCAGTAGAATTACACCACAGTCACCATGAATACTGCAGTAGACCTACTGGAGCCCATATGGATCCAAATTTGGTGGTGGAAAGATCATGGTCTGAGGTTACATTCAGTATGGGGATATGCAAAACATTTACAAGGTGGAAGGCAATATCAATAGCCTAAAATATCAAGAAGTATTAGTTACCTCTTACATTCCAAATCATTAAAGGGGTCACATTCTGCAGCACGATGGTGCTGCATCTCATACATCCATCTATACAACAAAGTTCCTCCAGGGAAAAAAAATCAAGGTGCTCA
Source organism: Allobates femoralis (assembly GCA_033576535.1). NCBI lineage: Eukaryota > Metazoa > Chordata > Amphibia > Anura > Aromobatidae > Allobates > Allobates femoralis. Next base: position 430,942,041 of record JARQOC010000006.1, read on the forward strand.
AGGACTGGCCAGCCCAGTCACCAGACATGAACACCCTTGAGCATGTTTGGGGTAGGATGAAAGAGGAAGCTTGGAAGACAAAACCAAACAATCTATATGAACTCTGGGAGGCATGTAAGACTGCATTCTTTGCTATTCCTGATTGCCACGTCACCATTGGACTCAATGGCTGGTGTTCCTGCCTCGGCCACTGGGAGGCCCCGGATTCCTTCGGTTGATGGTGCTGGTAATAGGAGGGCCATGTCCTCATATGGACATGCTCCTTTGACGTCTGCCTCTGTCGCTGAATGCCGCCGTGTTTTTCCTGTGGGTGATGTTGGTTGCAGAAGAGCAGGTCCTGCAGAGGTGTCTGATAGGCGCAGCCTTTGTTCTTCTGTCAGAAGTGGGGTGGTTGGTGCTAGTCGTGCATCACCGTCTGGCCTGGTTCTAGGGGCGGTCCGGATGGAATCATCAGGCTGTGAGCTCCAGTCTATGGAAGGTAACCGCGCCCTTCAAATACCTTGGAGCCTGCCTTGCAGGCAGCCAGATATAGTCTTGGTTCCCCAGTGATATAGTGTGTTTGGTTTTGACTCTGACCTTTGCCTGGATTTTCGACTCTGCTACAGCCTGACAATTTTGAACCTTAGCTGCCCTCTCAGTTTTGACTTTGACCTTTGCCTGGATTTTCAACTCTGCTACAGCCTGACATTTTTGTACCTTAACTGCCTTCTTGGTTTTGGCTCCTGACTACGTTTTTCGGGTTGTGATTTTTCCCTTCCTGGCGACCTTCCTGCTCCGCTGCTCATAATAGGCAGCTACCCCCTGGGCTCTGCTGTAATTCCAGATCCCTGTATAGGGGTTAAGAGTTTCGGGGTTTCTCGGGGTGCTGCCTTACTAGCAGCTCAGCCTCACAGCGGATGGTCATCACACTGATAACTTCATTAATAAATTGCATGAATCATTGTTGAACCGCATGGGTGCAGTCCTTCAAGCTCATGGAAGTCACACAAAATATTAAATATGACTCTAATAGGACCACAACTTCAGTCACCAATGTTATGCAACATATATTTGTATTTTAAGTTAATTATTTGTTTGAAAATCACATTACTTTCTGTGGGCGACAAAACTTTTGTCTTGCCAAAATCTGACCGTTCTGTGTTCATTAAATGATCAATATTTCAGCATTGATTCCAATTTATTTTCTTAATCTAAACCACATTTGGGAGGGTTTCAGCTTTCAAAAGAGTAATTTATACAACCAATGGATGAATTTAACGTCAGGTTATAAGCTTTTATTTACATAACATGGATAAGCGACATAACTTTTGTCAGGGACTGTAAAGCACAGGATAAAAATGTAAATGAGATAAACGAAAAAGACACTGATCAAAATTAGAGAACACTTTCAGATACTTGCAAGTTATTGGTGTTAACCTGGCACCTGGTTCTAATTTCCTTAATCATCTGACAAACCCTATTTCACTGGCAGCCTAACTTTCCAGTTTGCACTCACTTTGCAATAATGTTGTGCCAGTCCAAAGTGACTGAAATCCACCGGCCGCAGGTTGTCCAGATGAAGGCCAAGGAGGTCACCCTATCAGCCATAGCAACAGAAGTCGGTCATTCACAATCACAAGTCTGTAATTTCTATAATATTGCATCTTTACAACATCAAAAATTCTTTCAAGTCCCCCAAGAAGGCTGGCCACCCTCAAAAGACAAATTCAAGAAAGGACAGGATAATACGGATAATCTCCATGGGTAATCATCTCAACACTGCAGCTGGAATAGATGGCAAATTCAGCACTGAACAGGGTAAGGATCTGTCTTGTCATACAGTGTCACAATGTTTTAGAGCATTTGGACTGAAAGTCCACTACAGTGACCAAACCTCTCGTTAGCAGAAAGAATCAAAAGGCTAGACTTACCTTTGATGAGGAGCATGTGTGGACAGAGGAGAAGTGGTTCACAGTTAATTTTAGAGATAAAAGTAAAGTTTAATTTATTTGAGTCTGATGGGAAACATTATGTTCGTCAACAAAGTGGGGACAGACTGAACACAAAGTTGGAAAGAAGTAAGTAAATGGTGATGAAGTGTCATGGTTTGGGGATGCTTTCTGTAGCAGGGGTTGGAGCTCTCATACATCTACATGGCAGAGTGAATGCAAGTGTGTATCTGAACCCTCTTCAACAACACGTGGTTCATTACTTGTGTTCAGCACTCAGTCAGAAATTTTCATGCAGGACAATGCCCCTGTCACAGCAAAACAGGTAAAGCAGCTCCTTGAAACAGAAAACATTGAAACAATGAAATGGTCACCCAGTGTCCTGATCTAAACCCAATAGAAAACCTCTGGAAAATCCTTGGTGACAAAGTTATGGCCAAGAAACCCACAAAAGTCACAGAACTGTGGAAGAGACTGTAAGAAGAGTGGAGCAAAATCACCAGAGCAGTGTGAGAGACTAGTGATGTCCTGTGGCTAAAGTCATTCACAGCAAAGTCCTGTACAAAGCAAAGGCCTGTACACTTCCTACTGATTGACTTGTAACCTTCCCAACATTCAGACTTAATGTTTCTCTGTCTACAGTCATTGCTGTTCTCCAATTATGATCATCACCTTTTGTGTAAAAGAAAGGTTTTACATTGATAAACTTGGGTAATTTTGGAAACCCTGTTCTAGTGGCATGGTGCACCCCTTACATTAAAACCGGCAAATGTTCATCAATGTAGATTACATTATGTCTGAAAAAATCAAGTGATCTAATTTTGATTGCCAGTGTATATTTGGAGAGATAGCTGTACTTATTTCTGTCTCATATTTAGACAGCTTAAAACTAGGTCAGAAGGTGGAAGCAGTGCCCAGTTCACCATACGTCACCTTTTGACTAAGCTACCGTATATACTCGTGTATAAGCCGAGTTTTTCAGCACAAAAAATGTGCTGAAAAGTCCCCCCTCGGCTTATACACGAGTATATACGGGTACCCGGCTGTATACAGCCCCCCCCCCGTGGTATACCGGGCCCCCCCTGTGGCAACCTGTAAAGGAAGCGATGATTATACTTATCGGGTCGCTGTCGCCGACGCCGACGCTCTGTCACCGTCCGTCACCGCGCTCCTCCTGGTCTTCATGCTTTCTTCACCGTCGCACAGGAAATGACGTCATTTTCTGTGCGACGGTGAAGGAAGCATGAAGACGGGAAGGCGCGCGGTGACGGACGGTGACAGAGCGGCGGCGTCGGCGTCGGCGACAGCGACCCGATAAGTATAATCATCGCTTCCTTTACAGGTTGCCACAGGGGGGGCCCGGTATACCAGGGGGGAGGGCTGTATACAGCCGGGTACCGCTGTATACAGCAGGGGCTGCTGTATACCCCTCTGGGGCTGCTAAATACCCCTCTGGGGCTGCTGTAACCTTGCCTACCCCTGGGGCTGCTGTATACCCCTCTGGGGCTGCTATATACCCCTCTGGGGCTGCTGTATACCCCTCTGGGGCTGCTGTATACCCCTCTGGGGCTGCTATATACCCCTCTGGGGCTGCTGTATACCCCTCTGGGGCTGCTGTATACCCCTCTGGGGCTGCTGTATACCCCTCTGGGGCTGCTATATACCCTCTGGGGCTGCTTATACCCTGGGGCTGCTTATACCCCTCTGGGGCTGCTATATACCCCTCTGGGGCTGCTGTATACCCCTCTGGGGCTGCTGTATACCCCTCTGGGGCTGCTGTATACCCTCTGGGCTGCTGTTACCTCTGGGGCTGCTGTATAACCTCTGGGGCCCTGCTGTATATACCCCTCTGGGGCTGCTATATACCCCTCTGGGGCTGCTGTATACCCTCTGGGGCTGCTATATACCCCTCTGGGGCTGCTATATACCCCTCTGGGGCTGCTATATACGCCTCTGGGGCTGCTGTATACCCCTCTGGGGCTGCTGTATACAGCTCTGGGGCTGCTGTATACAGCTCTGGGGCTGCTGTATACCCCTCTGGGGCTGCTGTATATACCACTGGGGAGGCTACTGTATACTACCACTGGGGAGGCTGCTGTATACTACCACTGGGGAGGCTGCTGTATACCACTGAGGGGGCCTGTATACCACACTGCTGGGGGCTGTATACCTGTGCTGGGGTCCACCCTCGGCTTATACACGAGTCAATAGGTTTTCCCAGGTTTTGGGGGCAAAAGTAGGGGGGTCGGCTTATACACGGGTCGGCTTATACACGAGTATATACGGTACTTTGCAGCAAAATGGTCCGCCAAAATTGCAATGTACATCATTAAAAAATTGGCACATTATCAGGCTCCCCCTTCCTTCTATTGTATACATTTTAAAAAACTGTCTACTGAGGCACAAAAATAGAAGATAAGATCACACCATAATCAGGCACTCAAAAATGTGTGCAAATTATATGTATTATTTGAAAGCCGCAGAATCCAGTTTATGAAGATGTTTCGGTCAACATGTTGGAGGAGGGCAACAGTGCGGACCTTAGTTGTAGTCGTGGGTGAGGCCGAGCCTCGGCTGGATTTGTTGCCTGCGCCCCAGCCTTCTCCCCAGTGCACACAACTCCAGACAAATAGATCCCTTCTTTGTAAGAATATAACACGCCCTAGTCCAAGGCAAGGGGGATACGCGAATCTGGGTCCGGTGTTACGCTTCTTTTGCGTTCGGGGAATGTCAAGGTGGCGACACGGCTCCGTGGTCCTGGCGGTGTCATATAAAAGTTGTTTCAGTAATGCTGGGGCTTTGATGATGGGGAGTTTTGGAAAAGGGACATTCGTGAAGCCACCCGCAGTACGTGGCCAGCAGCGGCCGCCGCTGCTGCAGAACCTCTGGAGACGATGCCCGGCAGCCTGGATGGTTTCCTAGGGAAGTGGGCAGGAAGTCAGTGTATTTCTGGCTGGTGTTCATCGGGCATTCAGCACCGCGGAGTATCAAGCGGCCTCTGCAGCCGGTGGTCACCGCAAAGAAAAGTCTCACACACTTCAACTTGGGTTCTGTATCTTTTACTTCCACACTTTAACCATGTCTCTGGGTGCTCCCCTCTGCCAATCTCCAGTCCGGCTGTTTCTCATGGATCGGGACAGTGTCGTCGAGACCCCAGATGTTCCTTTCTCCCGCACAGTGTTCCCTTCCATTCTCAGTGGTACTCTCAGCGCCTCTGGCTCATTTTGCCTTTCTGGTCAAAGCCTCCGCGCAAAGAGCTCAGGTACCAACAGCCACAGGCATTGATTGACATCGCTTCTTAGTGCTGCGCCTTAGTACGGCTGCCTTCTCCGAGGTATGCCGGGTCTTTGGGCCACAGCTCCCCTTTCAGACCTCATGGCCTCCGATTTCAACAGTTCGGGCTTAAAGCTTCTGCGCTGTGTTCAGGGCCGGTTCCCTGTTTCATCCACCAGCCCCTCCGTTCCTCTGCCAGATACGGGCGTACGTGCAATCTTAGCCTTCTTCCACACCCCAAGGGCTCTTTCTCTCTCCTACATCCTTCCATTCTTCCCTCACAGGGCGAGGATGAGCATGCCCCAGCCCGCAGGAGCTAACACCTCCACCACCTCTTGACTCTCACTCCGGCTTCCTACTCCTTCGCCGTCCTTCTCCCAACTCCTCTACTACGTTCTACAGTGTCCCCCTTTCTAAGATTGAGTCCATCCTCCCGGGTACACCCACCGTCCCTTCCCGGGTCCTACGTTTGTGTTGCAGTGTTGGGTCTCAACTTCACCATCCCAATTCAGAGAACAGGAACACTTCCCTCTCACTAATGGGAGAGTGCAGTACTCCCGGTGGCGGCCAGACCAGTGGGGCGCCACAAATACATAGACACTTATTGCATGCTTGATAAGTTAAGAACTTTACTGAAAGTGTCATTGCGGAAACAAACTTTGAGGGGGATATTCATATGTACAGTCAATGTTAATATATCAGCCAACCGCTTCTTCGGCACTTGGGCTACCATAGTCAAACTCAAGCCTCTCATCCTCTATTCCAGCGCCATCATAGGTACACAGAGTCAAATAGTCTCTGTGGTTCCACTCCATCCCAATAACAGGGATTTAGCCTAATCTATTGGAATGGTCAAGGAACCAACACTTGTCCACTTTCATCTATAGCATGCTCACTGGAGTCTTCAGGCCTTCAGCAGCTAAGGGAAATCATTGAGTAATCATCAAGGGAAAATGGATGCCACTCGGGAACACATGGACTCAACCCCTACGGGATGCTCTACTCTATTCACTGCGTGTCCAGGTCGCAAGGATGATCTCAAGGTCTAGCCAAATTGGTACTTGGGGCCTCCACTCACCCCACTGCCCACAGACGTCATGTCAATGTCTTTTCTCTCCATTGTTCCCCAATTTGCAAATCCCTTTTGTTATCCTAAGCTCCACCATTAGAGGGTGTATAACACTCCTAATCATGATTAACCCTCACTAACCCAAACAAGGGCAGAGAAGCGGACACCCAAACACTGAACCCTAGTGGTCGTACGAGGCAATATAAAAACAGTTTACAGACAAACAGTAAAGCTTTCTTACAACAGTATTCTGCAGTGTGGGGGCAGCAGAGCTCTGAACCCCTCCTACAAAAACATAGACCTTCTTCAATTCACATTCTACAAAAAGTAAATGGCCTGAGATACCGGCATGCGGCGTACAAGCGGTGTCCACTGCTATTGAAAAAGGTGCCCGCTTACACGCTACACACTGGTATCTCCAGCAGTTTCCTTTTTGTAGTATGTGAACTGAAGAAGGTCTATGTTTTGACCGAAACGTTTTCATAAACTGGATTCTGCAGTTTTCAAATAATAAATATATTTTGCACACAATTTTGAGTGCTTGGTTATAATGTTAGCATAGCTGCGGGATTGGCTCCTACCAGAGCACCTGCATAGGGCCGGAAAAGCCATACTTTACTTACTAAAAATGAGTGATAGACACTTGTAACAATTCTGCTGAGTTTTTGGTCTGTCTCTGTGACAGGAGGAGCAGTTTGCTGGTTCCTATGTACAAGAATTCTGTCAGCAATACACTGACTGGAAGACAGATTAGATTTTAGGCTCCTGGGGTCAGAGATGATGGAAGTGATACAATGAGGAATTTATCAACAGCTTTACAAAGTCCCAAGTCTTGGTGCACTTCTTAATTGTGCAAAAATGTTTCATTTTTTTCACTCGACACTTGAAAGTTGGGTGCGGTTAACTGGGAGCGGGAGAGGAAACCATTGGACTAGGAGATTAATTAAAATGGCAGGACTGTAGTCCAAAGTCACCTGTTTGCAACAGGCTTGGATTTCAACTTGTCTATAAAACAGTCCAGTGTGCTCCAAAGCAGTGTCATAACAATAGGGGTCGCAGGGGTCACGACTGCGATGGGGCAGGACGTACAGGGGCCCACGCCGCCTGCTGACCCCTGCTTCACATGGATGTGTGCCCCTCACTTCCTCTTACCACAGCTGACTTTCCATGTGCGTTCCATTGTGGAACACATTTAGCAGGCTGGTGCCACTTCCTCCACACTAGGAGTAGGCGGCACTTTCTACTTTATGTGTTCCACAGTGGAATGCACCAGCATCACCTCCTCCTCCTGAGTCTTAAGTTTTTGCAAGGAGACAGGAGCAGCAGGAGAACAGGGAGAGGTAAGTACAGTTTATTTATTTTAATAACTGAGTATACAATAGCCAGAGAATTATGGGGGGGAGGAGAGGGGATGCATTCTACAGTATGGAGAGTTAGGAGGCTGCACTGTATGGAGAGATTTGAGGCTGCATAAATAAGACTGCACTATATGGAGAGATATGAGGCTGCATATATAAGGTTGCACTATATGGAGAGCTATAAGGCTGCATATGTAAGATTGCACTATATGGAGTGTTATGAGGCTGCATAATGCTATACGGAGGACTATGAGGGTGCATTATACTATATGGAGGATAATGGAGGTGCATTATAATAATTGGATGACTATGAGGATTACATTATGAATGAAGGACTAAGGGATGCATTATAATAATGGGAGGACTATGGTGCCGGGAGGAGGTAGACCATATATACCAGGATGGGGGACATATATACCACAATAAGAGTCACATTCCAGGAGGAGGACCATATTTAGCAGGATGAGGGACATTAATACATAATAAAGGGAAAGAGGGGTCAATTTGTAAGTCTTTATAGGATTTACAAATGTTTCAAGGGGCCCATACATCTGACCTACGTGTGCACGTAAGGGCATTGGCAGGTCTAAATTTCACACTGGGGCCCATCAGACTCTAGTGCTCCAAAGTTGTATAAAATCTTACCAATTGTTTGAGTAAACTAGATAGGATTGTGTACACCTGGAGAGAGGGATGATGGGAGTGGTGTATTGTTTAATAGCGGGTGATATTAGATTGTGAACTCCTGGGGAGATAAATGATGGGAGTGAAGTATTGTATCGGAGCAGGTGACATTAGATTGTGAGTTTCTGGGGACAGGGATGATGGGAGTGATATGTTATATGGGAGTGGGTGAGATTAGATTGTAAACTCCTGGGGACAGGGATGATGAGAGTGATATATTGTATGGGAGCGGGTGACATTAGATTGTAAGCTCCCGGGGACAGGGATGATGGGATTGATATACTTTTTGGGAGCGGGTGACATTAGATTGTGAGCCCCTGAGGACAGGGATGATGGGAGTGATATAATCTTTGTTTAGTGCTATAGAATCTCACCTCTATAACTTCAGATTTTTTACCTCAGGTTATAAATCAGTAATAATTCTTTTCATCTGTGTTTTCCAGATGTAAGGACTCTGGGTGTGATACGTTGAGTCTCTTGTTTTCTTCATACAGAGGTGAATTGATGCCTAATAATTCTAATAGTCGCTGGGCTACATCCACATCTCCACTGATTTACTGACCACAGGAGTTAATACATCATGTAACACTTTGTTCGCATCTTAATTGGAAGAAATGCCATTTGTAGTCTTTAACCTTATGGGGTCTTGTCAGCAGCTCTGAGCTGAGGAATCCACCTGTATGGCCTCTCCGATCAACCTAATCACCCCGATCTACAGCTGCACAGACCTCTCTAATCCGCCTGAAAAGGAGATACAGACCATACAGACAAGGGGGTCACCAAACAGAGAAAGGCAAAAAAACAAACAAAATAGTATTTTTATTCCCCAGATAATTCTAACGTCCTGAGGAATGCTACATAATACACTAATAATGACATATACACCCCTATAATAGTAACTATTGTGCCCTAATAGGGCCATAAAGTGCCCGCATATCCTGCATAATAACCTAATAATACCATATAATACTTTCATAGTGCCATCAAGCACTTACATTTGCGATTTAACCACCCTTAAGCCAATGTCACTTATGGACAAGGGGTTGTCCAGCGCACCGCCCAATACAGAAGTTACAAAGGGTGATGGAAAAGGGTAGGAAGGCTCTAACTGTAGGGAATCGGTAGACAGGTCACCACCTGACACTATCCTGTGTCTATGTGGCGCCCCTGCGGGGGATTGCCACAGGTTCCACCGGTGCAAGGAGGGAATTACACCTTGGTTATCACAGCACACACCACCATCCACCTCAGACCTGAAGGGGAGCTCTACTGGCTGCTTTAAGTCAGTTCCCCTTTAAGAACATCCAGGTCTGAGGGGAGGAGTTAGTCAGTCCCAGTAGTTTCAGTTCCTGTGAGGAGAGGGAAGAGAGAGGAGACAGAGGAACTAGTCGCTGGGGGAGATCCAGGACCAGGGATTACTGACCGCTGTGCTCACCCTAGGGAAAGGGTAGGAGGCAAGTGGAAAAGCAGGGAACTAAGAAAAGGGAATTAGTGAATACAGCCCTTTAGTACACCCGGACACTGGAGTCCGATGCTGCCAGCATTCAAAGCTACAGCAAAAGCCCAGAAGACTCAGGAGGAGTTCAGCCCTGAGGAGAGTGAGTAAGAGACACTAAACTGACCAAGCACAGGACCAGGGGCCATAGGAGAAACAGGAATCCCGCAGAAGGACCTCATTGCCAGTTTAGGACAAAGCCCAAAGAGGGAGAAGAAGAGGCTCAGGCAGGACTCATCCTACACTGCAGAGTACATACACAGAGGAGGTCTCATAACTTTCTAAGGTGGAAGTCCCAAGTTGCACCGGTTAATACTCTGGACTGTACCTGTTACTCTGTCACCAGTAAAAGGTACCGAAACAACAATCCCTGTGTGTCTGTGTGCCTGTCTAACCGCCGCAATTCACCGCTGTGTCAGCAAAGACTCAACTACTACTCCCCTCATCCATCCCCGCTGCCCTGAGGTAAAGCTCCACCTGTGGGGAGCTGTTCCACATTCTGCTGCCCCCACCATCACGTCAGCGGACGGCTTGACGCGCCGGTACCATATTACCGGGAACTACAGGTGGTGTCACGTTCCTTTGTAAATATCCCTTTATTCCCTATCGTTCCCCGCCCTGAGGGTCCAGGGCACGGAACCGGGGATCGACCAGCCGTGATCCCCCCATCAAAGCCGCCATGAGCCCCGGTACCTGAGTACCCCATCCCCTGTCGACCGACTCATCTACATCCTGTGTTAAGGGGCCGGCCGTATCGGGCTTTGATAGTCACGGGGGAGTCAGGGTCTCGGCTGCAGAGCACCCCTGGTTTTGCAGCACATGCCACGACCAGGTCCTCAGTGGAAGTGATGATTTTTGAGATCTTGTAATGCGCGGACCTCGCACGTGCGCCAGCAGACTCCGCTGTCTCAATTTCTTTAGCCACTTGCAGGCTGCTGGATGCAACACTCTCTCTTTGGTAGAAGTCGCTCGTAAATCAGCTGACATCAGACACTTCTCTTCAACAATAACTTTACTTAACTATCATACTTCATCATATATCTCCACAGTATATGAGGCATGATATTTTACAGCAACAAAGTTCATGACACAGTGGACATGCATTTTGTCTTTTCTCACATCCTGGACTATTCCTGCTTGCTGTTTTAGGAATCTCCATCTTAGGCCAGGGTCACATATGCGTTTTTTTTATAAAATCCTGATCCGGTTTTGAGCTTTCAAAAAGCTCAAAACCGGACCAGGAAACGCTCCCCATAGGAGCCAATGCAAAACACCGGATGGCTTCACAAGCCATCCGGTGGCCGTATCCGGCACTGCTGCCTGCGTTAAAAATCATGCAGGCAGCAGTTTTCGCAGCGTTTCCCTGTACCGCACTGCAGTAACCGGATGGCTCAGGATGTGTAATCCTGAGCCATCCGGTAACTGCATAGTTTGCTGATCCCGGCTATTGTCGGGATCAGCAAACTGTAGTATGTGTAGTAAAGAGTTAAATTAACTAACAAAAGTAATGTTTCAGGTCTATAGGGGGGGCTTAGACCCCCCTATAGACCGGCCGCCCACTCTGGTGGGCTTCTACTACAATATCCCCGATGGCACGGGCTCCTCGGAGCTCCGTGCAAGTTCCCCTACCTCCCGCCCCCCGTATCTGTACAGAGGGGTGCCTGCACCCCTCTGTTAGCATTATCCCTAAATGTGGCATCCACAGATTACTTATAGTAATAAAGGTCTATAGTTACGTCATTCTTCATGTTCTTTCACCATCCCTGTATGGGCGGGGCTTTGTTCTTCTGCCGCCGCCCATGGAATGATGATGCCCGCCTCCTCTGGCCTTCACACTGTCTTTTCAGGGCGGCCGCGTCATGAAAGGGGCGGGGCTACGGTCGCGTCATTCATTCATGCGAGACTCCAGTGACAGGTATTGGTCAATATTTTTAGGTGTTAGTTTCTTTGGTCTCAAAGTGAAAATCTATGTACATACATTTTTTTGATTATGTGTAAAATTTGGAGTATATACTTTCTCCGCCATCTTTGTTTTCCTTTTGTATTAGTATTGATTTGTATTCCTTTTGATCCCTATACTCCCTAGGCAGACTGTGTATGCCAGCTCCTTTTTCTTCTGATGAGCCTCTTCCAAAATATAGAGGCGAAACGCGTCAAGCCTGGAGTAATAATCCTTATTTTAATGTTCACATATCTGGACCTATCCTGAAAGGCACAAGGATGTCAACTTCTCTCCAGTCTTTGTTGAGTTAAGTTGGACTATACTGTATAATAAAATCTGTTTGACTCTGCACTATCGAGATAAAAAATACCCCATTGTTTATTACCTATAGGGGTCAATGAGACATCAACTGACCACTATATAAGAATACCATAAATATATTTTTTATTTTTATCTTGTAAGAAAAGCCAAAAGTGTCTGAGAAAAGAATCAAACATAACAGTAATGCAACATTCTATGCATTGTCCTTGATATGATATGATCCTTTCATGGTTCAGAATAATTGTATTTATATTTGTATATATTGTTTGCCTTTTGTAATGGGTTTCACACTATTTTAAAGAAATTTAATAAAGTTTTCACCTTTTTAAATATCCCTCAAGTTGGTAGAGATCTTTCGTACACTTTAATAACTAAACTACCTCCTAATCATTTGACAAAGTTTTTTGTAAAAATAGACCAAAAGATCCTCAAAAGCTCGACATCATGCTGTGAACCAGAAAAGTTCAGGACCAAATGAGAGACAAAGTAATTGAGTTCGATCATTCTCGAATAGGTTACAAAGCGCTTTATTAAGCTTTAGGACTCCAGCAAACAACAATGAGTGACATTATCTACAAATGGTGAAAATATGGAACAGTAGTGAACCTTCCCAGCAGAGGCCAGCCGATCAAACTTTGCACAAGAGTGCAGCGACGACTCATCGAAGAGGTCACTAAAAATCCCACCAGATTCAACATCTGCAGGCCTCACTTACCTAAGTTAAGGTCAGTTTTCATGACTCCACCATGAGAAAGACTGGGCAAAAATAGCCTGCATGGCCGAGTACCAAGACGAAAACCACTGCTGGACAAAAAGAACAAAGGCTCATCTCAGTTTTGTCAGAAAACATCTTGATGATCCCAAAACTTTTGAGAGAATACTCTGTGGACTGATGAGACAAAAGGTGAATTTTTCAGACTGGGTATGTCCCATCACATCTGGTATAGACGAAACACATTATTTAAGATAAGGATACCAACAGTAAATTTGGTGGTGGTAGTGTGGTCTGAGACTGTTTTGCTGTTCCAGACCTGGAGGACTTGATGTGGTAAATGGAACCATGAATTCTGCTGTGTACCAAAAAATCCTGAAGGAGAACGTCCGGCCATCTGTTTGTGACCTCAAACTGAAGACTACTTGGTTATGTAGCAGGACAATGATCCAAAATACACCAGCAATCACCTCTGAAAGGCTTAAGAAAAACGTCCCACAGAAAACCCCCTTGGCACCGAGGAAGCTTCAGCTACCCGGTCTCCTATGAGAGTCACAGAGAGGGAGCCAGGACTAGCAGGGTGCTGCAGTTCAAGAGAAAGGTCGTCCCGGAGACCGCACAGGAGGAATAGAGAGAGAGATACAGACAGGAGAAGATAGTGGAGGCGAGTCAGGATTTAATAGACTGCGCCCCAGCAAGCACACTGAGGAGGAAGACTTATACCCACTTGCTGTGGGAGCCCACTGTGCAACCAGCTACCCGTCAGTGCTCTGGACAATTTACCTGCATTCCACCAGTAAAAGGTAAAGAGTCTTTTGCTGTGTGCGTGCATCCTTTCCTTTCCCTCACTGTGCCCCACCACAGACTATTCCTATACTCTCCAACCGTCCCAGCTTTGCTGCAACCTGTCCATCCCTTCCATACTGCCCCGGAGCTCCCAGTCCTGCCTTCGGGGACTATACCATCACTGCCGCAATTCCACCGACCTCCGGAGGACTGTAGCGGCGCTGGTGATCCCTCACCAGACACAGCAGGTGGCGTCACAACAAAGTTTGTACATAATCCCTGTAAATAACCCCTTATTCATCTGACCCGCCGGGGCTACAGCCTCGGGCAGCCACCCGTGACATCCCAGATCGAAACTCAAGCCCGAGAGCTGAGTACCCTACCCTGGGGTGCGTCATCTCTTACTTCTTATGTTTGCCACTTGTCTTTCATGTTTTCTTGAGGCTTCTATCTCCCATCATTTCCGTCTCCTTCTGTTGATTACTTTACTTTGCATTTTTTACTGTGTCTTAAGTCAAATATTCCTCCCTCTCGGCAATGCTGCAGGAAAGATTAAGGGAAGTAGGAAGTCGCCCATGTTCTAGAATGTTCTCAGCCAAAGTAAACACTGGTCAGAAGATTAAACTTCATCAAAACTTTCAAACCTGACCCAAGTCAAACAAATGAGCTGTCGTTCCCGGGAACAGGATGGAGGATGAGTGATCTGGCAGCAGAGCAGGAATCGCGCACAATGAAGACGTTTTGCAATGGACCCTTTACTGCTGCATTCCTGACAGGCAGGACAATACTATTAGCAGATTTTCATCAGGAGGTTTTAAATAATCTGCAAAATATGGATCCAAGAAATCAGCAGCTTAAGATGTAAAGATTGTAATCCTTATACCAGTGACCAGGAGAATCAGGGCAGAAAATAAGTATCCTCTACTAGAAGAACAAGTCCAGGCCTGGCTCCCTGCAAAGAAAGGAATGAGATGGAAATATAGAGCCATATTACATAAAGAAAACTTTATTCCAGAAAAAATGGTTAAGACTGGTTTCACAAATGCGTCTCACCTGCATCAGGCACCGGAGTGTCAGAACGCTGCCTCCGCAGTGTGTTTTTGTCTGCTGGAACTGTCAGGTTTGGTCAGCCCAGAGGTGGTGAGAGAGGGGAGGAGAGAGGAGGAGAGGGGAGGGAACGACAGAGAGAGACACCCCAGAGCTGTTCTGAGCATGCTCAGAGTCAAATCCTGATCCGTCCTGGCTTCACCAATGGCAGGATGCAGCCTCACAGGCAGCAATGCATCGTTTTGCAGCATTGCTCCATATCCAGATTTTTCAAGCGGCCCCAAACCACAACATGCTTTTGGTCGGGGGTGCGGCAGAGATGCCACACTCGTGTGCATCAGGTGAAATCCTGATGCCACCTGATGTCACTGCATCCCTATGTTAACTATATGGACACAGGACTGATCAGGAGGCATCGGGATTTTGCCTGACACACACGTAGATGTGAAAACACCCTTATGGTACCTTCACACACCGCAGTCTCGGCTGGCGATATGAGGCGATCTAACGTGCACGTGCACATTTTTCATGGTCGCCTCAGATCGCCGATGGCCGTATTATACGCTGCAATCTCACCCTGAAAGAATGCCGATGTGTCGCCCCAGACATCGCCTCACCCCACAGCGGAACCAATCCGGTGGAATTCCCTCACCGCTTCACACGCCGCAATCCCAAAGGCAATGTGGGCGTACATGTTCAGCGCGACGCAGAGATAGACGTGCCACAGTAGTTTACATCGCGCCCCATATGCGCTCATTGGACAACGCAGCAGCGTTCAGATTGGTCAGCCTGCTCTGGAAGGCTGGCTAATACATGACGCTATTGCCATTGTGTGGCGCTGGATGGACAGCTCTTCAAATATGGCGTGGTGTCAATTGACAGCCAATGGGAACACAGTAACCCACACCAATCAGCTCACACGGGGTGCGGACTACAGCTCGCTGTGATACGGCGACGGTGAAATCAATAGGCGACGCAGATTCTATCACTATCGCCCTATCACATGCCAAAACCCGGAAATATCGCCTTCATGATTGCGGATGATTTCAGAGCTGTGCTCATCAACCAGGCGACAGGTGATTTATCGCCACGAAATTCCCCAAACACACGCCGCAATTGTGAGGCAATTTCACGGCAATTGTTCCGGGACGACGTATTGCCTTTAGGATTCCCAGCCGAGATTGCGGTGTGTGAAGGTACCATTAGCTGTACTGAGTGTTTCAATTTCCCACCATTATTAAAAAATCTGCTTGCTGTCAGTGACTAGTGATATTTTTGCTCATATCCAGACGGTGAAAACCTGGAAGGATGCATGCATACGATCTGGAATAGCAGCAATTTGGATGCAGCGTCTTACTGCTGTGCCCAGAACGCTGCAATGTACAGTACCAGCACAGTGGATGGGATTTCTAGAAATCTCATGCTTACTGTGCTTCTCCCCGCTGCAGCGTGTTTTCAGCTGTGGTGCAGGATACCGTGCTTCCGCATCTCCGCAGCATGTTAATTTATTGCTGCAGAGTTGGACATGATCTCCAGCGGGTGAATGCAGGGATAAGCCACCCTGCACTGACGCACCTCATGGCCATTCACCCGCAGCTTCCCTCAGGTCCGGAGGCACTACATCCAACACACACTGCCTCCGGATCGTGTGCACATAACCTAAGGCTATGTTCATATGCAGGATTTTTGCTGCGTTTTTTTTACAGTGTAAAATCGCTTGATTGCACGCAGCGATGCACAAACGATATCGCTTAAGCGATCAAAAAGAAGATCGCTTAAACGATATCGTTCAAGATATTGAAGCATCTGACGGCCACCTAAGGACAACATCTGTTCTCCCCGTGTTTGTGTGGATTTCCTCAAGTTTCCCTGCCATACTCCAAAGACATACTTATTATAGAATATTTAGATTGTGAACCCCAATGAGGACAGTGTTTTTGATGTATATAAAGTGCTGTGGAATTATATAGCACTGCATAATTGAATAAACCTTATTATTATAGTACATGTTTATTAAAGTTATCTTTATTCACCAAAAATACTTTTTCATTGCCTTCTGTAAAAACCGAGAAAGAATTAACATGCTACATATTGAAAAATCACCGGCATGATTTCTGATCTTATAGTTTTTGTTGGTACAGTAAAAAGCAGCTTTTAATTTGCATTAAAGAAAACCACTGAAAAAACATAACATAGACTTAGGGTATGTGCACATGATCTGGAGCACTACATGTTGGACGCAGTGCCTCCGCACCTAAAGGGAAGCCACGGGTGAACGCAAGGACAACGCAGCCGCTCTGTGACCATGATCTGCGTTCGGTGTTTGGCGCCCCTGCGATCCAGCCTCATCATTGGTATTGCCTCTGTAAACGGTGGTGGTGCCATAAATTAAGGTAAATGCAGCTTGCTATATTAAATAACCGAATGCATCCACACACAGCCTAATCCCTGACCAGAAGGGGGAGCACAGACACCTAGTTTTTTGGGTGATTCACTCTTCTGGCTGGGGGGAGGGGTTAGAGGAGAGTGTGAGGAAAGGAGAAGCACAATGAGACGTGTTCCTGGGGTTAGAGCTGCTAAAAGCACACTCCAGGTTCATGCTGAGAGCAGAGTCCTAGGCTATCCAGGTTTTTCAGACCCTGGAGGCAGAATCTGAAGACTAGGAGACTGCAGGTCTACTGGTCAGTCGTGTAGGTCCAGCAGCACAACAATACAGAGAATAAAGAAAAAATTTCAGCTCACCACTTTGACGGCTGTCTCAGATGCTCCAGCACGGATGTCAATATGAGGCAATCTAACGTGCGCGTGCAGGTTTTTCATGCTCGCCTCAGATCGCCGATGGAGGCATCACACGCTGCAATTACGCCCTGAAAGCAAGGCAATGTGTCGCTCCGGAAATCGCCTCACGTACAGCGGAAGCAATCCTGCCTAATCCCATCCCTGGTTCACATGCCGCAATCTCAAAGGCAATGTGGGCGTACATGTTCAGCACGGCGAATAGATATGCGTGCCGCAGTGGTTTACACAGCGCCCCATACGCGCTCATTGGAAAATGCAACAGCGTTACATTTGGTCAGCCTGCTCTGGTAGGCTGGTTAATACATGACGCCATTGTGTGGCGCTGGACGGACAAATCTTCAAATATGGCGCGGTGTCAATTGATAGCCAATGAGAACACAGTAGCCCACACCAATCAGTCCACAAGGGGTGTGGACTACAGCACGCTGTGGCACGCCTACGGGAAATCATAGGCGACGCTGATTCCATCACTATCGCCCTATCACATGCCACAACACAGAAATATCGCCTTCATGATTGAGGCTGATTCAGGCGACAGGCGAGAGGCGATTTATCGCCGAGAAATTCCCCAATCACATGCCGCAACTGTGAGGCAATTTCACGGCGATTGATCTGGGGCGAAATATGGCCTTTAGGATTGCCAGGGGAGATTGCGGAAGTGTGAAGGTTCCATTAAGGTAAAGAGACTAAATTTATCTGCTTCCTTGTCTCTGTCTGCTGTACTTCGGCATCTCTCACTACAAACCCAATCATCACCCCTATACCCTTACTATCCCAGGGTCTCACTACTGCTGAGGGGAATATTCCACCTTGCTTCTCCACCATCTTTCCCCTGGTAACCCGATAAGCAGTGCTGGTCATTCCTGGCCAGACACCTCAGCTGGCGTCACAAATCATCCATAGACTCTTATCCACTGTAAATATCCCCTTTTCATGTCCAGTCAGGGCCATAACCTTTTGGGATCGCAACTGTGATGTAAATGACTCACCGTTGCCGGGTTCTCAGGTCTCAGGCGATGCTTCACTTGTCACGGTTCCGCACCTGAGGCTGTGGGGCCCGGTGGTCAAATGGAAGGGCTAGGGGATGGGGATAAAGTCTTAATTGTCTCGTGACGCCACCTGTGGGTGTCCGGTGATGGCACCGGCGCTGCTTGGGCCTCCGGGGGATGTGCGGCAGCTAGATGGGATGCTCCCCACAGGATGAGCAGTAGTCCCCGGGGCCAAGAGCTGCACTGAGTGGAATACGGCAGCTCAGTTGATTTTATGGATGCACGGGTTAATGGCAGCTCTGAAAGAAAAGGCACTGACACGATGCTCCTCTGTAACGGGTCTTTACTGTATCTCTGGTACGGTACACGGTAATACAGTTCTTTAGGTAACGGACCGGGTGGTCCCAGTGGTGAACAGTCTCTGTCCAAAGCTCCACAGTGTTCCTCTGTTACTAACTGTCCTGTTATTGTTGCCGTCGCAGCCTTGTTGCACCAGGTAGGATACTGGGGTTTCTTTAATGGATGGCTTGTTCCATGTTATTCAACCGGCTACAAAGGGTCCTAAACTCCCGTGATGGGTACCCCCCTGGTAAGACTGCGGAAGTCGTGGCTGTAGTGAGGCGCTCCTATAAAGCTACTCCGTCACTCCGGTTTTGTAGTACAGCGATGGACGACTGTCTACCTCAGAACTGGTGTCCGGTAGGACTGGGCATGGGTGATTTTGGACCCGTTGCTTTTGTTGCTTCGCCCACTTTCTTGTCTGGGTCACCGCTTATTGGTGCCCTCCCTGTTAGGTTGCTTCCTTTCCTCAGGGCTGCACGGCACTGTGCAAGCTCCTGTTCCTCTCCTCTCTTCCTCAACTCGACAACTGTTCTACTTCTCCTTCTTTCCCCACACACTACACATCTTACACTCCTCCCACCAGGACCTGATTGGCCCTCTGCCTCTGGATGGTGCATGTGGTACATGGAGCTTTGGATTTAACTTGTTCACCCCTGATACGGATGATATTGCATCTTCAGTTAGGGATGCAATACCTTCCTGTGACGCACTCGTTGCAGGGTGCCACATAAAGACTGTTGCCCCGGATAGTCGAGTACTCCAGTCCTTGTGACCGCGACAGGTGCAGGACAGCCTTTCCCTGCATTCATTTACAGGAGATCGCGTCTGACTCTGCAGCATGAAATTAACATGATGCGGAGATGCGGAAGCACGGTAACCCGCACCATAGGTAAAATCCCGCTGTGGTAGGGAGAAGCCCTGTGGGCATAGGATTTCTAGAAATCCTATCCAGTATGCTTGAACTGCACAACACAGCGTTTTGGATGCAGCAGTAATACAGTGTGTCCAAAACGCTGCTATTCCGGGTTGTATTCATGCAGCCTACAGGTCTAACGTTTATTACAATTCTATCTAACCTACATAATCCTCTATGAAACGGATACATTGTAATAAGAGAGGTTTGTACTACAGGTCCCCACAAGTCCTAACCTATATTCTCTGACAGCAAGCAAAATTACAGAACTAAAACACAATGGAGATTTACTCAGAACTATGTACTGGAAGAATGGACCTGTCCTTTGAGTTTCCCACAGATCTGCGGTGAGGCCGAGTCTCCACCAGATGCTTCACATCTGTCAGTACACCACATGGTGGTGAAAATCAGAAATGCGTCAGTGAGATCAGGGTGGCAGATACTGCACTCACGTAGTGATTCTCCAGCATATAATCCCTTCCACAAACAGAAAAGAAGAAATATCAGGGGCTGAATCCGCACACCTGGCAGACTGGCCGCCTCTTGGCAGCTGCACAGCGTACACTCTATACCAACACACTTAAATAAGTAAACTCTATGCAATCAGCTGATAGAGCCAACCCCTCCCCATCCAAAATCACTGGTGCTAACCTGTGCCACCAATGGCGTAGCTTGAAGCTCCAGGGCACCGTTGCAAAATTTCCAACAGGTTCTGACCCGGCCTATGGGTCTATGGGAACTCTGTACCGGGGCGTTGATACGGGGGTGCTGTCTCGGTGGGTGGTGCCCGGGCCCGTAGCCCTGGGGGTCAGCTGAATAAAGAAAAAAAAATAATAAAAAATAATAAAAGTCTCGTGACGCCACCTGCTGTTTCTGGTAATCTCACGAGCGCTGCTGTTAGACCGCTGGGGATGGTGGTATTGTGTCTCGGACCAAGGGCTTGGGGTACTCAAACCTCAGGCGTACTGGCATGGGGGTGTCACAGGTGGTCGGTGCCTGAGTCTCTGCACCTGGTGAAAAAATTAAAAGGGGAATATTTACAGGGATTAAAGTTGTCAGTCGTGGCGCCACCTGTAGGTCCGGTGATGGCACCAGCGCTGCTAGGACCTCCGGGGTGATGGGCGGCTGCAAGGTGTTGTAACTCTGTACAGGAAGAGTGGGTTCCCTGGGGCTGTAGGGTAGGATGGTGGAATAGGGCAGCACGGTAGGAATGGGGCAGCGTAGTTGTTGTGGTGTGGGACAGCTTGAAGAACAGACACACACACAATAAAGTCGTTTTCTGTACCTTTTACTGATGATTCTCCAGGTACACAGTCCAGGGTTGAAGGGTGCACTATGGGATTTCCACACCGAGTGAAGTATAGGCCTCCTTGTCCTGCTCCCTTTTCTTGAGTCTGGCATGTATGAAACCAGGCCTGACCTTTCCTGTTCCTTCACACCCGTGATGCTGCACTGAGGGTTCTCGCTTGGCTACCGCTATCTCTCCTGCGGCTCCTGGCTCTCAAATGTGGGTGCTGTGGGTGTCCGGGAAGCTAAGCCTCCAGGGTTTACTGGATTCTCTGCTGGGCTAATCTCTTTCCCTTGCAGACTTGGACTCCAGTGACCGGTGTTCTGGTGGGGTGAGTCGGGATGGCTCCTCTGCCCCCACTGTAGTGTTCCTCGCCTCTGCCCTTCGTCCTCACTCTCTCTGGACCTCACACTGGCTCTGGTGGTGCACTGATCTCGGGCCTAGCACGGCTCCAGTGGTCAGTTTAGCTCACTAGGCACTGAGCTGACCTTCACAGTTCTTCTAGTGACTGCACACTCTGGCTAACTCCGCCCCCAGCACCTGTATTTATAGGGGATCTGGCTTAACCACAACCAGTAGAGCTCCCCCTACAGGCCTGGGAGTGGAAGGTGTTGGGTGTATGTGAGTACCAGATGTGGAAATCCCTTAGTGAACTAGTTGGTGCTGTGGCTTACCTGGCACAGGGCGCCACATTTACAGCCAGTTGATAATGCTCCCTGCAGGCGGAGCGGGATCCCCGGGGCAGTGCTGCTACTGAGTTGAATGGTGTGGCAGCAGCTGCTTCTTAACTTACAGAATAAGACATCAGAGGCTTGCTGACTCTATACGGGTCCTTTACTGACAACAGTTTTCAGCAGTTCAGGTACACAGTTACGCAGTCTTTGCGGGTAGCTGGCCGGGTAGTCACTGGATTGAATAAAGTCTCTTTAAGGCTCCCAGAGTGTTCCTTCAGTTACTTTTGCTGTCCCTTGTTCCTGAGCCTCCTTACTTTCCTTACGCTGTCCTGCACAACCTACTTGTCTACCAGGCCCATTGGGTGCTATGAGATTACCCTTCTTCTCTAAGGGGCTCAACCTGGTTTAGTGCTCCTGGTGGGGCTGCACATTCTGGACGAGGTCGGGGCTGCTGGGCAAACCTGTGACCCACCGGTATTGATGG
Source organism: Allobates femoralis (assembly GCA_033576535.1). NCBI lineage: Eukaryota > Metazoa > Chordata > Amphibia > Anura > Aromobatidae > Allobates > Allobates femoralis. The sequence continues at coordinate 430,964,145 of JARQOC010000006.1, forward strand.
CTCAGGCTTAGACTGCACCGTGATTTGAAGCCGGTACCTCGTTGTGGACCAGGATTCCCCCGGACCGTGGATAAGGTCCAGCACTGGGTCTCCACCTTCCGTCTGGATCGCCTCTCCTTTTCGGACGCCCTCCCTGTGGTGTCTCTCTAGGACGTGTTCCTTGATACGTCCCTCAGACTAGAATCTCTTCTTCAGTCTCACTCACTGTCTGTCTCTTGTCTGAGTGTTTTTCCCGCTCCTCTACCTTAACGCTCTTCCCACCGGGACTGGTTACCCTGGTAACGGGTGGCCAATTAGTTCCCTAAGTTAAGTGTAGGGATGCTGGGATAAGAGCCTCAGGTTGAATTTACACTCCCCAATGACAGGAATACCGCACACTCAGTTATGGCTGCTATACCCCTACTGTGGCGCACTGACCAGTGGGGCGCCACAGTTCCACACTATAACTGGTATTTAGTAAAACTGGTCTTCTCATTAGCCAAAGGCGTCTTTTGGACCCTCTTAGGAATGTTGGTGGTAGTAAGCAGTTCATTGCTTTGACTCGGTACATAGTCTCTGGTGCGCTTAAGGGGGTCTTCTGTGTCAAGTTCACAAAAACAGATGATGCCTCCTTGGCTCTCAACTAGTGCTTGCTCAAAGACCCTTACCTTGCTATAGTTGTTGCATGTTCGCATTCCTTCTGTAGGACTTTAATTTCCACCTTCTTACGTGCAGTCTCGGCATCTGTCCTTGCTGTCAGCGCATCAATTTCTGCCTTCTTGCATGCAGATTCAGCTTAAATCTTGCGTGCAAATTCGGATGTTGCGCCTGCCACTGAGACATAGATTCCAGCTTTCCTTTGGGCAAAGACTAGTGATGGGCGAGTCCTAAATTACTCGGAATCGCTTGACTCTAGCGAGTCCGAGCCCGGGACTCGCTACTCGTTGCGAGTCTAGCGAGTCCAATGTTAATGAATGGGGAAGCGAGTAATAGCGAGTAATGTATGATTTACAAATTGCAGATGTGTCTCGGAAGCTTCAGGCTCTATCTGCTAGGACTCGGTACTCTGCGAGTTTCCCAGCGTTTACTCGCACGAGTCCAATGCAAATTAATGGCAATCCTAGTTTTGTCAGAGACGCTGACAAAACTAGGACTGCCATTGTCTTGCATTAGACTCGGCTTCTGTGCCAGTGATAGCAGGGAAACTCGCAGAGTGATGGCGGGTTTACACGTTGCGATATCGTAGTCCAATTTCAATGAAAAGTCACGTGGTTCAATCGTTGGAGCCGAAATCGTTCCTGCGTTGTATGGTGTGAACGTCCAATACGATGCAGGAACGATGTCAATGCGATATCGGGGATTGAATTCGCGTGCTATTCAATGCCCCGATATTGAAGGGAGATTGGAGTCGGATCGTGCTGTGTAAACGCCCAACTACGATGCGATTTGAAACGTCACCCATTCACTCCCATGTTAAAGGATCGTTCCTGGGTTGGGGGGCATAGACATCGCACGGACGTTGTATTCCGATATCGCAGCGTCTAAACATTCAATGCGATGCGGGAGGAACGTGCACTAATTGCGCGCTCCCGCGCCATTGAGTTGCGATATCGCAACGATATTGAAGCGTGTAAACCCACCATAAGAGCTGTCTGCTCTGTGCAGCTCCAGGGTCCTAGAGCCCGCCTGCTGCCTGATGTAGCAGAGCTGAGATTGTTCTCAGTCGGCTCATTCCCTGTGCATAGACATCTATATCTATGCACAGGGGATGTAGCAGAGAGGACATCGCGTTTTGGACTACGTCGGACGGAAGAGGATTTTTTTAATTAAAGATGGAGTCCCTAATGGCTTTTTTTTTTATTTCTAATAAAAAATTTTCTCTGTGTTGTGTTTTTTTTAACCCTTTATTGGAGATTCTTAGTGACCAGGTCAAACCTGGCCTGACATTAAGAATCTCGGGCTTAATACCAGCTTGTATAACAAAGCTGGTATTAACCCCTTTATTACCCAGCGTGCCACCGCCACCAGGGCCGCTGGAAGAGCGGGGTTCAGCGCCAGAGCATGGCGCTTCAATGAACGCGCCATCTTCTGGGGTGGCTGCAGGCTGCAATTTGCAGCGGGGGGTGCCCAGAAAGCTTGGGCCTCCCTGCGCTGCGGATTCCAGCCCCCAGCTGCTTAGCTGTACCTGGCTAGACATAGAAATTGCGTGGAGCCCCACGCATTTTTTTTTTATTATTTCATGAAATAATAAAAAAAGAGGGCTCGCCTATATTCTTGTGTCTGGCCAGGTATAAATAGGCACCTGGGGGTTGGGGGCAGCCCGTAACTGCCTGCTGGATCTGGCTGGTTCCAGAAATACGGCGACTTCTGATATTTGCATGGTTTTTGCTTCTGTTTTGTTCACGATGTCACGCACAATGCAGTCTCATTCAGCATTGAGCTGTTGGAAGTCCTGCAGTTCCTTTACGGGTATGTGCACACTGGTAGTTTTACTGCAGGTTTAGCAGCGGAAACCGCCGGTCGGTTTCCATGAGTTTTATGTAAATTTATGTTAATCCAAAAGCGGCTTTTGGGTTAACATTAAAACCTATGGAAACCGACAGCCGCTATGCACACACCGGCGGTTTCCACATGATCATCTGTTGCTAACCCGCTGGGTTCCCAGCGGGTTAGCAACGAATGAGCATGTTCTATAAACCGGCCGGTTATGCAGCGGCTGCAAGAAGAATCATGTACTGCTTCCAGCCGCCGCAACACCGCCGGCGCTAACCCGCTGTGCACCCGTTCGTAGCCCGCCGCACAACCGCGGCACATACCCGCCAGGATGCTGGTGGACGGCTCCAGAGCTTCCTGGCGGGTCCGCCCAGCCGCCGCCGACACAAACCCGCCCACCAGTGTGCACATAGCCTACAGACTCTGGGGTATTTAATCTCACCAGGACAGAGGAATATTTCTCCCTGGTGTCCTTAAAAGACAGGTATGCTGAGTACAATTGTTCCAGGGCTCCCTTTGGTGGTAACTCAGAGTGTCAGGCATAGATAAGTCATTTGATTCAGCACTCTTTGCCATAGGGAAGTTATGTTGGGAAGCAATTCACCTTTGCTGGTTTCTAGGTTATTTTTAACCTTCCATGTAGGTTTAGTTAAGCATTTTAATCTTTCACTGCAAGCTACGTGAGGGTCTGTGTTTTCTTGATGCTTTACATCAGGCAAGGAATGAGAGATCCTTCCTTTTTCAGCCATTATACACAAGAATGCAAAGGAGGGGGCTGTCCTGCTTCTAGTTGCAAGGGAGATTCACAAACTATGTTGTAGTTGCAAAGCAGACGTGCAGGCAGTGTCTCTAGACTCTATGGAAGCTGCTGTGTCTTCACAGTTAGCTTGATAGATTGTAACCACCCGGGGGACTGCCGCCCGTGCCCCGCGGCCTGCTGCCTCCACTCTCCCGGCTCCTACCGCTCCTGTCTGGTGTCAGGGATTCCGGGTGTCGCCCGTCCGACGACGGCTCCGGGGCGCTGGCAACCGCCGCCTACGGGTCGGTCGGGTTGCGGCTGCCAGGGCTCCTTCTTCCTTGCCGTATGCTCCTCGGGTGCGCGCGCTCGTTCCCAGCTGCAGGGTTCCAGCGCCCTCTGCTTGAGTAACGCTGCTCACCTCCTCACTTCCGGGGCTACTGCTTGAGCTTATGAAAATCCATCTCCGAATCAGTAACTGCCAGAGACCTGCAGGGATCAAGCTCCTCCCTTCAGCCAATCACCAAGCCTCTCTGTCCTGCCAATCAGGAGTACCCTGCTGTAATATAAACTTCCTGTTTCCTGTCAGTCTTTGCCAGGGCAATTTCTATCTAGTGAAGTTGCTATTCCTGGTCTGGTCAGGTTGTTCCTTATTTGCATGATTTCTGATTTCTGTTTGTTACTTCCTGCAGATCTCTTCCCTGCCGGCTCCTCGCTGACTTCAATGTTCTTGGCCTACTTCCCGGACCTCTTCCCTGCTGAATCGCTGTCTCCAGTCCTGCTCCAGATTCCTTGTGTTCCCGGTTCCCCGTACCCAATCTTATACCCTGTTGCTTTGCTTTTTACCACGTTGCCTTGGGTCGGTTTAACACTCGTGTCCGCTTCATTGGCCCACCCGAGGTTGGTACCAGCAGTATCCCTGTATATGGGTTAAGCGCTCCGGGGCCTCCTTCGGTGCTGTTCCGGTGCTGCAACCTTGTGGCCCTCCCCTGGGGCGTGGGTTCTTGTTATGTTATTGGAATCAATAAACCTTTTGACTCTACTGTTCTAGTCCACCTCTCTATCATCCAGGTATCAGCATCCGCAACTACGCAGTCCAGTGGGTTCACGCGTGAGGGTCCGTCAGTAGGACGTGACATAGATGTTCTTTTCTCTGGATTGAAGCTGTATATTGTTCTTAGTACCAGGCTACTCTTTTCACTATTCTGACTTTTCAAGGCAGTATGAATTTCTAAGAGTTTAAATCATCAGTCTGTTAGATAATTGTTAGCTGTTGTACTCACATGCCATACATCCTCAGACAGTGCCAACTCAGTCACACTAACTTGTAGTAAAGACCAAGAGAAACAGAGTTGTTATCTTCTGAAATCTTGTTATTACGTTCAATGCAACAGGTGAAAAGAGTAATCCTTATAGGGAAGTACAGGTGTGATCCAGACATTGGCTACAACAAACTGAACACTGGGGAAGAAGGGAGGAGCAAACTAACACATCATCAACTACAGGGGAGGCATAGGGACAAACTTCAGGGAGCAGGAAATCTGCCTAGCACACAGAGAAAGAAATGCATACATAAACAATATACACAATGAAATGTTCCCATTCGTGGGACACAACACTGACCAAAGAGGAATAGAGTGATAATGACTTCACGTGATCTGGAATGTATGCTTCTGTTAAAACATCCCAGAACTGTGTTTGCCTTTTTTGCTGCTGCATCACACTATTGACTCATGTTCAGTCTGCTATCTTCTTAGTATACCCAAGTCTTTTTCACATGTGCTGTTGCTTAGTTTTATTACTCCCATTCTGTAGATGTTATTTTCGTTTTTCTTAAAGACAAGTAGAATTTTGTACTTTTCCCTGTTAAATGACATTCTATCAGTAACTGCCCATTTTTCCAGCTCTCTATTGTTTCATTGTTCCAATACTCTAAAACTTGCAGCACAGTGGCTGGTGGTTAGCACTGCAGACTTGCAGCACTGGGGTCCTGGGTTCATTTCTCATCAAGGACAACATCTGCAAGGAGTTTGTATGTTCTCCCCATGTTTGCATAAGTTTCCTCAGGGCACTCCAGTTTCTACCCACATTTCAAAGACATACTGATAGGATGTTTAGATTGTGAGCCCTGATGAGGACAGTATTGCAAAAATGTATGTAAAATGCTATGGAATTAATAGCGCTATACAAATGAATAAATATTATTAGTAGCTGCCCATTTTTCCCACTCTCTATTGTTTCATTTTTACAGTACTCTCAAACTTACTAGATCACTGGATCTGGCCAGCCTATGTCTCCCTGATGCAGGGGTAAGCCCTGGATCTGTTAAAAGCATCATTTTTTTCAACTTTCGAATTCTAAGTTGAAAAACTGATGCTTTTAATGGATCCAGGGCTCAAGTGTGACCCTAGGCTTTGCGTTTTGTAACGGATTCAAAAAATACTGCAAGCAGCATTTTTTGAGTGCAGGAAAAAAACACATCCATTTTTTTAACATGGGACCCTATGGGAAACGGATCCGTTAATGCATGGTAAATATAGGTACCATCCTTTAGCGCATCAGTTAATGCTAGCGTTTTTAGCCATAAAAATGGCAAAGTTAAAAAACGCATACAGGAAGCTCACAAAACAGCCTTAAAATAACGGATGTTATTGAATCCATTAAAATAAACTGACTGCCAAGTGTGACCCTAGCCTAAAACTGTCATTGCTAGCAGCCTGGAGAGAGCAGAGTTCAGACTAGCAGCTTGCTCATGCCGCTTGTCCGAACTGTCACTCTTCAGAAATTCACAGCCCCGGCAAAGCAGTAAGATCAGGTAGATACAACCTGAGAATTCCGCTTTGCTGAACTTCTACAGCAAATATACACCAAGTTTCTAGCATTGATTTGCATAGTGTCTTACCGAGAAACCATTCACTTAGGGCAGCCTAGTAGTGTCTCATGGTTACACAGTCACATGGCACTTGGCCACATCATAATATTGGTGTGACATGTTATATACCACATGAAACTATAGATGACAAAAATACGACCTTTTAATAACACTTGTGGCACCTCTACAAGACCAGACAGACCAAAACAGCTTCTTTTATTATTTTTGCCCTTTGCTCCCTGTGACCTCCCTTAGTCCTGACCACAATCCGGCTCTGGAGTGATTGACAGCTGCTCTAATTGATTCTGTTCAGTGCTCTTGCATTGGATTTACCATCTGCACGTCATGGATAAATTACAGTTATAAAGATAGGAAACTGCATTTTTCCTTCATTATTGATTAAACAAGATGGAACCCCGATGTTATCGCATTGGGAGGGCAGTGACAACAATGGGGCAGGCTCTGTGGCACTGGGGGCGGCAGCCATTTCTCCCCCGTGTGCTGACTTTTTCCCCCATGCTCTCTCCTCTTGTGCGCTGTCTCTTCCCCCTGTGCGCTGTCTCACAGACTATAATTCATAATACCCCATTGTGATGACCTAATTCCCTACTATGATGTCATAATATCTGACTATAATGTAATAATACCCCATTGTGAGGTCATAATACCCCATTGTGATGTCATAATATGCCATTGTGATGTCATAACACCCCTCTATGAGTCGTAATAACCCCATTGTGATGTCATAATTCCCCATTTTGCTGTCATAATACCCCATTGTTATGTCATAGTATCCTATTGTGATACGGGGACAACCGGACACAGGAGGCGATGACAGATGCCACAAGGCAATTATATATATAGATTGTGACTCACTGTAGCCGGGACTTCACGGGGCAGGCGTTTTTCTTCTCCCTGTCACGGAACCGCTCCTGCCGTAGTGGGGCCCGGTGGTCCAGAACAATAGAGTTGGCTGAACAGATTTAAGGTTGTTTTAAGTCGTGACGCCACCTGTGAGAGTTCCGGTGAGTTCACCGGCGCTGCTTGGGCCTCCGGGGGATGGAATGCAGCAAGATGGGACGCTCCCCACAGGATGAGCGGGAGTCCCTGGAGCCAGGAGCTGCTCAAGATGTTGTGAGGCAGCTGCGGTACTTCTAACATACGGAGATGAACAGTTCTGAAAAAGGCACGGACACTGATAGTCTCTGTAACAGGTACTTTACTGTATCCAGCAGGTAATACATGGTATACAGCCAACAGGTAACGGACCGGGTGGACTTAGCAATGACCGGTGTTTCTCAGAGCTCCTTTCTAAGCTTGTTCTAAGTGGGTTGCCGATGTCGCCTTTGAGTGCCAAGGTCGGGTACAAGGGACTACTTAAATGGCCCTGCCGGTGTGTACGTTCCAGTGTGAGGGGTAGTCTAGGTCCTTTTGGTGGGAAGACGGCTCTGTTTGCAGCGGTGGTGGGGTACTCCTGTAGAGCGGTCCCTCCACTCCTGGTTTGCATAGCAGTGATAAACGACTACCAGCTTTGGAACCAGTGATCCGGTTGTAGATGGGCGCAGGTATATTTTGACCCGTGGAAGTTCGCCCAGAGTCCGGTTTCAGGGCACCAAGCATTGGCGCCAACCGGAGGTGGTCTAGGGGCTGCATGGAACTGTGCAGAGCCCCCTCTCCTACGTTCCTCTCCTTCTCCTACATTCTTCCGACTCCTCTCTCTCTCTGTGTTTCTGCAGACTAACTTCTCCCACACTCTACTCCTACACTCCGCCCACCAGGACCTTATTGGCCCTCTATTCTGATGTGCATGTAGGGCATGGAGCTCTGAGTTTTAACCATGTCATCACCTAGTCAGAGAATATTGCAGCTGCAGTCTGGGCTGCAATACACTCCTGTGACGCACTCGTTGCGGGGCGCCACAATTGTTCATGTAAAAAGCGGACAGCATACGAATGTACAACATGGACATATGTAAGGTATACTAAATTAAAAAATACCAGATCTTCCAGACCTTATCTTGACCTCTACTGTTCTTGTTAACTCCCATTTCTTAATTACATTTCAAACTGAGGAAAGGGCAACTCGAAAATGCTCTGCTATCTTCTTATAGCCTTCTTCTGCTTTGTGGGCCTCCACCATTTCATTTTCAGAGTGCTCGGCAGCTGCTTAGAAGAGCTCATGGCTGCTGTTTTGGGCACAAGATTAGAGGAGGCTGGGTTTTATAAGGCTTTGAACTTTGCATCACCTGACCCTGCCTAACGATGATAGTGAGCAAGCCATGACCCTAACAGGCTAATTAAGGTCTGAAACCTTAATCAAAGTTATCTGAGTACACAAATCTACAAGGGTGCCCAACCTTTTGCATAGGACCCTTTTCCTTTTTTGTTAATTTTAAAATTTAAAAGATAAAGACACAATTCTATTTTTTTCATAACCTACAAAGGAAATGTATCATCTTTAACTTTATGCCTTTTAGGGATCATTTCATCTTTTAACTTGCTTAACTGTTCACAATATCAGTAATTTTGATCTGGGGTGCCCAAACTTTTGCATGTCATTGCAGTAGCAGGAATGTAAATGGAGACTATTTTTCACATTTTTTCTTCTCCAGTTCACTGAAGACACTAAAATTGTTGGCGTCTGAAGTGTTAAGCAGCAATATTGCTAGGCAATTTCACTGGCAATTTGCTGGTTGCAGTGAAATCATGAAGACATTGTTCTATATTTTGTTGCTGTGTACAAATGGAACAATGTGTCCATGATTTCACTGCAACCAGGTATATAACAAATTCTTATTATGTACCTATATTTGCCCCCTTTGATCCAATATACCCCACACCCTGGGTGCTTTAAATATAAACAAATAATTTTAATGCAACCAGCAAATTGCCAGTGAAATTGCCTAGCAATAATTTACATTTTTATCATTCAACTGGGCATTTATTCTTTTGATTCAAGTCTGTGGGTGTTGCAATACTGGTGGAACGCTTACTGGATTCCAATTGTGGCGCCCCTCTGGCGGGATGCCACAGGGAGGTACTGCACCCCAAACGAAGGTGTGGTGTCTCTGTAGTTGTGGATGAGGAGGAAACCCAGAGTCTGCACACAAGCACACTCATAACACACCTTAGTGCAGGGGACTGTAATTCAGTAGGTCCCAGGGGGGTGGAGCTTAGAAGAGCGGGAGACGTGAAGTGACAGTTATACACAAGTCAGTCAGACGGTGACAGAAGAGGAGAAAGGACGGACGCAGGGGACCCTGCAGCCATGACAGGAGGGCACTTCTAAGGAGACAGGTGACCCAGACAAAGAAGGGAGACACTCCAGGTCTGGTCGGAGCCGCCTGGAATGCCCAGGGCATCACCTGTATTCTGGAGCTGAGGCGGTTTGATTAGGTTTATCCCAAACTGCTGACCAGCACGTTGTGGGCCCTCATAAGGGAGCCACGACACCCACCAAGGAGCATAACCTCTGTCCTAAAGCTAGGTCCAAGTTGCCAAGAGGTAACAAGGACTTAAGGCAGCAGACCTGGGGACCAGTAACCAGACTCTAGTGTGGGAGAGAAGCGACCGGAAAAGTAACCAGAGGGACATCTCTGACAGACTCTGCAAAAGCCTCCAAAATCTGCGACTACAACCCTCAGTGAGCCCAACTGTACGTGTACCTTATCCACCTGATACCAGTAAAGAACTGTTTGAGCTAATCTGGTCTCTGGCATCAATTATTCGTTGCCCGAAAGGCCTCTGCAGCACTACAGAGCCAAGGACTACGACTCCTCTCATCCTCCCCGCTACCCTGAGTAAAGCTCTGCCTGTGGAGAGCTGTACTACCAAAGCTCCTTCACCATCACCTCAGCAGCCGGCTGAACCCGTGTAACCACATTACCAGGTACCACAGGTGGCGTCACATTTCCCTATCCCCAAGTTCCCCCTCATCTCCATCAGCCAATTGAGCGCCCAGGGCACAGAACCGAGAACCAACCAGCCGTGATTCCCTCCCCCACCATCCCAGTTCTAAGTAACCTCTTTCCTGCCGGCCCGACTCACAATGGCTGAAGGGCACACGCAGGGAACAGCAGGCAGTGGTAGAAGTCCTAGGATTCAGGAGTGGATATCTTTGGAAAGAATCTGGAATAGATGAGAGCAAACTTGGCAAAACTGCACTGAGCTGGAGACTGAAGCTAGGCTAACTAGACACAATACTCAAGCACTGAATGAAGTTCACATGTGGATAAGTAGGCCCGAACAGGAAACAAGATGGCTTTGACAGGTTCAGTAGCAGCCATCCTACTAAAAGGGTGATTTGCCAGAAGACAATAGCAGCCTCCAGTGGTAAGGAGTAGAACTGCAACTCAAATTAGCAAAGTAAATAATAGCAGCCACTAGTGGTCAGTCTGAAGAAAGACAACAGAATCCTTACAGTGGATGTCAAGGTGGGATGAAAGTACATGCCCACAGAAGGAAAGAAGTTAAATGATAAATAAATATTTTAGCAAATTAGGTGCCAGCAATTTTGGTACCGACAGCGAAGTGGAGAAAATAAAGATGGGGGGGGGGGGGGGGGGGAGTTTTTATCCACATTCCAGATATTATTGTTATTATTTATTCCTAGCTGTAGAGCCCGGCGCCCAGGCACGGAGTAACTAACTGTTCTAAGCTGAGTGTATGTCTGTGTGTGTGTGTATGTATGTCCACTATACGTATCAATCCTGTCCCCCACACCTCCCCTCCAACTCACCCGATCCACCCACACTCCCCTCCCCCCAAATCTACCCCTCATCCCCTGCTCCACCCTGAAACTTCTTCTACCCCCAAACCTACCCCCCGCTGGCGGCAACCAATCAGAGACGCGGCATTTAAACCGCGCCAAGTCTCTGGTCGCCATGGATGGCGACGACCAATCAGAGATGCGGCATTCAAGCCGCGCGCCAAGTCTCTGGTCGCTACGGCTGGCGGCGCCCAATCAGAGATGCGGCGCGTGTTTGAAAACCGCGCGCCATTCAAATCGCTTCCCACGTCTCTGATTGGTCGCCACGGCTGGCGGCGACCAATCAGAGACTTGGCGCACGGTTTGAATGCCGCGCGTCTGATTGGTCGCCGCCAGCCGCGGCGCGTGTTTGAAAACAGCGCGCCATTCAAATCGCGTGCCATGCCGCGTGCCCCGTCTCTGGTCGCCGCCGGCCGTGGTGACCAGAGACTTGGTGCGCGGTTTGAATGCCGCATCTCTGATTGGTCGCCGGCAGCCGTGGTGACTAATCAGAGACTTGGCCCGAGGTTTGAATGCCGCGTCTCAGACTGGTCGGCGCGACTGGCAGTGACCAATCAGAGACGCAGCGCCCGGCTTAGCGCGCGATTTGAATGGCATTTTTAAATCTTCAAAAATAAACTACATACATATTCCAGAATACCCGATGCGTTAGAATCGGGCCACCATCTAGTGTAGAATATAAATTGATATATTAGATTATAGCACCATTCCATAGAGCTTTACAAGTGAAAAAGGGGCATACATAGACAGGTACAACAAACATGAACAATATAAAGCACACATCAGTACAGAAGGAGAGATGACCCTGCCTGTGAGGGCTCACAGTCTACAAGGGATGGGTAAGCATACAGTAGGTGAGGAGAACCCTGCCCGCAAGGGCTCATAGTCTACAAGGGATGGGTGAGCATACAGTAGGTGAGGAGACAGGACCCTGCCCATGAGGGCTCACAGTCTACAAGGGATGGGTGAGGATACAGTAGGTGAGGAGAACCCTGCCCGTGAGGGCTCACAGTCTACAAGGGATGGGTGAAAATACATTAGGAGAAGACTGTGCAGTGGTTTGGTGGACTGAGGCTAACTGTAGTTTGTAAGCTTGTTGGAAGAGATGAGTCTTCAGGTTCCTTTTGAAGGTTTCCTCGGGGGCACTATGAGCAGGAATGTAAGGTTTATTAGGTCAAAAACTATGAATGATTCTCTTTAAGGAGGACTTGTCACCAAGTCTAGAGTGTCCATTTTTTGCACTAATTTTATTCCCTCTGCTCCCAAGCTTATTCCATTTTTCTTTTTTTTTTTTTTTTTAAATCCAGAGATATAGGACTTTTTATTTAGCTCTTCAAATTTTATGCTCTTTACAAAGAGGCGTGGCTTACAAGGTAATTATGCAGATCATCCTTAAGACACGCCCCCATAGAGACCAGTGAGCCATGCCACCTTGGTAAATCCCAAAAAACTTATCACTAAATTGAAAGGCCCCATCTCTGGAACCGTATGACAGATTTTAGGAAACAGATAAGCAGGATACACAGAGGAGCAGAGGGGATGAGATGAGAGTGAGAACTGGACACTTATGACCTGGTATCAGGTCTTCCTTTAAAACACCTTGGCATTAATTATATGCCGTTTTTAAGGCTCTGCATTTAGGAAAAAACACATAATTCAAAATTATCTTTGCACACACAGCGGGCAAGAGATTTCAAGAAAACGCATGCACTTTCCAAGGACAGTTAGGCTGTGTTCACACCGTGCATTTGTAATCCATTTTTGTGCTACGTTTTTTTCTATTAACAAGAGAGAAAAGAGAGGAGATAAAACGGGTCACTAATTGATGCCAATTCTATTTCTGGATGCGTTTTCTACCACAAAAATGGACCAGTAAAAAACACAGTGTCAGAAAAGCGTTTCTGAAAACTCATTGACTTTGCTGTGCATCACAGAAGTGATCTGTTTTTCATGCAAAAATGGATCACAAAAAAACAGATCAAAGGCGCACAGTGTGAATACGGCCTTAAATGCAGCAGCTTTTCTGCACAAACAAAAACATAGTGGTAAAAACGCTGTATCTTCTCTACATGTGAACACAGCCTAACACTATGGCAGCAGATTGCTACTTGTGATGCTCATACAATGTGACACGCCCACTCCAGCGCCGGGGATACTCGGGAACTGGGCAGCAGTTGTTCTTCACTCTCAGTTCTTTTCACAGGGACAGACGGAGGCCAGACCTGGTCCCATGACCCTGGCGGTGTCATTTAATAAAAGAGGGAAGATGACAGTAATGACAGGAAAAGGGGTATTTGTGACGCCACCTGCGGTATGCAGCCAGGACGGCCGCCTCTGCTTCAGAACCTCTGGGGACTGGCAGTTTGGATGGTTTCGCTCCCCGCAGGTGGGGCACAGTCAACAGGGCAGTAGGATGGAGGAGTTAGTTCGTACCTTGGCAGATGTTCATTAGGTCATCAGCACCCCGGTGTCTCATACGGCCTCTGCGGCCGGTGGTCGCTGCTAAGAAAAGTCTCACACACCACAGCTGGAGTTCTGTTACTTTTACTCAGTTGTTTCAGCATGGCTGCCGGCTGCTTTCCTTGCCAACCTCCTGTTCAGCGTTGTCTCCAAAACTGGGACAATTCAGTCGAGCCTTGGTTGGTGTTACTGAATCCCTTAGTAGGTGTTTCTGTCTCTGTTGGTCCCTCAGCGCTATAAGGTTCTTTCTCCTCTGGGGCGAGCACAGCAATGCTCTGCCCCCCAGACTCTCAACGCCTCCGCACACAGAGATCAGGTACCAACAGCCACGGGTGCTCAGTTGTACCCCATCTGGATATTGCTCCCTAGTTCAGCCGTCTTCTCCAAATTGTGTTGGGTGTTCGGCCGCAGCTCCCGTTAGGAGTTCAGGGCCTCCAGTTCAATGGTTCGGGCATACTGCATCTGCGCCGTGTTCTGGGTCAGATCCCTGTGTTGTCCACCACAGGGGACTACGTCTCGTTTTGTACCCCAAGGGCTCTGTTCTTCCTCCACACGTATCAGTCTTTCCCTCCCAGGGCGAGCATGCTCCAGCCCACGGGGGTCAACACCACGCTGCTCCTTCACTCCCGACTTCCACTCCACTCCTCTCTCTCTTTTCTCCTTTCTTCTTCTAACTCTTTTTACTCTACACTTTCCCTCCTGGCTACGCATGGGTTCTCCTTCTGGGTCCACCCACCATCCCGGGGTCCTAAGTGTTGTGTGTGTGTGAAGCTCAACTGCACCATCCCAGTACCTGGAGACCAGAGGCACAACTCTCCCGCTAATGGAGGAGTGCAATACCTCTGGTGGCGGCCTACCCAGTGGGGCACCACAAATGCACGTAAGGAGAAGAGGAATGTTCCCTCAGATTCCTAATTTTAGCAGATGCTATTAGGACTCATTCAAATGAGTGTATTTGTGGCGCCAGGGCCGGCGTCAGCACCCGGCATACCGGGCAAGTGCCGGGGCCCGACGGCTTGGAGGGGGCCCACCGGGCCCCTGAGGGCTAGGGTCACACTTGTGTTGTGACCCTAGCCTGACGCAAGTATTGTCTGCTGCAGCGCAGAGCGTTTAACGCTATGCGCTGCCAGCAACTGAGCCCATAGAAACCCGCAGTTTACATTGACAACCAAATGGTTGTCACGGTAAACGTCGGGTTTCTATGGGCTGCCTCCAGCGCATAGCAGCGTTGCAACATAGTATACTTGCATAAGGCTAGGGTCACAATGCAAGTGTGACCCTAGCCTCAGGGGCCCCTGAGCACTGCCCCCACAGCCAGAGCCATATCCAGGGGGCAGCTGGGGGGTCATTTTCAGGCTCCTGCAGGCTGCAGCACCGGAGGTCTCCCTCCTCCCCCCTCCACGGGAGCCGACAGAGCTGCACACACTCTGTGCTTACAGGACCTGCGATGATGTCACATGGAGGGGAGGAGTCAGGGGTCTCATGATCAGCTCCTCAGTGTATCCAGGACTGTGCTGGCCATCAATGATGCTCAAATAAGGTGAAGTTTGTGTGTGGTCAGGAGGCATTTACAGTGTGAATGTAGCAGAGGTGAGTGTGTACTAGGTGTATGGCAATTAGGTGAAGGTTATGTGTGGGGTCAGGAGGGATTTACAGTGTGAATGTAGCAGAGGCGAGTGTGTACTAGGTGTATGGAGCAGAGCCGTGTGTGTACGAGGTGTACGGAGCAGAGCCGTGTGTGTACGAGGTGTACGGAGCAGAGCCGTGTGTGTACGAGGTGTACGGAGCAGAGCCTTGTGTGTACGAGGTGTACGGAGCAGAGCCGTGTGTGTACGAGGTGTACGGAGCAGAGCCGTGTGTGTACGAGGTGTACGGAGCAGAGCCTTGTGTGTACGAGGTGTACGGAGCAGAGCCTTGTGTGTACGAGGTGTACGGAGCAGAGCCTTGTGTGTACGAGGTGTACGGAGCAGAGCCTTGTGTGTACGAGGTGTACGGAGCAGAGCCCTGTGTGTACGAGGTGTACGGAGCAGAGCCAAGTGTGTACGAGGTGTACGGAGCAGAGCCCTGTGTGTACGAGGTGTACGGAGCAGAGCCAAGTGTGTACGAGGTGTACGGAGCAGAGCCGTGTGTGTACGAGGTGTATGGAGCAGAGCCGCGTGCGTACGAGGTGTACGGAGCAGAGCCGCGTGTGTATGAGGTGTGCGTAGCAGAGCCGCGTGTGTACGAAGTGTACGGAGCAGAGCCGCGTGTGTACGAGGTATGTGTACCAGTGGTAGCCCCCCGCGGATTCCGCTCCTATAGTCTCAGCCACCTTTGCCAGCAGCATTCTTCTCCATAGTCTCTTCTGCCGCTGTCTGCATTCTGCAGCTCAGCATGGAGGGGCACGATGTCATCACTGTGCTGATATGTGCAGAGCGACCGGAGGAGACCGGAGCAGCGAGAAGAAAGGTGAGGAGAAGAGAGATCTGGACGGCCAGACACTCCGCTTGGCTGCGGTGCCACCATATGGCAGTGCGGCTCCATTGAGCTGCTTGCATTATTTGTGTGCTTCAGGATGCTTGTGTATATACCAAGCATCCTCAGACGCACAAAAATGCAACATTTTGCATTTGAAGGGTATTTTTAAAAGGCGCAAGGGAATGCAATCGCATTTTAGCCCGCTCCTAACAATGTGTAATATACTCACTGTCAGAAACAGCTCTTGCTGGATTCGGCAGTCACTGATCCTGTAAGGCTGCCTTCACATAGGAGTTTTTTTTAAAATGTGGCAGTTGCGGTAAAAAAAACCTGCATCTGCCGCATTTTCCGTCTAGCGGCTGCACTTGCTGCACGTTTGCGGCAAGCCCCATGCATTGTCTATGGGGCTTGCGGTAAGTGTGCGGCAATATATATATATACATATATATATATATATATATATATATATATATATATATATATATATATAGTCCGCGATATGTACTTAAAGGGGGCCCACTGAGACCTTTTCGCCCGAGGCCCACAGAAACCTGGAGCCGGCCCTGTGTGGCGCCCTGTGGTCTGGTTGACTCAGTGTTATTGCAGTCCAGGTAAGGTAATGCCATGTCTGGGGAGAATTGGGTGTTTCCTCTGCTGGACCTCCACACATCTAACATATCAGAACTCTAATCAGAGGGCTGGGCACAAGAGGCCTGTTTGGGGTTGTCACAGACTCTGGTTAGAGGGAGGAGTTAGGATAGGCAGGGGTTAGGAAAGAAGAGACAGTGAGCCTGGAGAAGGCCTTCGAGCTGTGCAGAGCATGAGCTGCAAGAAGGGTACCAGGACCCTAAATTGCCAGGACTTTATGACTGACAGTGAACCTGGAGGCTAGTAAGCTTCATGTACAGTAGCTGCACCATTGTGGACCTTTTTAGAGCTTAGTGGTATAAAAGGGCTTGAGGACCGGTGGGTACAGTCGCTCACAGATGCTGCACCACCTGCCTGGCTGGAAAGAACCCACAGAGACTAAGGAGAAGTTAAAGGAGTTACGGAGGTCTAGTGAACTGGGAACAAGCAGCAGGAAGGCCATACAACCGCCCCAGCAGAGGAGCACCTGATTTTGACTGGGCAGTCCAGATCCTGGCACCCGGTGAACAGTATGCTGGACCTGTGACGGATATTTTGCAAGTGAAGGTAAAATACCGCATTCCACTGCTTCCTTGCCTCTTTCTACTGCACCTCTGCACTTCTCACTACCACCATCCTCACCACCACAACTGCCATCATCACTTTCATTCCTACTACATCCCAGGGGTCTGTCCTGGCTGAGAGGGTAAAACACCTAGCTGCTACAACATCCCTATCCCCTGCAGCACCGATCATCTATGGCAGGACACCTCAGCTGGCGTCACAAACTTTATAACCTTTTCTCACCTCTTTTCCAGTTGCAGTTAGGGTCACAGCTCCTGGGCATTTCCACCGTAAACAGCATTACCCATGGCTCAGCTAGCTGAGTATCCCGGCTGTTACTACCAGGGCCGTATTTGCCCTTAGGCACTGGAGGACACGTGCCTAGGGTGCCTGCAGGGGGCAGCACCAAGATGGGGGAGAGGAAATTTTTTTTAACTTTTTTTTTATCCTCCTCTTCGTTAAACAATATAGGATATCTGATGCCTTTTCAGAGCGGGGGCGTGCATATACATTAAGGCTATGTGCACATCTGACGTTTGTGCATCTCTGCAGAACGTCCAAAAACCTGGGTTTTTTTTAGCAGAAACTGAGTTTTCTGTGCTCAGCAGTGTCCCTCGTTTTTTGCTCGTTTTACGCCGGGTTTTCCAGCGTTTTTCTCGGCTGTTTTCTCGGCTGTTTTGAAAACTGAGTTTTTAGTGCACTTGATCAGCTGGAAGCGCTGGAAAAACGGAGGAAAGAAGTCACTTGCTCTATTCTTTGAAAAACGTTGTAAAAACTCAGTTTTGACTGAAAAAACTCAGTTTTGACTGAAAACGACCAGAAGAAAAACGTTCTAATGTAGACAGCGTTTTCTAAACTCCATTGAGTATCATGTTAACCCAGACGCTGGCTAGGATTAACATAAATTAACATAAAACTCAGCAGAAAACGCCGACGTAAAACGTCCAAAAACAGCCCAGAAAACGACTGATGTGCACTTACCCTAATACTTGCGGTGCACAGGGAGGGACTGACAGACTTTGGTACTCACAGCAGCTTCACTTACGGGGTCAGGAGCAGGCAGTCAGCTCCTCCCTGTCTTAGAGGAGCTGCAGCCTGCAGCTCCCTGCAGTGAGATGAGATCATCTGATTACACTGCAGCAGAGGAGGAGGAAGGAGGCCGGGATGACAACGCAGGAGCCAGCAAGAGAAGGTGAGGTTTGTATGCTACATAGTGGAAGGATAGAGGGATGATATACATGGTGGTGGGGGAGAGGGATCACAAACATACTGGATGGGGGAGGGGGATCACAAACATGCTGGATGGTGGTGGGGGAGGGGGATCACAAACATGCTGGATGGTGGTTGGGAAGGGGAATCACAAACATGCTGGATGGTGGTGGGGGAGGGGATCACAAACATGATGGATGGTGGTGGGGGAGGGGGATCACAAACATGCTGGATGGTGGTATGGGAGGGAGTTCACAAACATGCTGGATGGTGGTGTGGGAGGGGTTCACAAACATACTGGATGGTGATGGGAGGGGGTTCACAAACATGCTGGATGGTGGTGGGGGAGGGGGATCACAAACATGCTGGATGGTGGTGGGGGAGGGGGATCCCATACATGCTGGATAGTGGTGTGGGGGAAGTGGATCCCATACATGCTGGATGGTGGGGAGAGGGGTCCCATACATGCTGGATGGTGGGGGAAGAGGGATCCCATACATGCTGGATGGTGGGGGGAGGGGGATCCCATAAATCCTGGAGGGTGGGGGGGAGGGGGATCACAAACATGATGGATGGTGGTGGGGACGGGGATCATAAACATGCTGGATTGTGGTGGGGAGGGGGTTCACAAACATGCTGGATGGTGGTATGGGAGGGAGTTCACAAACATGCTGGATGGTGGTGTGGGAGGGGGTTCACAAACATACTGGATGGTGATGGGGAGGGGGTTCACAAACATGCTGGATGGTGGTGGGGGAGGGGGATCACAAACATGCTGGATAGTGGTGGGGGAGGGGGATCCCATACATGCTGGATAGTGGTGTGGGGGAAGTGGATCCCATACATGCTGGATGGTGGGGAGAGGGGTCCCATACATGCTGGATGGTGGGGGGAGAGGGATCCCATACATGCTGGATGGTGGGGGGAGGGGGATCCTATAAATCCTGGAGGGTGGGGGGAGGGGGATTCCATACATGCTGGATGGTGGGGGGGAGGGGGAGACCGGGAGCCGCAGAGGAAGAAGCTGCCTGGTACCGACGAGCGGGAGACCGGGAGCTGCAGAGGAAGAAGCTGCTGGGTGTCTGGTGCCGAAGAGCAGGAGACCGGGAGCCGCAGAGGAAGAAGCTTCCGGGATCCCTGAAGATAGCAGCAAAGGGGGGACAGAATGGGATGGATGGGGTGGCCTGGATGAGGGGGCAGAATGGGATGGATGGGGCGGCCTGGAAGAGGGGGCAGAATGGGATGGATGGATGAGGCGACCTGGAAGAGGGGGCAGATTGAATGAATGGATGGATGGAGCAGCCTAGAAGAGGGGGCAGAATGGGATGGATGGGGCGGCCTGGAAGAGGGGGCAGATTGAATGAATGGATGGATGGATCAGCCTAGAAGAGGGGGCAGAATGGGATGGATGGGGCGGCCTGGAAGAGGGAGCAGAATGGGATGGATGGATGGGGCGACCTGGAAGAGGGGCAGAATGAGATGGATGGATGAGGTGGCCTGGAAGAGGGGGCAGAATGGGATGGATTAATGGATGGACGGGGCGGCCTGGGAAAGGGGGCAGAGCGGGATGGATGGTTGGATGGAGGGGGCAGCCTGGAAAAGGGAACACAATGGGATGGATGGGCGGCCTGGAAAAGGGGGCAGAACGGGATGAATGGATGGATGGGGTGGGCTGGAAAAGGGGGCAGAAGATAGATGGATGGGGTGGCCTGGAAAAGGGGGCAGAAGATGGATGGTTGGAGGAGGGCATGGAAAAGGGAGCAGAAGATGGATGGATGGAGGGGGCGGCCTGGAAAAGGGGGCAGAAGATAGATGGATGGGGTGGCCTGGAAAAGGGGGCAGAAGATGGATGGTTGGAGGAGGGCATGGAAAAGGGGGCAGAAGATGGATGGATGGGGGGGGCGGCATGGAAAGAGGGGAGAATGGGATGGATGGAGGAACTGCATGGTAAAAAAGGGGGAGAACGGGATGGATGGGGGTGGAATGGAAAAGGGGGGAGAAAATGGATGGATGGATGGAGGGATGAGGGAGAAGATACATGGATGGATGGGGGAGTAGGTAATGGATGGTTTGGTGGATGGGGGAGAAGGTACATGGATGGATGGGTGGATGGGGGAGAAGATACATAGATGGAAGGGGGCTAGAGGGAGAAGGTACATGGATAGATGGGGACGAGAAGCTCCATGGAATGTGGGGGGAGAAGCTATATGGAAAGTGGAGGGGGGAGGTACATGGATAGGGGAGAGGCTGTGTGGAACATGGGAGGGGAGAGGCTGTGTGAAACATGGGAGGGGCATGGGGGAAGGATGAGCTGCATGAGTCGTACAGGGGGAGGATAAGCAACATGGGATTCAGGGGAATGGGGGTGAGGATGAGCTGCATGGAACATATGGATGGAGGATGAGCTGCATGGGTCACATAGGGGGTGAACAGTATGAGACGTGGGAGGAGGATGAGCAGTATGGGACATGTGGAAGGAGAATGAGAAGTACGGGACATTTAATCTGCATCACATTTATATAGGGAACGTACTGTTCTGGTGATGTATTCATGATAGTTCTGATTATGTATTATTGTATTGCCGGTAGTTCTGGTGATATACTGAGAGTGGTTATAGTGATGTGTTATTGTATTGATGGGGTTTCTGGTGATGTATTGACTGGTTTTGGAGATGTATTACTGTATTAACAGTGGTTCTGGTGATATACTGACAGTGGTTCTGTTAAGGTATTATTGTATTGACAGTGGTTCTGATGAAATACTGACAGTGGTTCTGGTGAGGTATTATTGAATTGACAGTAGTTCTGGTCATATACTGACAAGGGTTCTAGTGATGTGTTATTGTATTGCCGGTGGTTATGGTGATGTAGTCATGTGGATGGTGTAATCTTTAACTTAACAGACTTGATCCTAAAACTTTATTGGACTTTATAATGTCAGCCAAACAATTGACTAAAGCCCCTAAGCACTATAGATAGGTGTCCGATTGCACAGCCAGCAGCGATCTTGCTCGGTTCGCCCATATAAAGGAGCACTCATTCTTTCCAGTGTTCCTGTATGCTGTATGGAAGCTGCTGTTTGGCCCCTTTCACACCAGCGGTTTGCTGATGTTTCCGGCCGATCCAGCAGATGGCGCCGGATCTGCCGCCTAACGGCCGACTTGCTGCACCGATCCGGCAAGCCCCATGCCTTGTCTATAGGGCTTGCGGTCGGGTGTGGCAAGTGCGGTTCAGATGGATACGGCACTTGTTGCGGCAAAAAAATACCGCTGCTAACCATGTTTTTTTTTGCGGCCACCGCAATTGCCACGCGCCTTATGGAGAATGAATGGGGGCTTGCCGCAAAAGTACCTCAAGGCCTTACACGTGTCTGGCTGCAGCTTATCACTTGGAGCAGGGGTCCCCAACCACTGGGTTGCGGACCGGGATCGGGTGGTGGGTGTCTGCGTGCTGGTTCGCGCCGCCACAGACCAGCACTACACATAGTGTGCTCTGCAGCGGCTCCTCCAGTGATGTCACCGCCCCCCCCCCGCACCTGCTGCATTACGTCCCCTTTCTGGTGTTTTCCTCAGCTCTGTGAATAGAAGTACATGAGAAGCCATCGATGAATCACTATGCAGCAGCTGGGCCCTGAGTGGCTAGTGGCTTTTGCACTGTGATTAACCCCGGCTGCTGCAATGGTGGCTGAAAAAGGAGGATGGGGGCTAGAAGAGGAGGCTGTGGCTGGATAAGGAGGCTGGGGGCTAGAAGAGGAGGCTGTGGCTGGATCAGGAGGCTAGGCACTAGAAGAGGCTGTGGCTGGATAAGGAGGCTGGGGGCTAGAAGAAGAGGCTGTGGCTGGATAAGGAGGCTGGGGGCTAGAAGAGGAGGCTATGGCTGGGTGAGGAGGCTGGGGGCTAGAAGAGGAGGCTGTGGCTGGATAAGGAGGCTGGGGGCTAGTAGAGGAGGCTGTGGCTGGATGTGGAGGCTGGGGGGTAGAAGAGGAGGCTGGATAAGGAGGCTGTGCGCTAGAAGAGGAGGCTGTGGCTGGATAAGGAGGATGGGGGCTGGAAGAGGAGGTTGGGGCTGGAAGAAGAGGCTGTGGCTGGATAAGGAGGTTGGGGGCTGGAAGAGGAGGCTGGGGGCTGGAAGAGGAGGCAGGGGGCTAGAAGAGGAGGCTGTTGCTGGATAAGGAAATTAGGGGCTGGAAGAGGAGGCTGTGCCTGGATGAGGAGGCTGTGGCTGGATGAGGAGGCTGTGGCTGGATAAGGAGGCTGGGGGCTAGTAGAGGAGGCTGTGGCTGGATGAGGGGGCTGGGGGCTGGAAGAGGAGGCTGTGGCTGGAAGAGGAGGCTGTGGCTGGATGAGGAGGCTAGGGGCTGGAAGAGGCTGTGGCTGGATAAGGAGGCTGGGGGCTAGAAGAAGAGGCTGTGGCTGGATGAGGCTGGGGGCTAGAAGAGGAGGCACATGGGGGCTGGAAGAGGAGGCGGATGGGGGCTGGAAGAGGAGGTGGATGGGGGCTGGAAGAGGAGGCGGATGGGGGCTGCAAGGGGATTATGATGGGGGATGCAAGGGGATAATGATGGGGATACAGTATTGTGCACTGCAAGGGGATGATGGTTATACCATATTGGGGGCTGCAAGGGGATGGAAAAATAAGACATCCCCTGAAAATAGGACGTAACGCATCTGTCAGGGAAAACGGGGTACTAAACTCCACCCCTTCTCCATAGCCCTGCCCATATAACCAAAGCTCCACACACCCCCCCCCCCCTGCCGGGCCACGGAAAAATGGTTTTGCATGAAGCAGGTCCCTGGTGCAAAAAAGGTAGGGGACCCCTGACTTAGAGGTCAAAAGGATCTTCAGCCTGTAATTGGACATGCTGGATCCTTATTTCCCTCGACCAATCATCAGTTAGAGCCCCCATACACATTAGACTGTCCTTGCAGGTTTAACCAACTTTAGTCTCATGTGTATGGAGGTCTAACTACTATACTACTATCTGAAGGCTACGGGCAATGACATATGTGATCCCCCTGAGTGCTGGAATTCAGATAAAAGATAGGACACACAGTTAAAAGGTAAAACTCAAAAGACTGAACTGATAAGAAAAGCATTCCCTTTTTACATTGCAGTGCATGAATTCATTCCTTTTAGCATTTGTTGCTTTTTCAGGCGGAAAACTGAGCGGATCTGCCTGAAAAATAAAATGTTGTATACACATACGCTTAGCCTGACTGATCGGCTGGGGGAAGCGTGACTGCTGAAAGTGCCTAGGGCGGCAGGAACTCCAAATACGGCCCTGGTTACAACCATCACATATTTTCATTTTGTGTGCTGTTCTTATGAACAGCAGACGGCACATAGACCAACAGTAGTCCATACAGTAGGGTATGAATCGCCCTGTGGGGGTTGTTGGGTACTCAAAACCGGGCCCTGGTTCGATGTCAAGGGAAAGTACTTTCTGGGGTAGGGCTACCAGACTTGGGATACTTGTTTATGTGACGCTACCCGCGGGTTGCGGCTAATGATGGCCGCTGCTGCTTTACAGTTCCACTGAGGGGATTGGTAATTAGGCATCTGGTTTTTCAGCGCAGCAAGAAAGACGCAGACACAGCGGGGTGCAGTTTCAAGATGTTTATTCACAGCTTTGTTGTTCCAGTCACAGCAGTCATCACCATTGTAACAACCACGGAGTGCTGAGTCTTTCAGGATTACATGGTGGATCCAGCTAACACCCGAGTAAAGTTGTGGCACCAACTGGTACCTCTTTCTACTGTCCTTTCATGGTTGACTCTTCTCTTGCGTTTGCCTCGCCCTCCTGCCTGCACCTCGCTCACACAGTGCCCCAAGCCAGTGACCGCGGGTCCTTTCTAGGGTTTGTATGTCGTCTGTCCGTAGACCCTATGTGGCCACCTTTTCAGCTGATGTGCGCAGTGTCGGCTGCGGTACCTTGGAAGCACCGCGGCCTCCGAGTTGCTGGCTGAGCTTGGTTGTTCTCCACTAGTCTGGGGCCCTTCTGTGGCCTGGTCCATCCACATGATTACTTTCATTGTAGATGCGGGCGTCCCAGGGACCCCTTCTGTCTTCTGGAGCACCCTCATTCTTTCTTTCTCTTTCCAGATGTTACCCTTCTACTGACACTTCGGCCCACGCAGACTCCTGCCAACGACTCTCCACCAACTACCAACTAACTCTAGATGTTTCTGTCACCCTTTTTTATACAGTCCGTCACATGTCCCACGTCACCTACGTCTGTTCTTCCTAACTTCATTCCTTCCGGGTGCTCCCCTAAACCATACTCTCCACCCAGCCCCACTACCCTGGTTCCTCTTCTCCAAACAGGATCAGGGACTGTGCTCTCCCGTAGGAGAAATCTCGCCCTGACCCCAACCTGAAGTGGTGTGTGGTGTCTGGGTGCTTGGATACCCGTCAGTGCTCCTTCCCTTACCCGAATGGGATGTACTACTCTTCGAACTGGGGTGCAGTACCTCTGTGGCAACTGGATCTGCAGGGGCGCCACAGGTACATGGTCTATTTTATACCTGAATACCTGGACCTCAGGTCTAGGTGGAAAAAAAAAGCGTGGCATGTGCTATACTGGTCCAGTACTGTGGATCAGACTAGTGCACGTAAATAGTGGGCAGCTCCTGCACCGATCTCCTACATGGACGAGTGTGGGGTGCCAGTGACATCCACAATTCACAGACAATACCGATCTGCACATATCATAGGAATCAATGATAAAATAATCATAATAAAATGGAGGCTGCTAAAACATAGGTAAAGTGTCGAAGAATGTAATACATAAGTCTGTAATACCTACGATAACATAAGAACAGTGATAGAGATTTGTATCATTACGTCTGCAATTCCCCCCAAGTGGAAAAATATATCATTACAATCCCTATGATATACCAAATATTTGTGTCATATGTAGAGTCCAGGCTTTGGAGCACTCGGGTATCAGGCTCTGTGAGTAGCATCTGCTGTGTCACAGGCGGTGGTGGCCGCGTCTGATCCCATGTCCTGGGTATATCTCCAAAAAGGGGTTATTATTTACAGGGGATTTTATATACAGTTTGCCGTAACGCCACCTGTAGTTTCTGGTGAGGAGTCCGCCGGAGGTAGATGGTAATACGGCTAGTTTGACAAAGTCCTCTACAGATAGGGCTGGACCTCCGGGGCAGCATTCCTGTAAAGGGAACACGTTTATGCACAAAGGAACACAGGCGGAGGCAAAGTCACTTTTCTCCCGGGTACTTTACTGTTGGTTGTAGCAGCAGCGGTTACAATTAACAGTTCAGCACTTGAGATGTTACAAGACAGGTAGCTTAACGGGTGGCTGCAAGTGGATCCCAGGTGGTATGGTGGAACCCTTGGTGTACCTTCGTTAACTAATCCGCGTCCGTTTTTCACCGCTTTGGATGGACCTATACCCAGTAGCTCCGTGTAGGTAGTACCGGGAGTCCCCTACCTCATTGGTGAGGAAGCAGGCAGACCGCTCCGTCTGGCAGGGTGCTGCAGCTGGTGAACAAGCCACAGCAGCCGGTTGCCGACTGTAAGCTGGACTTGGCCAGTTCCTAGGGCCCAGCGTTCCCCTGGTGGACTGGAGTATCCCCTGGAGTATGGGCGCTCCACGCTGAGGATCTCCCTTTCTTTCTAGGGCCCATACTCCTCTTGTCGGCCGCCCTCTTTCAGGACCTCCTCAAGGCCCCTTCTTTCCTCTGGTACGGCGTGTAACCTACCCCGTGTGACCTTCCGCCTCGTTCAACTTAGCTATCTTCCTAAAAGCTCTCCTCTTCCTCCATCTTTCCCTGGTCACTCAGCCGAGTGACCTAGCAGCCAAGACCTCCTTGAACCCCCTATAGGTGATTATGTCCCCTCCAGGGTAACCTCCCACCCTCAACTAATGTGGGAGTGCTGAGAATGGGTCCCACCCACCATCCTAGGGTCCACCTGCAGCTGGAGCATCTGCACCTCTTTTACGGGTGCGGTACCCCTCTGTGACGCCTGCATTGGCGGGACGCCACACATACACTACCTATATTACAGCAGATATTTATCTATATAACGCTAGGAGACATGAGAGATACAAGGAGAGTAAGGGTACTTTTACACGTCGCAATATTGCATGCAATTTCACTTGCAATTTGCTGATTGCAGTGAAATCATGGACACATTTGTACACGGCAACAAAATGGAACAATGTAACAATGTGTCCTTCATTTCACTGCAACCAGTAATTTGCAAGTGAAATTGCATGCAATGTTGTGACGTGTAAAGGTACCCTAAGGCTAAGCTCACACTGGACATTTTTGATACATTTTTGGTGATCCATTTTTTTTTTTTAAAACTGCACCAAAAACGGATTAGTCTCACTGCGTCTGCAGCAAAGTGAATGGGACTTACAATTTGCTGTGCAGACGGCTGCGTTTCTGCCTGCTGCGTTAGTGGTGCAGAAAGCGCATCCAGATAATAATGAACATGTCAATTATGACTCCGTTTTTCTGCATCACCAACATCCAATTACTTACCCTCCCTGGAGATCCCACGGTGAGCCCCGGTGATATCTTCCTTCTGGGCACTAGCAAGACCTGTGGGTACGTTACTGACAGGACCTGGTCATGTGACTCAGTGGGGTCCTGTAAGTACTCTTATAACCCACAGGTCCGGCCAGTGCCCAGAAGGAAAACATCATCGGGGCTCGCTGTGGGATCTCCAGGGAGGGTAATAAAGTGTGTGTGTGTGTGTGTGTGTCTCTGTCCGTGTGTCTGTCTGTGTCCTCCAAAAACAAAGCAAAAAAGAGCTTTTTTTGCAAAATGAGGATCCGATTTTGATGCAGAAATGGATCAATAAAAAACAGACCACAAACACTCTTTCTGAACTTAGCCTAATACTAGTACAGTTGTGGCCAAAAGTATTGACACCCCTGCAATTCTGTCAGATAATACTCAGTTTCTTCCTGAAAATGATTGCAATCACAAATTCTTTGGTATTATTATCTTCATTTAATTTGTCTTCAATGAAAAAACACAAAAAGAATTGTCCTAAAGCTAAATTGGATACAATTGCACACCAAACATAAAAAAGTGGGTGGACAAAAGTATTGGCACTGTTAGAAAAATCATGTGATGCTTCTCTAATTTGTGTAATTAACAGCACCTGTAACTTACCTGTGGCACCTAACAGGTGTTGGCAATAACTAAATCACACTTGCAGCCAGTTGACATGGATTAAAGTTGACTCAACCTCAGTCCTGTGTCCTTGTGTGTACCACACTGAGCATTGAGAAAAGAAAGAAGACCGAAGAACTGTCTGAGGACTTGAGATACCAAATTGTGAGGAAGCATGAGCAATCTCAAGGCTACCAGTCCATCTCCAAAGACCTGAATGTTCCTGTGTCTACCGTGCGCAGTGTCATCAAGAAGTTTAAAGCTCATGGCACTGTGGCTAATCTCCCTAGATGTGGACGGAAAAGAAAAATTGACGACAGATTTCAACGCAAGATTGTGTGGATGGTGGATAAAGAACCTCGACTAACATCCAAACAAGTTCAAGCTGCCCTGCAGTCTGAGGGTACAACAGTTTCAACCCGTACTATCCGTCGGCGTCTGAATGAAAAGGGACTGTATGGTAGGATACCCAGGAAGACCCCACTTCTTACCCCGAGACATAAAAAAGCCAGGTTGGAGTTTGCCAAAACTTACCTGAGAAAGCCTAAAACGTTTTGGAAGAATGTTCTCTGGTCAGATGAGACAAAAGTAGAGCTTTATGGGCAAAGGTATCAAGATAGAGTTTACAGGAGAAAAAAAGAGGCATTCAAAGAAAAGAACACGGTCCCTACAGTCAAACATGGCGGAGGTTCCCTGATGTTTTGGGGTTGCTTTGCTGGCTCTGGCACTGGACTGCTTGACCGTGTGCGTGGCATCATGAAGTCTGAAGACTACCAACAATTTTTGCAGCATAATGTAGGGCCTAGTGTGAGAAAGCTGGGTCTCCCTCAGAGGTCATGGGTCTTCCAGCAGGACAATGACCCAAAACACACTTCAAAAAGCACTAGAAAATGGTTTGAGAGAAAGCACTGGAGACTTCTAAGGTGGCCAGCAATGAGTCCAGACCTGAATCCCATAGAACACCTGTGGAGAGATCTAAAAATGGCAGTTTGGAGAAGGCACCCTTCAAATATCAGGGACCTGGAGCAGTTTGCCAAAGAAGAATGGTCTAAAATTCCAGCAGAGCATTGTAAGAAACTCATTGATGGTTACCGGAAGCGGTTGATCGCAGTTATTTTGGCTAAATGTTGTGCAACCAAGTATTAGGCTGGGGGTGCCAATACTTTTGTCCGGCCCATTTTTGGAGTTTTGTGTGAAATGATCAATGTTTTGCTTTTTGCTTCATTCTCTTTTGTGTTTTTTCATTGAAGACAAATTAAATGAAGATAATAATACCACAGAATTTGTGATTGCAATCATTTTCAGGAAGAAACTGAGTATTATCTGATAGAATTGCAGGGATGTCAATACTTTTGGCCAACACTGTATATAATGTGTTAACAAATTATCCGCTATGACACAGGAAGGCTATGATACAAGCCGGTAATATCCACTATAGCATAGGAGGATTCGTACAGAAGTAATGACACAGGCCTCCATTATCTGTCGCACCATTACAGAACTCCATCTGCTATATCGTAAGCAGAGTATTATAGCACATATCGCACTCTTTCCATACGCCGCTCTCTATGTCCTAACATCAGGCAGGTGCCCGTAATACAATGAATTATTTCTCTGCAGATCCGGGGAGTTCACACTGACTCTTCGTGCCCGGGGGTATTATATAAATATCACCTGACAGCGATACCTGTCCTCATTACCACCATGTTTTCTCACACCAAAGCTGTGAAAATCTTCATCACAAAGACGTGGAATTCCCTCCAGGGAAAGTGACTGTAATGAGACGTCTCTGGGAAATAACACAACGTGGAAGTAGAAGGGATATAATAGTTCACATTACTTATCCCCCATCACCATCACTAACCTCACCGACTCACAGGTGGACGGCAAAATGTGCTCCATATCACCATATACAGAAGATGTATAGCTCATACCAGCTGTACATATATAATTATATTCAGAATATACCCAGGTTATACCAGCATGCTCCATATCACCATATACAGAAGATGTACAACTTATACCAGCTGTACATATATAATTATATTCAGAATATACCCAGGTTATACCAGCATGCTCCATATCACCATATACAGAAGATGTATAACTTATACCAGCTGTATATATATAATTATATACAGAATATACCCAGGTTATACCAGCATGCTCCATATACAGAAGATGTATAACTTATACCAGCTGTACATATATAATTATATACAGAATATACCCAGGTTATACCAGCATGCTCCATATCACTATATACAGAAGATGTATAACTTATACCAGCTGTACATATATAATTATATTCAGAATATACCCAGGTTATACCAGCATGCTCCATATCACTATATACAGGAGATGTATAACTTATACCAGCTGTAGATATATAATTATATACAGAATATACCCAGGTTATACCAGCATGCTCCATATCACTATATACAGAAGATGTATAACTTATACCAGCTGTACATATATAATTATATACAGAATATACCCAGGTTATACCAACATGCTCCATATCACTATACACAGAAGATGTATAACTTATACTAGCTGTACATGTATAATTATATACAGAATATACCCAGGTTATACCAGCATGCTCCATATCACTATATACAGAGGATGTATAACTTATACCAGCTGTACATATATAATTATATACAGAATATACCCAGGTTATACCAGCATGCTCAATATCACCATATACAGAGGATGTATAACTTATACCAGCTGTACATATATAATTATATACAGGATATACCCAGGTTATACCAGCATGCTCCATATCACTATATACAGAAGATGTATACCTTATACCAGCTGTACATATATAATTATATACAGAATATACCCAGGTTATACCAGAATGCTCCATATCACTATATACAGGAGATGTATAACTTATACCAGCTGTAGATATATAATTATATACAGGATATACCCAGGTTATACCAGCATGCTCCATATCACTATATACAGAAGATGTATAGCTTATTCCAGCTGTACATATATAATTATATACAGAATATACCCAGGTTATACCAGCATGCTCCATATCACTATACACAGAAGATGTATAACTTATACCAGCTGTACATATATAATTATATACAGAATATACCCAGGTTATACCAGCATGCTCCATATCACTATACACAGAAGATGTATAACTTATACCAGCTGTACATATATAATTATATACAGAATATACCCAGGTTATACCAGCATGCTCCATATCACCATATACAGAAGATGTATAACTTATACCAGCTGTACATATATAATTATATATAGGATATACCCAGGTTATACCAGCATGCTCCATATCACTATATACTGAAGATATATAACTTATACCAGCTGTACATATATAATTGTATACAGAATATACCTAGGTTATACCAGCATGCTCCATATCACTATATACAGAAGATGTATAACTTATACTAGCTGTACATGTATAATTATATACAGAATATACCCAGGTTATACCAGCATGCTCCATATCACTATATACAGAGGATGTATAACTTATACCAGCTGTACATATATAATTATATATAGGATATACCCAGGTTATACCAGCATGCTCCATATCACTATATACTGAAGATATATAACTTATACCAGCTGTACATATATAATTATATATAGAATATACCCAGGGTTTACCAAAATTCTGCATATCCCTGTATACAATAAGATGTGTAACATATACTACCTGTATATGTGTTATTATATGCTGAGGATACCCAGATAATAACAAAATGTTCTATTTGACTACATACATATAATTATTCACAATTATTCAGAGATGACGTGGGCTTGAACTCTAGTGCCACCTACTGGAAGTAGCAATCCTAAATCTCAATATGGACCATTTTAATGATCCTTGCCGTAAAAGCCCAGTTACACACACAGATAATTGTGCAGATATTGTTCGCAGATCTCTGGTTGCAGTGAAATCATGGACACATTGTTACATTTTGTGGCTGTGTACAAATGTAACAATGTGTAACTGGGCCTTAAGGCGTAGTATAAAATGTCAAACCAGAATCGCTATTTGCAGATACATGTTTTAGGGTATTGCTCCTCATCAGTGCAAAGCATGAGATCTGATCTCCATAAAGAGAACCTGATAGCTAATACAAGTACACCGGGCAGCATGTACCAGGCTGAGTCACACAAACCTGGCTGAGATCATACATCCAGTGCCTGATACATGCTGCCCGGTGTACTTGTATCAGCTGTCTATTTAAACGATCAATATTGACTTTTACAATTGCTACTTCCAGTAGATAGCACTAGAGTTCAAGTCCTCTTCCTCCCTCAACAGGCAATATTACATTTATTATTATTCCCTCTAGACACCGGAGAGTAATAAAATACAATAAATTCACATGGAATAACTATTACAAGTGTGTTGTGCCCTGCTGAGACTTCTGGGGTGTCTTGGATCAGAAGATCATATTGTCTGGCTGATTGCGGGTCCTCTTTGTAGCTTGCTCGGTGATTATTAGTTCAGTTTTTCCGTAATTCAGTGTTCAAAGGGTTAAGAGTTCCTTTTTTCTGCTGAGAATCCTTGTAGCTTTAATGTAAGCTGCTTGACCTTATGACCACTCCCTTCCTCTATATAAACTCACTCCTAGCCTTCTCCTATGCTGGTTATAGATCTTCTATACTGACCTCTTTGGAGAAGTTGTTCCAGTTGAAGCTCTAGAGTCCCATTGAGTATAAGTTGTGAAATCCCTTTCTGGAGAAGTTGTAGAGTTATGGTTTTTTTTTTGTGTACTTCCCGCTTGTCCAATTCTCTCTCCGTTATTTATTATTGTAGTAGTAAGACTAAAGTCTTGCTGCCCTACACATTAGTCAGGGGCCAGACAAGGCCAGGGTCAGCCAGGGCACGTAATTGTGCATGGGGAGAAGGACCCATCTAGGGATGATAGGGAGCTCAGGGATCATACCAAGCGTTTACTCGCTGCAGCATAACTAGAACTTCGGGGAAATAGCTACAGACCAAGCAATCCGTGCAACCATCATTTGGCCAACAGCTAGCTAAATAAAGTGTACGGGTGGGTTTAGACCAACATTAGACTAAACTTTAGTTAACGTTTAGACTAAACCCACTGATTTCAGCAGCACCAGCTAACTAATGTGCACGTAGAGGTTTCCCGACTGCCAGGTGAGAGCGCTTTCAGGAGAACAAGCTATCTCGACTATATGGAGCCATTAGGCCACAATTCAGCTCTCTATATGAAAGATTTGGCACGTCAGTTGAAGTTTCCTTTAAAACACTCGTGTGCACCTAAAAACAGGCAATCAATAAGAAATTTTTATCCAAACTATTTCAGATTATTACAGATCTCCCGTGTAACAACAGTAGAGAATGTAGCTAAAAGAAATAGTGGCAGAGATGATGGGGGTGATAGGATTATAATTCTGGGGTCAGTGATGATGGGAGTGATAGGATTATAATTCTGGGGTCAGTGATGATGGGAGTGATAGGATTCTAATTCTGGGGTCAGTGATGATGGGAGTGATAGGATTATAATTCTGGGGTCAGTGATGATGGGAGTGATAGGATTATAATTCTGGGGTCAGTGATGATGGGAGTGATAGGATTATAATTCTGGGGTCAGTGATGATGGGAGTGATAGGATTATAATTCTGAGGTCAGTGATGATGGGAGAGATAGGATTATAATTCTGAGGTCAGTGATGATGGGAGTGATAGGATTATAATTCTGGGGTCAGTGATGATGGGGTGATAGGATTATAATTCTGGGGTCAGTGATGATGGAGATGATAGGATTATAATTCTGGGGTCAGTGATGATGGGAAGTGATAGGATTACTAATTCTAGGTCAGTGATGATGGGAGTGATAGGATTATAATTCTGAGGTCAGTGATGATATGGGAATGATAGGATTATAATTCTGGGGTCAGTGATGATGGGAGAGATAGGATTATAATTCTGAGGTCAGTGATGATGGGAGTGATAGGATTATAATTCTGAGGTCAGTGATGATGGGGTGATAGGATTATAATTCTGGGGTCAGTGATGATGGGAGTGATAGGATTATAATTCTGGGGTCAGTGATGATAGGGAGAGATAGGATTATAATTCTGGGGTCAGTTGATAGGATTCTAATTCTAGGGTCAGTGATGATGGGGTGATAGGATTATAATTCTGGGTCAGTGATGATGGGAGAGATAGGATTATAATTCTGGGGTCAGTGATAGGGTAATTAATTCTGGGGTCAGTGATGATGGGGATAGGATTATAATTCTGAGGTCATGATGGGATGATAGGATTCTAATTCTGGGGTCAGTGATGATGGGAGTGATAGGATTATAATTCTGAGGTCAGTGATGATGGGAGTGATAGGATTCTAATTCTGGGGTCAGTGATGATGGGGGTGATAGGATTATAATTCTGGGGTCAGTGATGATGGGGTGATAGGATTATAATTCTGGGGTCAGTGATGATGGGAGTGATAGGATTTAATTCTAGGGTCAGTGATTATGGGGTGATAGGATTCTAATTCTGGGTCAGTGATTATGGGGTGATAGGATTCAAATTCTGGGGTCAGTGATGATGGGAGTGATAGGATTCTAATTCTAGGGTCAGGGATGATGGGAGTGATAGGATTCTAATTCTAGGGTCAGTGATGATGGGGTGATAGGATTATAATTCTGAGGTCAGTGATGATGGGAGTGATAGGATTCTAATTCTGGGTCAGTGATGATGGGGGTGATAGGATTATAATTCTGGGGTCAGTGATGATGGGAGTGATAGGATTATAATTCTGGGGTCAGTGATGATGGGGGTGATAGGATTATAATTCTGGGGTCAGTGATGATGGGAGTGATAGGATTATAATTCTGGGGTCAGTGATGATGGGAGTGATAGGATTCTAATTCTAGGGTCAGTGATTATGGGGTGATAGGATTCTAATTCTGGGGTCAGTGATGATGGGGTGATAGGATTCTTATTCTGGGGTCAGTGATGATGGGAGTGATAGGATTCTAATTCTAGGGTCAGGGATGATGGGAGTGATAGGATTATAATTCTGGGGTCAGTGGTGATAGGATTCTAATTCTGAGGTCAGTGATGATGGGGGTGATAGGATTATAATTCTGGGGTCAGTGATGATGGGGTGATAGGACTCTAATTCTGGGGTCAGTGGTGATGGGGTGATAGGATTCTAATTCCGAGCTTGATGGGAGTGATACTTTGTATTTCTTATATAGGATTAGAAGATAAATATCCGTTGAATTAGTAGTTGTGGTTGTGACAGGTGAGCGGAGGATGATGATTAATGAGGCGAAGACTCCAGGATGAATTCTGTATTTTCAGCTTCACAACAAACGTTTCCGCCGCCTGCTCCGCACACAACTCAAGTCTTTCTGCTTCATCAGTCTCCATCCACATAGAACAAAACACGATCCATCACCTGAGGACGGAGGACACCGCTCCTGTGCCATGTCTGCTGGAAGCGGACACTATGGCGTCCTCTGTGGCCCTCAGATCCCTGCTCTGCCTCCTCCAAGAATAAGACAATGCACTCCATTTATTGCACAGCTGTAACTTCCATCATGAATCTGAAACTTGACTTCCAAAGCGAGCGCTCACTTCCCTGTCCATCTGTCCTGCCAATGTTAATAGGATACAATTACCTTGGGATGATCAAGTGTGGGGCTGCGCCAACGAGTGCCCCAGATCCTGTCTCCAGAATGTACCTCCAAGCAGGGAAAACAACAACTTAAAGTGAACGTGTCATCAGATTCATGGTGACAAACCACGGGCGCCGTGATCTGGAGACTCAGGAGAGACAAGAGCAGGAATGGGGTGTTTTTACCGAGCCACCGTTTGAGATCCACTCAATAAATTCGATAAATGACAATATTCCTGACACAATATTCCTGAAGAAGGGGCAATTAGATGTTGAAACGCGTAGAAATAAAGATCACAAAACAAGTGTTAATTTATAGAATTTACTGAATAGATCTCAAACGGTAGCTGGGTAAACACACCCCATTCCTGCTATCGCCTCTCATGGATATCTACCGATCAGATATCTACCGATCTACCGATCGGACTGAGGCAAGGTATTGGTTACTGGTATCAAACAACATCACATGCAATGATAGTGGTTGTGACTGTCTTACAACCCACTCATGT
Source organism: Allobates femoralis (assembly GCA_033576535.1). Classification (NCBI taxonomy): domain Eukaryota; kingdom Metazoa; phylum Chordata; class Amphibia; order Anura; family Aromobatidae; genus Allobates; species Allobates femoralis. The sequence continues at coordinate 430,999,656 of JARQOC010000006.1, forward strand.
GAGCGATACCACACTTTATAGGCTTTATATCCACAGATAAACCCTACTGTGCGCCCTTTGTCTCTTTCCAGATTTTATAATGATCCAGATACTGGCTGTCCGATTGCAGTTGGAGATGTCCTACTTCAGGCCCAGGGGCCCCGATGCGAAAGCTCCAACGGGGCCCCCAATTATTGGAAATCTTTAATAGTATTAGTCTTTTTCTATAGGCCAAAGGGACTTTTGGGGGCCCCCCTAGGCTGCAGGGCTTGGGTGCAATTGCAACCCCTGCACCTATTGGAGTGATGCCCCTGTGTCTTACTCTAAAATGCCTCAGGGAGGAGTAAGTATCTCTGCTGACTAGTCCTATGCTGTCTCCAGCTGCTTCTTCCACAATGGGCAGCGCTGAAGCAGGACAGGGTCGGAATACCCCACCTAGTCCCTGACTAGAGTAAGATTTCTATCTGGTGTATCGCATGGAGGAGTACATCACTTGTCAGACACTCCTGATTCAATAAGAGGCGCGTGCTTCTCAATGAATCATGAGCATCTGACCACACTCCCCCTCTTCAAGATCGGAGAGAAAATTGGCGTTTTCGATGCATCACGGCCCAAGGGTCTGATTCATTATTGCATTTGCACCTGCTTTTTGTTGAGTTTTTGGCGTTTTGAACCTTTCACTTTCTTTGCACCAAGTTCATCTATCCCTTTGTGCCTTTTTGAAGATTATTTTGTATGTGTTTTTGTTTGTTGGTGTTTTTTAGTTCACAATTTTGGCAGTGATTTAGGGTTTAAACCTAATTCATCAATTACAACTTTTTATAAAGTCATTAAAATGTATCACAAATGTGCCCCCAGTCCCCCCTGCCTCTCCCAGGAGTGATTTCCTGTATGTAGAAAACAGAAAAAAAGTCTACTTTTTACTTTTGTAAAAAGACAGCACAAAAAAGTGGATCAAAAATGCACAGTGTGAACAAGCCCTTAAGGTGCCGTCACACCTGGCGACGTCGCTAGCAACATCGCCGAAAAAGTGACGTATCAGCGATGTCGCTAGCGACGTCGCGCTGTGTAATCGAGCGGCGCGACCGCGTTTTATCGCTGGTCGCAGGTTGACAGGTTTACGGGAAGAACCGTAAACCTGTCAACCGGCGACCTGCGATAAGGCTGGATCGTGCCGTGTGACATCGCCAGAGCGATGTCGGCGGCGATCCAGCCTATACCGCAGCGTTGCTGCGGATCGCTCGCTGGGCTGAGCCCAGCCCAGCGAGCGATGTCACCGCCCGCATCGCTGCGGTGTCGCCGGCCACAGCGATGCTGGTGACAGCTGGCCAGCGATGTCGGAAGCGAGCGGGCACCCGCGCATCGCTTCCGACATCGCTGGCCAGATCGTGCTGTGTGACGGTACCATTACAGTCGTATCCACTAAAATTCTAAACACTAGATCAACAAACGCTGTTTTCTCTCCTGCCCAGATTGTTACAAAGTATCAGTGCAGATAAGCTGTTGAAGGTGTCTGGAGTTCAGGGGGATGTTAAAATAGATTTTTTTTTAGATAATGCAGCAAATCCTCAGCTGGGACATTTATGATATATTGAAAAGATATGCTATAATTGTCCTATAGCTAGGCAGCTGGCTTGAGAATGGAGCCTCAGTGGCATGCAGACTGTGCTTACCCTATATAACAGCCCTATACAACATGTGATCCCAGGTCTCTTCTACATGTTCCCAATGTTGGTGCATATGTGGTGCCCACTGGCACGGGGTACTTGGTACCGGACCGGGGTACTGCTGGGATGTCACGGAGATCCTGGTCCGGACCGTGTCATGGGTTCTCACAAGTAAAAGGGATATTTACAAGAATAAAGTTTGTCGTGACGTCACCCACGGGTTGTGGTCAGTGAAGGGACCACCGCTGCAGCGCTGCTCTGCCAGGATGGATGGATGGATGATAGGGCTGCAGCCAGGATGGACGGATGGATGATAGGGCTGCAGCCAGATGGATGAGCCTGCCACGGATCGGGCTGCTCCTGACAGGATAAAAGGTATGATAAACAGTTCTGTATACCTGTAATCAGACACAGACACTCAGGCAGGGTTCACTGGGTTTACTTGTCAGCTCTTGAAACAGTTTACAGCAGTTCCCAGTACAGTTCTTAACACAGTTCACAGTTAGTTAACTCCGGTAACACTGAACCCTCTGCAGCCAGGCTGTCACTCTGAGTCCCCTCACTCCTTCTAAGTATCCTTTCAGGCTGTTCTCTCTCTTGTTCTTCCTCCGGGTTGTATAGAGGCAGCTGAGACCCTTGTGGGTCCTCGTGGTTGCTGATGTGCTTCCAACCCTTTTGTTATGTACTCCAACCCCGTCGGTTTGTCTGGGAAGCCAGAATATTGCTTCAGTTCCCCTCAGAGCCGACACTCTGGTGTTGCCTAGCCTGCAGTAACCCTATCTTCCAAGGCATTACCAGGCTCCATCTAATCCGTGTGATTCCAGTCCAAACTAGGGAAAACTACTCCACCGGTAGTTGGTCGGTGCTGCCGTGTTCCTCTGACCCGGTGATACCGGTCTGGTCTCTTTCCTCACACTCCCCTGGGATGCTGGCTATGGACAAGCTTTCTCTCCATGGTTTCTATGACTTTGTAGATTCTGCGTCTCCAGGAAGCCCTGTGTCTGTCTTTCTGGTGTCTTTGCTGCTCGACTCATTCTGACCTACTAACTCCTTCCTCCTCTTTTCCTCTACTTGTACTCTCTGTCACTTGATCTACATGCTTCCCACCCACTTTCCTCTAAACCCACCACCCCTTGCCCGCCTAGAGTCCCGGCTCCTGGTTGGGTGCCACTCTTGTGTTTGAGTGTGTCCGTGAGGGTGTTTGGTGTACAAACTGTCTATCTTTCTGCCTGGCTGCAGTTCCCTATGTTGCCACCCTGGTTGCAGGGGCGCCACACATACTGGTCAACTTACTTGGGTATCTAGACAACTGTTTCTTCAACTCTATCCACAAGTGTTTGGGTTGAGGTCTGGGGACTGTGGGGCCAATCCAGCACCTCTACTCATTTGTCGTCCTTTTCATACCTATAGTACATGAGTGTACAAAGTCACTCATCTTGTAGGATACTCACATACAGCTTAGCACTGAGAGCACCATTGATCCTGGTCAAGTATCCAATGCCTTTTGGCCACAAAACAGCCCCACATCATCAGGCTTCCTCCACCAAACTTGACAGTTCCTTCAATTTCTCAATCCATTAGTCCCTTTTCATCCTTTGTTCCTTCCAGACCCATTATTGACCCATCAGAGCCTAGTCTCTTGTCTTTCATCTCATCTCTCCAAATCACCCGTTTCACCTTCTCCTGTCCACTTTTCATACTTTTCTGTAAACTCCAGCAGACACTTCTTATGATGATATTAAAGTTGCGGCTTTTTTCGGGCCACCATTCCAGTCTTGTGTAACGTGCATCACACAGTGTTTGCATGGTTGTCTGTGATCTCACTATTACGAGGCATATCAGCCACCTCCACTGCCATGTTTGTCGCTCCAAAACTGATAGACCTTGTGATGAGCAGACTTGTTGACTCTGATATTTTGCTTGGACGTCCACCTCTTGGCTTTTAAATAGAGGAAAATACTTCATTTTGTTTTCTTCCATCTGTCATGGACCTCATATAAGGCTGTCGGGCATTCTCTTGGCCGCAAGACCCCTATCGATGAGCTGGATGATGCTGTGTCTTCTTTTCTTTTCTTGAGAAATCTTTTTCTTTGCTGCTCCCCGAACCCAACCAGTGACTCTTCATTTGGGAATCAACCTAATAACACCCTGAGCTATTGAGTAATGTGAGAATAGGTTGTAATTTGGAGTATACAGGGAAAAAAATATTTTTCAAACGCCAGAAGCAAAACGGTAACAAATGCAATGACATGCCAAAAATCTGCATAACTAATCATAGGATAAATAGCTGCAAGTCAAATTTATGTATGAGATAGCAAAGATGATTGCCTATAAAATGAAGGTAGTCTCACACTCAAAGCTGTAGAGGATGGTGAGATATGGAGCCTGAAAGTCAGAAGTTCAAAACATTGTTACCCTTTTGCTCATCAGTGTACTTGTGTATGTATTTGATGTATACATGCATGTTGGTGTCACATACTGTGTATATGTAGCGATCACATCTATAAATCCTGGATGCACAGATAAGAGTACCTAGGTGTAAACATGTTGGCAAACGCCGAATGAACATGCAAAATGCTGCTCATCATTGGGTGATTGAATTGTTTATGGTGGAACAAAAATCCTTGTTCCTGGTGCGAACTATACTATATGAGGACAGATAGATCTATTAGTGATCGTTCTGTGCATATTATTCTTCGCTAACTAGTGTAAAGAGGCTGGAGACAAGAGCAGAACAACTTCAGCATTGTCGATCACGCTCATTGCATGGGAATAGAACGTAAATGTTTGAGTGTCATGGTGCAATATGTGAACATATAGGACCCCACTTTGTCTAAAAATGGCCCTGCTTGTACGCAATATTCATTGCTGTGGAAAATCGTCCTTATAGGCCATGAAGTGATAGAATGAGACAGGAAGAAAAATTACAATCCCAGTGGATGGCGCCACCTGCAGGCAACACAGGTAATAATGACATGTTTTAGCCCAATAATTGTTATGCAATAGGCGGCTGTCACACGGTTCAATTTAATGAACGATATCGCTTAAGTGATCTGCTTTTTGATCGCTTAAGCGATATCGTTTGTGCATCGCTGCGTGCAATCAAGAGATTTTACAATGTAAAATCGCTTGATCGTTACATCGCAGATAATCGCTTGATCAATCTGCCTCATCGTGGTGTATGACACCACGATGAACGATCTCCCAGCGGCAGAGCCTATGCTGGGAGATGGTATCTATGGTAAACGTCGGGTTACTAAGCGCCACGCGGCGCCTAGTAACCCGATGTGTACCATAGTTACCAGCGATTTCGCTGCCCCACATCGCTGGTGAGTCTGTCTGTGTGACAGCTCACCAGCGATGTGAGCGATATTGTTAGCGATCGCGCGTGCACGTGATCGCTTACAATATTGCTCACGATATTGTAGCGTGTGACGGCTGCCATAGAGAGATCCTTTGTCCATCCGGTAAGATTTTGGTTGCTGTCATATAGTGCAGATTCGAACAACACTTTGTAAAATTCTGTGTAGAGCCGGTGACCACAGGAGGTTCAACGAAGCAAATTTACTAATCTCCCAGCAATTTTTCCTTTCTATTTACGTATGTGATGTTGTACAAAGGTGTTGAAATCCTTATCGATTGTCATCTTCCCCGGTTGCCGGCGCCACCCTCTTCTGAATCACCTGGCGGCACTCCAGCTATTCTGGTGCAAACCGTGTGGAGCGGTAGCTGCTTTCCCAATGTAATCCTATGAAACTCAGAATAAGGCTCCTTACACTTATATTGAATCGTTGACTTCGGGTCACAAACAAACCCCTGTGTGAGGCAAATGGTCTGATTTGTGCTCAAGATGAGAACAGGAGCGGTGCTGGAAGAATTGTCAAAAGAGTTGTCCAATAGCCGAGAACTACCTGTCTAGAGCTAATGTAAGACCTGGAATCAGCAGGTGCAATTGATCAAAGAAAACAATAATGGCCACTTTGCACACACCAACTTATCTGTCCAACTTCTGAACAACTTACTGGTTGCAGTGAAATCATGGACACATTGCTCCATTTTGTGGCTGTGTACAAATGGAACAATGTGTCCATGATTTCACTGCAACCAGAAAGTTGTTCAGAGGTTGGACAGATAAGTTGGTGTGTGCAAAGTGGCCTTAAGTAATACATTCAAACCCCATGTCCTGTATGCACACTCCTGTATGAACGCTCACCACACAAGACTCCAATGCTGAATTAAAACCATGTTCAAGTATGTTTTGCTCAACAACAATTAGACAAGTCTGTGAAATACTGGAAGAATATTATCTGGTCAGATGAGAGCAAAATTGATCTCTTAGGATGTAATAATACAAACCATTCATGGAGACCAAAATGTACTACATGTCACCCCTAAAACACCATACCAAAAAAAACTTCATATGATTGAAAAAAGGATGAATGGACAAATGTACTGAGACATTCTTGATTTATAATCTGCTGCCATCTACCAGGATGATGAAGGTGAAACAAGAGTGGACATTTCAGTAAGACAATGGACACAAACAAGGAAACTCTCAATTGGTTTCAAAGAAAGAAAACAAAGCTTATAGAATGGCCGAGCCGATCATCTTACCTGAATCCAATAGAACGTGTTGGAAGGAACTAAAGCTCAGAGTTCATAGAAAGATCCACAGGACCTTCATGAATTGAAGATTGTTTGTGTGGAAGAATGGGCCAAAATTACACCTGACCTGAGCAATGCATGGGGCTAGTGTCTCCATACAGGAGTTGTCTTGAAGCTTCATCAGAGGACCGGCTCTGAGCACAGTGCGGGAATCCATTCCTGAGCCATCAATCCGGAGGCCCGAGCTTCTAGAGGAACGCCCAGCGCATCCTTATAAAGACACTGAATAGGGTAAGGAGGACCCGGAGAAGAGTGGTAGGCAAAGTAAACAGCGGGTTTCTATGGGCTCCAGCGCATAGCATTAAATGCTATACGCTGCAGCGGAAAATACTTGCCCCTAACAAGGGCCCCTGAGCACTGCCCCCACAGCTCACCATCGGTGGCCCCCGAGCAGTGCCCCCACAGCCAGGGTCGTGTCCAGGGGAGGCTGGGGGGGTCATCTGCCCCGGGCATAGTGGGAGCCGGCTTTCTTCTCCACTACACAGCATCACACTGTGCTGACAGGACCTGTGATGATGTCAATGGAGGGGAGGAGTCAGGGGTCACATGATCAGCTCCTCGGTGTATGCAGGACTGTGCTGAGCTGGTTGTCATGGTGCTGGATGAGGTGAAGTTTATGTGTGGGGTCAGGAGGGATTTACAGTGTGGATGTAGCAGACCCAAGTGTGTACGAGATGTATGGAGCAGAGCAAAGTGGGTTCGAGGTGTACAGAGCGGAGCCGAGTGTGTAAGGTGTGTACGGAGCGGAGCTGTGTGTGTACGAGGTGTACGGAGCAGAGCAGCGTACGGAGCATTGCTGCGTGCGTACTAGGTGTATGGAGCAGAGCCGCGTGCATACGAGGTATGTGTACCAGTGGTAGACCCCCGCGGATTCCGCAGCGCTCAGGGGCCCCCGGGTGTTGGGGGCAACGTTCAGGGGCCCCTCGGTGTTAGGGACACGGGCAGCGCTCAGGGGCCCTCCGGTGTTGGGGGCAGCGCTCAGGGTCCCCCCGGTGTGAGGGCAGCACTCAGGGGCCCCCTGGTGTTGGGGGCAGCGGTCATGGGCCCCCCAGTGTGGGGGTAGTGCTCAAGGGTCCCAGGTGTGGGGGCAGGGCTCAGGGGCCCCCGGTGTTGGGGGAAGCGCTCAGGGGCCCCCCGGTGTAGGGCCAGTGCTCAGGGGCCCCCCGGTGTGGGGGCAGCACTCAGGGGCCCCCAAGGGTGAGGTGTGGGGGCAGCGCAGGGCCCCCGAGGGTGGGGGTGGGGCAGCACTCAGGGGGCACTGTCAGGGGCAAATTGCACCAAGCGGGAAGACTGCGTGCAGGGGGGTGGACACAGTGTACAGGGGAGGGGACGGGCGAAGGGGAAAGATAGTGTGCAGGTGGAGACAGGTGCAGTGGATATATCGTTTATGACCAGCACTCAGTGGTGGGAGGTTGATGGTGCTATGTAGGAAAGGATCTGGTGATCTCTATCGTAGTTATAATAGAATCAAAGCACTCATCTGGTTCAGTTTCAAGTGATTTATTGTGAAGCACACATGGATGGTGAGGTGACAGCAGCAATAAAGTTTCGGCCCCCAATTAGGCCTTTCTCAACACGTCACTGCTAATAATGTTAGGGGAGTAAACATCAGGTATGGAGCACTGTATGGTAAGACGAGAGCCCCCTGCACCATGGAACAGTACATCTGTTGCAGGCCTATTAGGCAGTGTATCTGTGCAGGCTTTGTGCTGTACCCATATGTATGTGGAATGTTCCATAATGCTGGAGAATCGTCTTAGTATGTTTCTGATAGCCCCTGATGTGGTAGCTCCCAGTGTGTGACCCCTGGTCTGGGGAAGTACCGTTAGTATCGTAGTCCTGGGAGAGCCAGCACCGTCCGTGGCTAGGCTGAGACGGTGCTGGCTCTCCCAGGACTACGATACTAACTGTACTTCCCCAGACCAGGGGTCACACACTGGGAGCTACCACATCAGGGGCTATCAGAAACATACTAAGACGATTCTCCACACAGCGCACAGAGAGGGGAACAAGCACAGGTAAGAGACAGGCTCAAGGGAAAGACAGAGACAGCGCACAGGGGAGAGAGACTGCACAGATAGAGTAGAGACCGCACAAGGGGGAAGATATATTCACAGAGGGGGGAGAGACAGCATTTGGGGGGAGAGTCAGCATGGTAGGGTTTATTAAATTTGTTAGGGATATATATATAAAATATATATATATATAATCTTTTAATATTATAGTCTGCAACCTCCATATATATATATATATATATATACACATACATGCAGCAGTATGTACTAAAGGGGGCCCACTGAGGCTCTTTCACTCGGGCCCACAAAAACCTGGAGCCGGCCCTGCATGGACACATATATAAGATTATCTCAGCACAGAAGATGTGGTATGATCAGACCATGTCCCAGTATGGTCAGACACATCCATTACACAGTACATAGCAGGGATACATATATAAGATTATCTCACCACAGGAGATGTGGTATGATCAGACCATGTCCCTGTACGGTCAGACACATCCATTACACAGTACATATTAGGGACACATACATAAGAATATCTCAGTACAGGAACATTTTTGTTAACACATCCAGTAGTGCAACAAACAATAACAAGTGCAACAAAATCAATTGATTAAAATGTAGTTTGTGTGAAAACCCTGTAAACCACTGTTATAAAATGCAGAATTGGTCAGTATTCTCCCATATGGATAAGGAAAGACTTGTTATTTTGGGAATAAGACTTTATTCGACGGCACATGTGCCAGAATTCTGGAGTATTTTCAATAGTAAATATTCCCAATGTCTGTTAAGTTACAACATTTCTTAAAGGGAACCCTCCTGAGCCATTTATATGAGCAGTCAGGTGAAAGAAAGTTGAACAAAATGATACCTTGATATTTACGACCCGATGTTTTTATTCTAAAGATACTCACATTTTCCTTATATGTAAAGCTGTTAAGACCTGTGGGCCAGACAAAGATCTCCCTGAGAATCTGCCTCCAGAGCTTATTGTAAATGAAAGGAGGCATTACCAATGTGTTAGGACTCTGAATATTTTGATTACCTTTTGAGCATTCTTGCCCTCTTCCAAGGTAGCGTGCTTTGCTTCATGTATAGTGATGGGTGAACCTGCCAATGTTCTGGTTCAACGAACTTGCCCGGACTTTTTTTTTAAATTCGGGTATAAAAGTGGCTCAAACTTGATTCCGAACCCTGAACTCAGACTGTAAAGTTATAGGATACAAGGCAGTAAAAGCAAGAAGATAGTTATTAAACAGCATTATACTTATCAGCGTCCATCCGCTTCTACTTCCAGGGCCGCTCATTAACTTCCTGGATATTCACTGCAGCCAAAAGCCAATCACAGACGCTGTCACAGAGAATTGGTGCACTAAGACCACGATGTGGTTTCTTTTGGATTTCATGATCTTTTGGTGCAATTTTGGCACAAAACTGCATGCATTGTGTTCAATGTGTTCATCTGCATCTCCTGGCCCAAAAAAGCACCAAAACCACTATATAGTTGAGCCCTTTTTATAAAATTATGCCTTGAAATAATTAAAAAAAATTATGTGGGGCTTCACTGTATTTTTCTATGCCAGCCAGGTACAGCAGCCAGGTACAGGCAGCTCCCCACCCCCAGCTACCTATTTTTACCTGGCAGAAAATAAAAAATATAGGGAAGCTCTATTTCAAGAAATAATTTTTAAAAAATGACATGTGGCTTTGCCGTATTTTTGGTTTCAAGACAGGTACAACTAGGCAGCTTGGGGCTGGAATCCTCAGCGAGGGTGGCCCATGGTTTTGGTGCCTCCACACAGTGAATTGCAGCCCACAGCTTCCCCAGTAATGGTGCATTCATAGAAGTGCCATTTTCTGGCACTTTACCCCAACTTTTCCAGTGGCCCTGGCAGCATTGGTATGCTGGGTAATAAACAGTTTAATGCTAGCTTTGTATTGGCTGCTGGTACTAAATCCGAAATTCAAAGTGTAAGCAGTAAACACAATACTGAAAAAAATATTTAGATATATAATACAAGACAATCCTGTTTCCCATTTTAATTAATTTAAAAAAAACTCCCTCCGACATAATCCACAGGGAACATCTTCAGCTCTGCTGCATATCTCTGTGAGCAGACGCCCATTCTCTGTTACAGCATCTATGATTGGCTGTTGGTCCCTTTTGTACTGAATATCTATATAATGAGCAGTACCGGAAGAAGATGCAGCGGGACGGTGGGGTGGTGGGATATGGTAAGTATAATGTTGATTAATATCTATCTTCTTTATTGTTACAGCTTCCCTGCTCCCGAACCCAAACCTGAACTGTAACACAGACTTCCTGGGAAAGTCTGTGTTCGGGATCTGTGCCCAAACACTAGGTGTTCAGTACAGACCCCGAACTTTACAGTTCGGGTTCGCCCATCACTGTTCATGTGCCCTTTGTCTTCCTGCCTTTATAAACCCCACCCCAGCCTCTAGTCATTTCTAGAGTATTTTGCCTGTTTCCTGTTCCTAGTGGCTTCTCAACTTCTCTGCCTACTCCTGCAAATCCTGTGTGAATCTCCTGTTACTGCTCTTCAGGGGCTCTGCTACCTACACCTGTTGCTTCTGGCTGCTCATGCTACTCCCTCTGCTGCGGCACTTGACTCACTTGCCTTTGCTGACACGTAAGCTGGTTGCTTTATTAGGTGCTCTTTCGCTTCCTACATTCAAATAGATGCAGAGCACAAGACTATTCTGGACTCAGGTAATTTGCTGTACATCTGGTTCTGGACTTCCTTCCCAGGCCTCCCTGGATAATTTAATGTGTTACGTAGACTTGCTCAAACATCTCCGTGTTTGGACTTGCCATAGACTTTCCTTTTACAGCATCTCCAAGCGTAAACTGTGCTTTATAGGCTGCTCTGTTGATTGCATTCTCCTCTGAAGTTTTTCAACAGACTTTTCATTAAGTTTTCATTCAATATCTACACTGTGTGTTTATGAACTTTGAGTTTTCCTCTGCACTTTGTTGTGACTTTTTCATCTAATCTTAGGAGGGTTGATTTTACTGACAGACTCCCTTTAAAGTTAAAAGTTCATGGTTTGCAAATAAAAATGGAAATGAGAATTTCTCCTTTAAACTAATTACATTTTAATTTAAATCATAATCACAGTGATAATTAAGATACACAGGACATTCAATACTCAGCGATCAAGATCAATGTCAGTACACATGTTAACATTTTTAATTTTTAGCTACACCTTATTTGGAAGTTGAAAATGTATGTATAGAAATAATATAGAAAAACATATTTTTTTTTTATAAAAGAGCTTACAAAGAGTAACAAACAGGAGGGATTATTAATTATGCATGAGAAGTCGAGAGAAGTTGTGGAAAGTGTTTTTATTGAAAAGTGCTGTGCAGGGTCATTTTAGGTGCCAACAGTGAGAGCATAACGATTAAAGAATTTAAAGGGAACCTGTCACTTGTTATAAATTATTGAGTTAACTACCTTGTAAATATCACAGGGCTCCTCTGATTCTGTCATTCTTTTCTATTTTGCGGTGTGTTGCTCCATTACAGAAATATTGACATTTGTAGCCATTACAGTGCAGTATGTGAAATCTCTGCTTTGCAGACCAATGGGCTCTTTCTTCAGAGTTTTCTCTGGGGCTGTACGCTTTCATCTGCTGCCAATCACGGCTCGGCAGTTGATCTAACAATCTCAGATGCAATTGAGTTGTGATTGGCAGCATTTGGGAGCAAGGGTGAACGCGTACCCTACAAAGAAGAAAAAACAACCGGATGAACTGTAAGCAGAGATTTCACATACTGAGCTCCAAAATAAAAAAAAAACGTGAATATCTCTGCATTGGCGCAATGCAGTGCAAATAGAGAATAGCAGTCAAATCAAAGAAGCACTGGGATTTTTTTTAAGGTATTGAATTCAGTCTTCAAAGTGAAAAAATTCTCTTTAAAAATGTTATTGCAAAAATGTGTTCTTTCCAAATTGTCATTGTTACAAAATCCAATCAGAAGGCAGAAAGACATGAGGACACAAAAGATGAGACACAGGTTTGTTTTAAAGAGAGTGTGAAATGTAACCAGATCACCTCCAACATATAGGATACGATCCTCAATTCATCAGAATCCATAATGGACATGTGTCCTCAATACTAGAAACTAAAAAAGAAATGTGTTCCAACTAATAAGGAGCAGAACACAAAATGTATTCCCTAAATTCAATGAAAACGCCATCATTCTCATACTGAATACTTCTACCTAGTTTACCTAATATTATGCTGTTCAGTATGCACTTTGCCATTGACGTATAATGCATTGGGTTCGAAACATGTTTTAGTTGCATTCCTGTTCAAATTATAGTGTTTCAATCAAATTTATGGCCTAATTTGGATATTTTTACCCTTATGAGCTAGAATATTTTTGTTTGTTTCTACAGTTCTGTTTTATGTAGGTGTTAGGACACATTATGTGGATGATAGAAATAAGAGCAGGATATTGATAGTAAAGTTTACTGATACCTGCCTCTTACATCATGCTTGAAAATTTGTTGATGGAAATGTTCAGAAATGTTTAGTGAAGAGTACAGATGCAGAATGAGACAAGCCTCCTTATATGAGGTTGTGATAAGGGAGATGGAGACACACTAGGGCATACCGTATTTATGAAAACTGTCTAATTCTTAGACAATGCATACTTAGAAATCCAGTCTTAAAATACACCAAATTTCTCAAAATGTGTAATGCTGTTTAATAAAAGATAAAATGGTCCGGATAAAATTGTTGGCACTCAATTTAACATTTGGTTGCACACCCTTTGTAATAAATAACTGTAATCAATCGCTTCCTATAACCATCAACAAGCTTCTTACACCTCTCAACTGGAGTTTTGGACTCTTCTATTGCAAACTGCTCCCAGTGTCTCATATGCGAAGGCGCCTTCTCCTATCAGCAATTGTAAGATCTCTCCACTGGTGATCAATGGTAGCTAGATACAGACTCATTGCTGCCACCTCAGATCTCTCAAGCACTTTGTTTACATCCTTTTCTGGGGCTTCTTGAAGTATGTTTAGAGTGATTGTCCTGCTGGAAGACCCATGACTTAGGACGCAAAGCTAGCTTTCTGTCACAGGGCACTACATTTCAACTCAAAATCCTTTGATAATCTCCAGATTTCATGATAACTTGACATCGTCCATACACCCAGTGCTAGAGGCAGCAAAACTACCCCAAAACATCTTTGAGCCTTCACCATATTTGACTGTAGGTCCTGTGTTCTTTTCTTTGTAGGCCTCATTTCGTTTACGGCAAACAGGAGAATGGTTGCTTTACAAAAAAACTCTATCTTAGTCTCATCTGTCTACAAGACACTTTCCCAGAAGGATTTTGTCTTATGTTTGCTTTGGCAAACTGCAGTCTAGCTTTTTACGTCTGTGTCAGCACCGGGGTCCTCCTGAGTCTCCTGCCATAGGTCCTTTCATTCAAATGTCGAAGGATAGTTTGTGCTGACAATTATGCACCCTGAGCCTGCAGGACAGCTTGAATTTCTTTGGAACCTGCTTGGGGCTGCTTATTATCATGGTGTAGTGAGAATGTTGATGAGGGAATGGCAGTTACGGGCAGGGTGACCAAGGAAGAATAGTCTGACCCTAGACTAGGAACCCTAAATGGCCCTGTCCCCGAAGGTATCTCTGATGGTGAGAAGGTTCGGGTCTCCAGCCTCTCGATAAATTCCTCCACCAGCCCTGCGCTATTTCCCCCTCACCTCCCTCCACAGACCTGGGATACAGCAACTCCAAAGGAAAGGACTTCAGCAACACAAACACAGGTCTGCACAGCACAACCTTCAGGCATAGAGTGAAACTCTATCAGCAGCACCACCTGCTGGAAGGAGAGGCTACTTAAAGACTACGGGGAGGGTATTTCAGGTGAGTCATACTTCAACCACTGAACCAGCAACTGAACATAATAGTGAATGTAGCTCTGGAGCACAACACAGGAAGCAAGACCTTCAAACCAATGCCTCATGCAGCCCTTAAAGCAAAACAACACATACAGCAGTATCCAGCGATGTCATCGCAAACTAAGTGTGTGACACTTATCCACCATCTGCACGATCCTGCGTTGAAACCTTTCATCAATTTTTCTCTGCCGTCCACATCCAGGGAGATTATCTACAGTGCTATGGGTTGTAATCTTCTTGATTATGTTGCGCACCATGGACAAAGGAACATCAAGATCCCTGGAGATGGACTTGTAACATTGAGATTGTTGATACTTGTTTTAAATTAAATTGGCTCTCAAGTCCTCAAACAGTTCATGAGTCAACTGCTCTTTTTTCTACTTTCATGTGTAATTTTCATATTGCCCACACCTGTTACTAGCTACAGGTGAGTTTGACCAAGCATCACATACTAGAAACAAAGTTGTTTACCCACAATTTTGGAAAGGTGTCGACATTTTTGTCCGGCCCATTTTGGGGGTTTTGTATGAAATTATGTCCAATTTGCCTTATTTTCTCTGTTTTTTTTTTTGTGTTGTTCCAACACACAAAGGAAATAAATGTGTATAACTAAATGTGTGATTGCAACAATTTTGTGAAATGCTTAATTTTCTGTAACAATTTCAAGGGAGCTAACAATTTCAGCCTTGACTATATATACCTTCCTTAAGTTTACTCCATCTGTGGCGCCCCTGCGACCAGGGTGGCCACAGGTAGGAACTCCAGCCAGGCAGGTGGAGACAGGTTGTTCAACACACACCTTCAAACATACATCCACGGACACAAGACCCAACCCGAAGCCCGGGACTCTAGGCAGGCAAGGAGTGGTGACAGACCAGGTACAAAAGGGGAACACTAGGAGGAGTTAGTCAGTAGGCCGATGGGTGCCGAACAGAAAAGACAAAGAGTAGGCCGGAGAAGGCTGAGCAGAAAAGACCAAGTAGGCCACACTGAGCCGACCAGTAAAGACAAGAGCAGACAGAAAAGACTGAGTGACACTTCCCAGAAGGCTGTAAGCTCCCTGGAGGCACAGAATCCTGCGAGACACCGTTCCATGGAGTGAAAGCCTGCTCCATAGCCTGCAGCCCAAAGGAAGGGAAAGACTGAGACCGGTCCAGTGCAGCTGGGTCCGAGGAAGACGGCAGCGCTGGCAAACTACTGGCAGGACGGACTCCCCTGACGTACCCAGGTAGTTACACGGGTAGGAGAGAGACCGGTGATCCCTTGCAAGATAGGTACACCCAAGGCTAGGCTGGAACCAGAGAGTCGGCTCTGGGTGACCGCAGCTACACGCCGGTACACGGACACACTGATGAGGAGGCACAGATTTCAGGACTGGTCACCCAACACACAGGCTGGAGAAACAGCAGCATATAGGACCCAGGCTTGCTACCCATACACCAGGAGAAGCCAAACAAGGGACCAAGCTGCCCTCATACAGCCCACGGGAAGAACAGAGGAGAGGAAAGCCTGAGAGATTTCAGAGAGTGAAGGGTCTCAGAAAGGAAACCTGGCTGCAGAGGGTTCAGAGAGTGTCCGGAGTAACCTGTGTAAAAGAACTGTACCGTGAACTGTTTGTGCTGAGAAAGAACTGTTAATAAAATCCGGTGAACCCTGTTTAAGTCTCCCGTGTGTGATTCCCTGCACCTTGAACTGTATCACCATATTTCACCCTGTCAGGATCAGCCCCAACCCATGGCGGGCTCATCCATCTTGCTGCAGCACCGTCCATCCATCCTCCTGGCAGAAGTATGCAGTGCGGTGGTCCCCTCACTGACCACAACCCGTGGGTGGCATCATGACAAACCCCTGTAAATATCCCCTTTTACTTGTGGGCTCGAGACACGGTCCGGACCAAGGACTGCCGTGATACCCCCTGTGATCCCCCGATCATGTACCGAGTACCCTGTCCCAGTGGGCTCCACACATCTATTTGTTTACTTACTTTGTACCAGAAATGTGTGCCCCAAATTTGCTGCATTTTTGTGCAATGTGTCTTTAGTTTTTTGTTGCAAATTATATTGCCACCTGTAGGATGATATAAAGAGATGACAGAAAGGGCAACATGAAGGAGCGCCTGACACCTTAATAATTTAGCAACAAATTGCACATTAGTACCATCAGTTGGGGCGACATTGTCGAGCCCCAGGCCCTGGGGTACTCGGGTATCAGGCTCGGAGGGGTTCTCACGGGGATGTCACTAGTGGCAGCGCCTGAGCCCGTGGCCTGGGTGACACTTCAATAGAGGGATTAATATGTACAGGGGAACAGGAGTTATTTGTCACGTGACGCCACCTGTAGTATCTCGTGATGGGTCACCAGCGCCGCCACAGTCCTCCGGAGGGCGATGGTATCGGGGCAAAGATGGCAAAGCTCCCTACAGTTGGAGCTGGTCCTCCGGGGCAGCGTCCCTGTAAGCAAACAGGTTGAATTCTGCAGCACAAAGACACAGAGGCAAAGTCACTCTCCCGGGTACTTTACTGTAAACAGTCATCAACATACAAGTCCACAGTTGAGCCACAGTTGTTAAAGCAACAGGTAGCTTTACGGGTTGCTGCAAGTGGATGCCAGGTGGTATGGTGGTACCCGTGGTATGCCTTAGTTGACGAACCCGTGTCCTTTCTTCCCCGCCTAGGATGAGTCTATACCCAATGGCTCCTTAAAGGTAGACTTGGGGCTCCCCTCCCTCGTGATGAGGAAGCAGGCAGACCGCTAAGTCTGGCAGGATGCCGCAGCCGGTGCACAGACCGCAGCAGCTGGTTGACGACTTCAGAGGTGGACTCTGGCCATTTCCTCGGGTCCGGCGTTCCCATGGTGGACTGGGGAATTCCCTGGAGTATGGTCGCTCCACGCTGGGGTTCCCCCTTTCTCTCTAGGGCCCAGACTTCCGCGTCAGGCACCCTCTCTCAGCATCCCCGCCTATGATCCTCTCTTATCTTCCCTCCGGATCAGCATAGAGCTGTCCGGGTTAACCTTCCGCCTCGCTCCACACTCATCCTCGACTCCTCTCCAACTCCCTTCTCCTCACTCTCTCTGTTCCGACCCGCTACTCCCCCTAGAGGTGAATATTACACCACTTTTACGGGTGCAATACCCCACTGTGACGCCTAACCATGTGGGGCACCACAACATCATCAATCCCACCTTCTGGAGCGAGCTTTGACCCCACAGGCTGGTCCAAGTAGTTAACACGGCTGGCATGGGGGTGGGTAAATGATCGTTTAATAGGATGGTGTAAAGAAGAGACCTCATGACTCTGTTACACTATTGTCCACTTAAAGCAAACCTGTCAGGTCCCCTGTGCACCCAGGACCACAAGTCATACACTCAAAGCGTTTCCCCCATCAGAGATACAGTAATGGGTTCATCAGGAGTGATCAGCTATGGTACAGGGCATGTTCTATGGCGCCTAAGGTAGGGTCTTGATACTCTCTCTCTCCCCAAATCACAAAGGATGACAGTTCCAGACAGAACAGAACCGGAGGCCTGTTTTCTGCCGGAACAAGCAGTGTGCGGCTGCTGCCACTGTCCAGTGCTGAAATTTCAGGATCGCGACTAGTGCAGAGCTAGCCACGGTTCTGAAATTTCTGGAGCCCCCCAGGTGCTGAACTTCAGCATTCAGCGTCGTTCGGCAGCCGTATCCAAGTATCTGTTGGATCCGATGCGAACCGGCACCCATAGACTCTCATGTTAGGGGGCGTCGGATTGCACCGGATCCGACTTTGTCAGAATTTTGCCCCGGACACCAAAACGCTGCAAGCTGCGGTTTTGTGTCCATTGAAAAAAAAAATGAATTCTGCCGGATCCCCCCTGACAGCAGAGAACTGGATGGCAAATCACTGCCGTCCAGCCCCATAGGAAAACTATGGGGTCAAAATTGGATCCGGGGCTGTCCGGTTCGCACCGGACAGCCTCAGATCCCTAAAACCGTGGTGTGAAGCCGGCCTTACTACAAGTCAATGTGCCCAAGTTGGCACTGTCTGAGGACGCATCGCATGTGAGTACAACAATCATACAGTTACGGTATATAAGAAATTGATGACTAAGGATTTAAAGTCTCATACTGCCTTAACAAGTCAGAATAGCCTCTCTGAAGCCGGGATGCGTATACCCGGCTTCAGAGCAGTGTGCATGACCAGAAGTGCGCCGACTTCCGATTATGCACAGGATGTTGGACGATGCATACTTTGTAGAGATACAGATGAAGCTATATGATAACATGCAAAGTGGGCTGACTTGTTGGGGAATTAATGTCCTTTTGACTAGTCAAAGCCCTAATTAGCATCTTATACACAGTCTTTAGAATACTTTTTCTAAAGATCGGTTTATAAATGTTACTATATGCTGGGACTGTTAGGCAGGGATTATAGATATGCACCCAGAACTACATTGTATCACCATACAGATACTGAAATCTATTCTATATAATAAGTAACACAAAATAACAAATTCTCATCTCTGAATCATTAATGATCACAGTGGAGAATCAATGGATCAGTGGTGTCCATTCTGCATGTGTCCTATGACCCTCCAGTCTTCAAGCCATTTTGTTCAGCGGCACATTGTGAAATGCATGGAGGAAGGTTTTTGCCAGCTAAGAAGCTAACGTGGTGTTAAGAAAGTTTCCTGTTTATAATAATTAAGGTTACAGAAATCCTCTATAAAGTGACTAAGTCGTCAGACACATTCACTGCCCACTCCATAAAACACCTTTGACTATACCGTGCTGGATTCTGGGCCTGGATGCCCCCAGCTCCTGACTGACACCTTTATCCCCTCCTGTATAAATGAGCTCATCCTCCTCAGTTCTCATCGGTCCTCCATAGGTAGAGTATAACTGCAGCATTGGTTGGCCTCACTTGTAAGGTCGCCAGTGAAATGTGGCATGTTGGGGCATGTGCTCCTGCAGCCACCAAGGCGCCAACGCTTCAACTAAGACAGGTCTGCGCTGACACAACAAGGCCCTGGATCATTTTTCTCATCCGCTGGGATTAACGAACAAGAAAATGGTGACAAGAGAACAAAACAGGATTTCACAATTACCAGCAGGCTCTTTGTAGGGGATTAGCCTGTAGTGTTGGACGGGTCTGCGCCTCTCGCCGGCATCAGTCACTGCGACTGATGAGGCTTTTAGCTCCAGAGCATCCACTTGAAAAGATTATTGTCTTAAGCTCTTAAAAAAAGGTCGAGCTGCCAGCGTTCCAAAGTTGGGTGAAGAGGATTTCAGGACAGAATAGTGCAATAGAAATGGGGCATATGATGCAGTGTGTACCATAGGGACCCTAACAATGAGCGAGCAGAGATCCCAGGTCACTTCTATGGGATATTTCCCAGCAAAGACTGAGCAGAGATCCCAGTCACTTCCACTTGACCTCCCGCATCAAAGATGGAGCAGAGATTCCAGGTCACTTCTACAAGATCAGGCCCAACAAAGAAGATGCAAGATCTCAGGTGACTTCTACTGGATCTTCTCCAATCAAGATGGAGCAAAGGTCTCAGCTCATTTCTACTGGATCACATCCAGCAAAGAGGAAGGAAAGACCCAAGGTCACTTCTACTTGATCTGCCCAGCAATGAGGAAGCAGGAATACCAGGTCACTTCTACTGGATCTCCCAAACAAAGGTGTAGAAAATATCCCTTTTCACTTCTACTGGATCTTCCCGAGCAAAGAGGGCGCAGAGATCACAGGTTAGGTTATACACAGCAAAGCGAGAGTAGGGATCCTAAGCCGTGTCTACTTGATCTCTCCCGGCAAAGAGAAAGCAGAGATCCCAGGTCACTTTTACTGGATGTCTCCTAGCAAAGAGGGAGTAGTGATCTCAGGTCACTTTTACTGGATCTCCTGCAGCAAAGTGGGAGGGAGCAGAGATTCCATGTCACTTCTACTGGATCTTCCCCAGCAAAGAAGGAGCAGAGATCCCAGGACACTTCTGGATATTCCCCAGCTAAGAGCATTCAGAGATCAATGGTCACCTGCATTGGATCTTAAAAGAATGAGCAGAACTTCCAGGTGACTTCTAATGAATCTCTCCCACCAAAGAGGGAGCAGAAATGTCATGTCACTTCTAATTAATTCACCCCAGTAAAAAGGGAGCAGAGATCCCAGATCATGTCTACTGGATCTCATGCAGCAAAGAGGGAGCAGAGATTCCAGGTTACTTCTGCTGGTTTTTCCCCTGCAAAGAGGGCACAGGGATCTCAAATCACTTCTACTGGATCTTCTTTAATCATGAGGGAGCAGAGATTTAAGGTCACTTGTACTGAATCACCTTCCAGCAAAGAGAGCGCAGACCTCACAGGTCACTTCTACTTGATCTCTCCCATCAAAATGGGAGCAAAAATCTCAGGTCACTTCTTTTGGATAACCACCACCAGAGAGGGAGAAGAGATTGCAGGTCACTTCTGTTTGATTTCTCCAGCACAAAGGGAGCAGATCCCAGATCATGTCTACTTGATCTCCCCCAGCAAAGAGGGAGCAAAGATGCTAGGTTACTTCTACTGGTTCTCTCCCCGCAAAGAAGATGCAGGGATCTCAAGTCACTTCTACTGGATCTTCTTCAATCAAGAGGGAGCAGAGATTCAATTTCACTTCCACTGGATCACCCTCCAGCTAAGAGCGAGCAGTGCTTCCAAGTCCCTTTTACTGGATCTCCTCCTGTAAAGAGGGAGCAGAGATCCTAGGTCACTTCTCCTGAGTATTTCTCAGCTAAGCGGGAGCAGAGATCCCAGGTAATATCCATTGAATGTACCCCAGCAAAGAGGTAGCAAAGACCTCTGGCCACTTATAGTTGATACCTGCCAGCAAAGGGTGAGAGAGATCTCTGGTCACTTTAAAGCGGCCGTCACACGCAACGATTTCTTGCCCGATATCGTTTAAGCGATCTCCTTTTTGATCGCTTAAGCGATATCGGGCTTAAAATCGTTGCATGTAATCAAGCGATTTACTATGTGAAATCGCTTGATCGTGACATCGCAGATCTGAACTCCGGAGCTCAGATCTAGCGATGAACGATGTCACGATCTGCTTCATCGTGGTGTATAACACCACGATGAACTATCTCCCAGCGGCAGAGCCTATGCTGGGAGATGGTAACTATGGTACACGTCGGGTTACTAAGAGCCGCGCGCCGCCTAGTAACCCGATGTGTACCATAGTAACCAGCGAGATCGCGGCTCCACATCGCTGGTGCGTCTGTCTGTGTGACATCTCACCAGCGATGTGAGCGATATTGTAAGCGATTGCGCGTGCACGTGATCGCTTACAATATCGTTCTAGATATCTTAGCGTGTGACGGCTGCCTTACTGCATCTTTTCCAATCAAGAGAGAGCAGAAATCCTAGGTTACTTCAACTGGATAACCCTCAGTAAAGAAAGAGCAGAGCTTCCAGGTCACTTCTATGGGATCACCCTCAGCTAAGAGTAAACACTGCTCCCATGCAACTTCAACTCGATTTTCCCCATCAAAAAAGGAGCATGGATCTTGGGTCACTTCTACTAGATCACCTCCAGCAAAGAGGAAGCAGAGATCCAAGGTGACTTTTACTGGATCTTTAAAAGCAAAGAGGGAGTAGAGCTCCCAGGTTACTTCTACTAGACCTGCCTAGCATTGAGGGAGCAGAGATCCCAGGTAACTTCTACTGAACCTACCTGACAAAGAAGAAGCACAAATTCCACTCACTTCTATTGGATCTCCAACAGAATAGCAAGAGCAGAGATCCAAGTCACTTCTATTAGACCTCCCCCAACAAAAAGGAAGTAGATTTCCCAGGTAACATCTACTGGATCTTTCTGAATGAAGAGGGATCACAGGTTCTAGTTCACTTGTACTGGATCTCCCCAGCAAAGTGGGAGTAGAGATCCCAGATCACTTCTACTAGACCTGCCTAGCATCGAGGGAGCAGAGATCCCACATAATTTCTACTAGGTTTCCCCCAGCAATAAAAAAAAACAGAGATCCCAGCTTTTTTCTTCTGGATCTTCACAGTATAACAATGACTACAGAGTATATAATACAGTAGAAGGGTCCCCATAGGAAATCTCATCCCTTGTAGACTGTGAGCCCTCATGGGCAGGATCCTCCCTCCTCACCTACTGTATCCTCACCTATCTTTTGTAGACTGTGAGCCCTCGTGGGCAGCGTCCTCTCTCCTCACCTACTGTATCCTCACCTATCCCTTGTAGACTGTGAGCCCTCATGGGCACTGTCCTCCCTCCTCACCTACTGTATTCTCACCCATCCCTTGTAGACTGTGAGCCCTCACGGGCAGGGTCCTCTCTCCTGTATCTGTCTGTGCCTTGTATTATTCATAAGTATTGTACTTGTCTATGTATGCCCCTTTTCACATGTAAAGCGGCATGGAATAAATGGCGCTATAATTATGGATAATACCGGTAATAATAATCCTGGAATTATCAGATTTGGTGCATCCTACCTGCACAGTCAGCAGTATCCATCTGTATCTGTATCTGCAATACCCCGACAAACCCATCGCCGCTACAGACTCATCAGAGAAGTTCCAGGACATGCAGTGATGTCACAGTCATGGAGTCACAGATCACATGAGTGTGACATCACAAAGGTCCTTTGTGCAGACACAAAGTGGGAAGCTGAGAGCAGGTATAGAACGTGGCTCTCCGCTCTCCTCCAGTATCCCCTGTTCAACCCCTACTCAGCCCCTCTCTCCACCCGCTCTACTCTGCAACCCATCTCCCTCCGCTCTGCTCTGTTCTCGCTCTGCTCTGCTCTCCCTTGCTCTACTCTCCCTCTGCTCTGTTCCACTCTCAGCCTGTTCCGCTCTCCCCGCTCCGCTCTCCATCGCTCTGCTCCACTCTCACTTGCTCTGCTCTCCTCACTCTTCCCCTCTCTCCCCCTGATCTGCTCTCCTCTCTCTGCCCCCTGCACTGTCCCTCTCTCCTCCTGCTCTGCCCCTCTCTTGCTTGCTCTGCTGCACTGTTCCCTCGCTCTGCTGCACTATCCCCCTGCTCTGCTGTGCTGTCCCCCAGCTCTGCTCCTCTCTCTCCCTGCTCTGCTCTCTCCCCGCTTTGCTCCGCCCTCTCCCCGCTCTGCTCCACTTTTCTCCCCTCTACCCCTGCTCTGATCACTCCTTGCTCTGCTCTCCTCACTCTGCCCCACCCTTTCCCCACTCTTCTCTGGTCAACCCACTCTGCTCTCCCCTCTCTGCCCCCTGCATTGTACTTCCCTCCTCCCACTCTGCAGTGCTGTCTCTCGCCCTGCTGCGCTGCCCCCCCGCTCTGCTGTCTCCCCGCTCTGCTCCGCTCTCCTCCATTCTCCCCCCACTCTGCTCTGCTCTCTCCCTCTCTCTACTCCCCTCTCTACTCCAGTCTCTCCCCACTTTGCTCCCCTCTCTCCCCGCTCTGCTCCATTCTTTTTCACTGTCCACCCGCTCTTGTCTCTTGTGTGCTCACTTCTCGCTCTGCTCTGCTGTCCCCCGCTCTGCTCTGCTGTCCTCTTGCTCTGCTCCCCTGTCCTTCGCTCTGCTCCACTCTCGCCCCCTCTGCTCTGCTCCAACGCCCTCTGCTCTGCTCTCACCCTGTCTGCCCTACACTCTCCCCTATCCCCCACTCTGCTCCGCTGTCCTGCCACTCTGCTCCGCTCTCACCCCCTCTGCCCTGTACACCCCCGCGTCCAGTACCCACTCCACTCCGCTCTCTCCATTCTCCCTGCTCTGCTGTGCTGTCCCCTGACTCTGCTCAGCTCTTGCCTTCTCTGCTCCGCTCCCAACCCCCGCTCACCCCCGCTCTGCTCTCCCTCACTTTGATCTGCACTTCCCTGACTCCCTGCTCTGCTGTGCTGTCCCCCTGCTCTGCTTCACTCTCCTCCAGCTCTGCTCCGCTCTCCCTCGCTCTGCTCTACCCGCTCTCCATCACTCATGCCCACTCTTCTCGCTGTGCCTCGCCCTTCCCCAACGCTTTCCCCCGCTCACCATTCCCCCCCCACTCTGCCTACTCTCACTCACAGCATGAGAGTGAGCACGGAGGTGAAGGGCAGAAAGTGACCACCACGTGGGTCACAGTGACCACATGGGGCAACAGTGAGAGACAACACAAGGGGAAGCCAGAGAGCTACCGCAGTGGGGGCAGAAACACATCAGAGGTGGGGCAGACCTACCACGGGGGGAACAGAGAGAGACAACACAGGGGGAGGCCAGAGAGCAACCTCGGGGGGGGGCAAAAAGACATCAAAGGTGGGGCAGACTGACCACAGGGGTTGGCTAGAGATTGACCACAGAACACGCACAGGGGAGGACAAAGAGTGCACATGGCGGGGCAAAGAGAGTGCATGAGGGTGAAGACATGTGCACTGGGGGGAGACGGCCACTGCCCCCAGCGCCACAGAGCCCTCTCCCATCGTTATGTCACCGCCCACCCGATGCAGGAGAATCGGGCTCCCATCTAGTAATATGTAAGTGGCATTTAATATGCCTTGCACACAGATTTAGATCCTGCTTCATCATGCTGCAAGTTACAGAAGCTTACTTAGTTTTCTAGGAATTGGCTCAGTTATTGATGGAAAGAAAACATACAGTTTGTAACTTAAATGAACAATCTTGTTTACACCCAGAAATTGAAGAAAGGAATAGCCTTGACCTAGTCGGGGTAACACAGCAAAACAACTAAGCACCCTGGACTCAACATTTATACATTTTTCATTGCAAAAGGTATCCTTCACTTTATGTGCCTTATAAGAATCAACTCATGTAAGTGTAGTTGAGGAATTGCAGACCAATATAGTTGTGTTCAAAATAATAGCAGTGTGTTCAAAAACATGAGTTAAGCCCCAAATCTCTATAATAGTTTTTATTTCCATGCATTGGGAACATTGCACACTGTTTTCTAAATCTAGTAATGTATACAATTTTTACACTACTTTACAGAAAATAACAAAATATTAAAATTAGGCTGTTCAAAAAAATAGCAGTGTCTGCATTTGTTTTTACAAACTCAAAATATGTACTCTTCTTTATTTAGTATTTAGCATTCCTGTGAATCACTAACCTAATATTTAGTTGTATAACCACGATTTTGTAGAACTGCTTCACATATATGTGCATAGAGTTAACCAATGTCTGGCACCTGTCAACTGCTATTCCAGCCCAGGGTGCTTTGGCTGCATCCCCCAATTTATTTGTATTTGTTGACTTTGCCTCAAAAAAGCATTTTTGATGTCACCCCACAAGAGTTCTATCAGATTAAGGTCCGGGAATTGGGCTAGTCACTCCATAACCTCAATTGTCTTGGACCGGAAGCAAGATTTTGCTCATTTACTGGTGTGTTTAAGGTTGTTGTCTTGATGAAACACCCATTTCAAGGGCAATTGTTCTTCAGCGTAAAGCAACATGACCTCTTTATGTATTTTCATATATGTACACTCGTCCATGATCCCTGGTATGTGGTAAATAGGCCCTGCACCATAGTAGGAGAAACATGCCCATTTCATGATGCTTGCACCCCCATGCTTCATTGTCTTCAAAGTGTACTGTGAATTAAATTCAGAGTTTGGGAGTCGTCTGATGACTGTCTGCGGCCCTTGGACGCAAAATGAACAATTTTACTTTCATCAGCCTACAAAATCTTTCTCCATTTCTCTTTGGGCAAGTTGATGTGTTCTTTGGCAAATTATATTTGCTTCAGTTTAAAAATCATTTCAACTTATGAAAAAGCTTTTTACTTATTCATCAGATAATTGGCCACCAGTTTAGACTGACCAATGATAGGAATCTTAGGAACCACTTGTTCCCAATAATCGGCTAGTATAAATATGTTGGAGGGACGACATGAGGCCGTGGCGGTCACAGGTGAGCCGCCATACTGGCTGATGGCGTTAGTCCTTGCTGCGTCTCCAGTGCAAACAGACATCACTTTACAGTTCTCTTTCTTGAAAAGATACATAGAAATGTCAAGCTTTCTTTTCAACAAGGGAACTTTACTTTAAATTAAAGTCAATTAGAGTTTCACATGCATGTTGCGTGCACTTTTTCCCATTAATGGTGTTTCATCGTTAACATTCACAATCAATTTAATGTCCAACCACTTCCCTGGCACCTGGGCTCCTGAAGAAATACTCAAGCCTCTCATCCTCCTCGTTAGCATCATTTTTTTGGATCCACTCCGTATCACCCTCAGGGATTTACAATACAGCTATTGAAATAGCCAACGAGACAACATTCCTCTGCCACACGTTTCAGCCCACTCACCAGAGACCACAGGATTTTGGCAAACAAGGGAAATCTTTAAGTTACTCCTACGGTAGTAGATGTCGGACGTCACCTGGGATCTTCCACATACCCACTCCTGGAGAGATACAGTCACTTAGCAAACACAGCCCGGTTCTCCTGTTTTCAAGAACCACTATGTATCCGGGTCCCGAGTCTGACCCAAAGGTCTGGCCAAATAGATTCTTGAAGCTCCCACTCACCACGCCTCCTAAAGGTGCAGCTTGTGTCGCTTCAACCCCTTGTTCTTCTCCTGACTCCCCATTCCGTCAACCCATTTTTGTTAATGGGAGTGCATGCTACCCAACTGCTATGAACCCTAGCTAACCCGAAGATGCCAGGGCACTGGGCTGTATCACACAATCACAGCTTTCAACATTTGCATTTTTCAGTAACATGAATTTAACAGTCACAGGATCCTCCAGGGCAGGGTGTCAGCACCACATCCCCCCTGCAAATGCACCTTAAGGCCACGTACACATGTTGAGTATTTGGTGAATTTTTTATGTTCTACCCCAAGGCTGTGGGGTACTCGGAACCAGGCTGATGTGGCCAGGGCTAGGGATACTTGGGACACCGGGACTGATGGCAGCTCGGATGGTGAGATCACGGGTGGTCGGTATCCCGGTTCCGAGCCTTGGTTATCATTTGAGTAGATGGTGGGGGAGAAGGTAGTATTTACAGGGGATCGTGACGCCATCTGTAGTTCCCGGTAATATGGTACCGGCGCTGCAAGCCGGTCACTGAGGTGATGGTGGGTGCAGCAGAGAGTAGTCCAGCTCCCTACAGGTGGAGCTATTACCTCAGGGCAGCGGTGTTGGAATGTGGATGAGGGGAGTTGTAGTGATGGTTGGTGTTGCAGTTCTTACCCCTCTGCTGAGCTGCTGATTGTGTTGAGCCCTCCGGGCACCGGCGGGAAGAACAACGGAGGCCAGTTCAAATTTTACTCCACTTTACTAGGTACCGGCAGATGGTAAAACGGAACATGGTACAGTTTGGTTTACCAGATGGATGTTGCCAGCTCAGGGTCCCCCTTATGGAGCCTCTAGGTGTTCTCTCTTGGTCTTTCAGGGTTTACTTCTCTCTTCCCAGTCTCTACCACCCTCGCAGAGCTCTCCCGCCAGTCCCACGGTCTGTAGCTATCAGGCAAGGTCTGTTCCCTACCGGTCCAGACGGGAAGCCCAAGTAAGCAAAGTCTCCCGCCAACACCGCAACTTTGGCCCTTCTCCTGTAGTGTCCTGAACTGGTTCTAAGTCCTGAGGGACGAGGTACCTTGTGGTGCTGTCAGCAACCCGGTTTCTATGGGCCTGGAGCTCGTCGGTCTGCGGTCAGAGTTAAACTTCTGGCTGCCTCGGCTTCCCGCATTGCCGGTGTTTCCCTCAATGTGACCAGCTGGTTCCAACCAGTCCTGGCATGTTGCCTTCTGTCCTGGGACCCCACTTAAAGCTGGGGATCCCTCCTGTCAGCTGTGCTGTCAGGTCTGTCCTTCCTGACTGCCTTCCCAGCACTGTCTGGGGTAAAACTCTCCTCACTTCCTGGTTTTCCCACTCTATCCTAGGCTCCACCCCCTTTTGGGACCTTCTAAATAACCAGCCCTCCCTATGCTAGGTGGCCTAGTCCTGTGTGTTGTGTGTAAAACAGACTCCACAGGTTAATCCCTGAACTGACAACTTACAGGGATAACACCTTTGTTGTCACAGTGTAGTACTTCCCTGTGGCGCCTAGCCAGAGGGGCGCCACAAGGCTATACTGTCTCTGGGGAGCCACGGGGTAGAGGCCTGGTTCCATGACCCTGAATGCAGCTGAAAGGGGTTTTGGCTTAGTAGGGAAAGGGAATGATGAATAAGGAGATTGTTTGTGACGCCACCCGTGGTATGTGGCTATAGGTGTGCTGCATGTGCTGCAAATCCTCCGGGGTGATGGACAGGCAGCTGGGATGGAGTGGCTCTCCACGGGCAGAGCAGTTCCCTGGGGCAGTTAAGGTAGTTAGGTGTAGGGTGCAAGACAACAGGCAAAGCAATAGGCAGACTCACTGTTTTGTTGATCACTCAGTCTTTTACCTGTAACAATGGTTTGAAGCATCTGTCCACGGAGTGTTTGCTGAGAGCAACTCGGCGTTCTCCTCATCCGGCCGGGTCTTTGGCTCCCTCACTGCGCTTTTTGTATTGGCTCCTGCTGCGGCATTAGCTAAACCGCTGGCCCTGTATCTTCTTACGAGGTGCTGGTATGACAGGCAACTCAAGTCCTTTCTACCCTTCATTTCGGGTGTCAGTTCCTGAACTCTCTTTCTGTTGCTGTGTCTCCAGGTACGGTGTGACTGAGGAACCTGGAATTCCCCACCTTCCGGTGTTGACTGCCGGGACATTAGACCCTGAACAGTCTCGGACCTGGTGTCCATTCTCTGCGCCTTCCTCTGGGGTGAGCACGGTGTCGCTCAGCTCCCCAGGTGTTCCTGCGACTCTCCTCAGACCCTAGCCTTAGGCCTGGCACCAAGTCAGCGATCCTGGGACGAGCTCAAGCAGCCTCAGTCCACTAGGATATCTCTGTCCTCCTTAAGAACTGAACTGCTGTACCTAGGATGAGCTTAACATAGCTCGATCCTCCAGGTACTCTTTACAGTCCTCCCGGGAACTGAACTAATTTGCTCCGCCGCAGACCAGAATTTATAGGAAGCTCACCCTGAACCCGGGCTTGGTCTCCCCTTCTGGCCTGTAGGCAGAAGGTGTTGTGTGTAGTTTGCCTGATGAGAAGGCCCTTTTGTTGCTCTCAGCGTGACACCACCACCCGGGGGCAGTGATGACACAGTGGCACTTAGACCCTGGGGTGCCACATTTACCTTAGTATTTGTAAGCCAAAACCAGGAGCTGAACAATCAGAGAAAAAGTATAATAGAAAAACGTCATCATTTCTATTTTTTTTTACCCACTCCTGGTTTAGACTAAAATTACTGAGGTAAAAAAACTCACCAAATACTTGACATTTGCTCGTGGCCTTAAAAAAGCCTTGCACACATAGCCTTAGATGCCTATGACACGCCGCCCCAGGGCCGTGGAGTACTCGGAACCAGGTTTTAATGCTTCTGGGGAGTCACAGGGGTCAAGAACTGGCTCCGTGACCCTTAAAGTTCGGGGAGTTTGGTTTTGGGTATGGTTGTCGTGATGCCACCCGTGATGCTCGGCTATTGATGGCCGTTGCTGCAGTGCGGGACCTCTGGGGATGATGAGATGGCAGCTAAGATGAAATTGCTCCCCATGGGCAGAGCGGTTCCCCAGGGCAACCGGTAAAATTTATGGCGGTGGTCGGCCGTTGGTGGTGCAGGACTGAGAGCATGAAATAACCGACAGACACACAGTACTTGGTCTCCGTTACCTTTACTGGTAGCAGCAGGTTCAGACCAAGGCACTTTCCAGAGGTGATGTTGTCAGTCAGGGTGTCCTCGAAGCAAGTCGGGGATCTTCTCACCCGATGAGTTCTGAGGTCTCCGTGTTACACTACTCCTTGCTGCCTGTAGCTAAGCTGCGACCCTCTCTTCCTGCGTTTGAGTCTCTCACCAGTATGGCAGGCAGCTTGAGCCCTTACTGGACACTACTCTTCCGGCTGCTGTACCTGAGCTCTCCGGTGCTGCTGTGCCTCCTGGTGCTTTGCTGTGGCTGGGAGATGTGGAATCTTCCATCCTCGGGTTTTGGCTGCTGGGCCTGGAATGCCCTCACAACCTCGGACTCTGATGTCCCCTTCTGACGCTCTGCACTGGGGCGAGCCCAATAACTGGCTCCGCTCCTCAGGCCTGCTTCTTTCCTTCCTCAGACCCTCTCCTACAGATCCCTCAAGCTTGTGGCTGTCTATCCTGGGACGAGCTCTTCCGGCTCCAGTCTGCACACTTCCTGTTCTCTAAGACTTTCTGACTAACCCCGCCTGCAGGCCAGAATTTATAGGGGAGCTCTCCTGAACTCGGGTTTCAGAGCTCCCCCTTCTGGTCTGGAGTCAGGAAACATGGACTCTGGGGTGCCACACCTACACTTAGGCTATGTGCACACATTGAGTATTTGGTTTGTTTTTTTATCTCAGTATTTACAAGTCAAAACCAGGAGTGGAACAATCAGAGGAAAAGTATAATAGAAACACGTCACCACTTCTGTATTTTTTTTAACCACTCCTTGTGTTGGCTACAAATGGGCCCCAGGGCCGTGGGGTACTCGGACTGGGCTGGTTAGTTCTTAGGGTAATATCGGTGGCAGTGACCCGACTCCGTGACCCTGGGCATGCAATAAAAGGGGAAAATTATAGGGGAAATGTTGTGATGCCACCTATAGTACTCGGCCAGGGAAGGCCAACGCTGCAGTTAAGACCACTGGGGCAGATGGTAGGGCAGCCTGGATGGTATCACTCCCCACTGATGGAGAGGGGCCCCAGGGCAGTTGATGTAAATTAGTCTATAGCGGTGGTGATGGTGAAGAAGGGTGAGGAAGAAGGAGGCAAACACAGTTCTTGCAGTTTTTTACCTTTACGTGCTGTACGGGCAAGGTTACCCAGCCGGGTGCTGTACTTCTCCAGTGCAGCCAGGTCAGTTCCCAGGTAGTTGAGATCACTCTGTCAAGACACCGCTCTTTGTCTTTTATAGTTGCTCTTCTCCTGTGCTGAATACTCTTCCTCCTTCCCAGCACCTTCGTGGACAGGATCCCAGGCTGATGGCTGGGGGCCTTGTTGGGCAACTGCTTGAGCACATCCCCTGACCCTTATTTTCGCCACCATCCCAGCGATTATCCACAGTTGGTGGCCACCGTTTGTGCAGCAACGGTGCCTTCAGGTGTTTCTGGCTGAGGCCTGCAGCACTCCCACCAGTTCGGGGCCATTCCCCTCCGGCAACCTGATCCTTCAGTTGCCTCGAGCAGTGGATTCGGGGCACCACAGGTGAATCCTCACTTCCGTGCCCCCTGGGACCTCTCTGTTCTGCGTCCGCTCCGGACATCTTCCTCAACGTACTCCTCTCTCCTCAGCTCCCTCTGAGCCCTCTCTCCTCTCTCTTCCACTCTCACTCCCTTTTCCTAACCTACTGTTAACCCCTCCTCCTGACCAGAAGATGGGGCCCTCCCTCTCAATAGGGTCCGCCCGAATCCCCTGGCCCTGATTTGGGATGGTGCTACGTGCAATTTTGTATGTCTTGGGTTTGTGACCCCTCTCACCTGAGAACGGTGACACCACACCTGTGGAGTAGATGCAGCATCACTGTGGCGACCAGTCCACAGGGGCACCACACAACTACTGAGGTAAAAATACAGAAGAGATGACGTTTCTATTAAACCTTTCCTCTGATTGTTCCACTCCTGGTTTTGGCTACAAATACTGAGGTAAAAAGCTCACCAAATACTCAATGTGCGCACATGGCCTAAGTATAAGCGAGGGTATGTGCTCAAGGCTTCTTTAAGGCCACTAGCAACTGTTGAGTATTTGGTGAGTTTTTTTACCTCAGTATTTGTAGCCAAAACCAGGATTGGGTGATAAATACAGAAGTGGTGACGTGTTTCTATTTTACTTTTCCTATCATTGTTCCACTCCTCGTTTTGGCTACAAATACTGAGGTAAAAAGCTCACTAAATACTGAGGTAAAAAACTCACCAAATCCTGAGGTAAAAAACCTCACCAAATACTGAGGTAAAAACCTCACCAAATACTGAGGTAAAAATTCACCAAATACTGAGGTAAAATTCACCAAATGCACGTGGCCTAAGATGTCAGTTTATCACATGTGGTCGGTCTGTCTATAATTGCAAAATTAGGAGTCGCAGCTATCAACCATGTGCAGCCAAAGCACTTCTATATTAAAATACGGAGGTCAAGATTTATGGAAGCAGTTCTTCTAGCATGTATCGTTACTGTTCCTTTAAATCAAGGTCAGCAAGTTGAGTGCAGTTTGGCACTGTGTTAAGTGCCCCTTGTGAGGAGATTTGGTTTGCGCTTGGCCGCCGGTCCTGCTCCATCGTGGTGTAAGTTACACAAACAGCTGAGGCTTATTTAGGAAAGGTTCCTTGGAATCAGCTCAGTTCTGGTTGGTATGACGGAAATAAATGTACAGTCAATGACTTTAATGAGAAGCCAAAGTGAATGGACGTGCTGCAAGATAAATACTGACTCACGTCACTCAGCGAGCTGGAATCACCCGCAGCAATGAGTCTGAGGTTGGGATCTTGCATCTGTAGATCCAGAAAAAACAGCAGCAGCCCAAAGACCTGAAGACGATTGTACTGCTTCATCGGCTAAGGTTATGTTCACACGTTGCGGAATTTCAATCCATTTTATTTTCACCACAAATGAGGGTGGACAGTAAAAACTCTGTGTACAATATTTTTGTTTGTATTTTCACCCATTTATTTGAAAAGCGAGCTCCACTGGAGGATTGAGATGATCAAAATGGGGGTCAGGTACTATTTCTAGAAGAAAGTGGCCACGGATTTCCAATTAAACTGCTCTGTGAGGTTTAAAGGGGTTGTCTGAGCTTTTTGTAAAACGTATGTGTATATCTAGGCTGCAAAATGCTGACAGTTTGTAATTTACACCCTGTCAGCATTTTGCAGGGTTACCTAGATATCACCTCTCTGCATCTGGAAGAGGCAGCCTCCGCCACTCACCAAAAGCGTGTTTGTTTTGGAGCTTGGGTGTAAATGTCACTACTTGTTGTTTACACTTACTCTTCTACAAGCACGCCCCAGTTTCCTACAGCCCCTCCAGTCTCAGCATGCCCAGCCACTTCAAACTCCAACAAGCCCACTCGACCTAGGAGATGAGCGCACACACCGCAGCTTTCTACAAAAAGCCTGGACAACCCCTTTAAAGGGAAACTCCAGGGAGAGAAAACTTTTTAATACAGTCCCTGCCCCCCCTACATGGTGAAGCAGAGCTGTACACTGCAGTTCTAGGATCTATAGATCTCTTAGGCTCCTTTCACATCAGCGGTTTGCTGATGTTGCCAGCCGATCCGGCAGATGGCGCTGCATCTGCCGCCTATCGGCCAGCTTGCAGCACCAGGGATAGGAAACTACCATGTTCCTGTGGAGGAGGGGAGACAATGTAGAGCTGAATCGATCAATGTAATGATTTGCCTCTGCTCCCAGCCTCACAATAACAGTACACATTATGCATACATCATACAGCAGAGGGTCACAGCATGTATTTGTCTCTGCTTGGTGACATGATTGCTATTTCAAGCCTGGGCCCCCCTGTCACATTATATTGATTTATTAGTTATCGAGTTTCAGGACTCCCTGAAACGCCCTGAAACGACAGGATTGTAGTGTGAGCATGTGGCCGGTGGCCACATTCCCTCCCTATTCAGAAGTGTGAGGGGGCTGGAATGTAGGATGATCCTGCAGCCCCCAGCATACACGCCCCTGACACACCTCCTGCTTTCTGTTGCCGCATGAAGCTGTCAGGCTGAAAATTCTCTGTCCCATGGGAGGGGGGGGGGTCAGGGCTGAGGAGCAGGTATGATTTTATCGAATTATAAGTGATCTATAGATCCTAGAACTGCAGTGTACAGCTCTGCTTCATCATGTAGCAGGGCAGGAACTGTACTAAAAAACTTTTCTTTCACTGGAGTTCCCCTTTAATACTTTGCCATTTCTAAATCTCGGGCCTGTGCCCTTTTATTCTACAGAATCTCTTCCTCAATGGCCTGCAGAGATTGATAGAATGAATAATGGCCACAGATACATCTCACATATAGTATATTCACATCTCCTGGACTAGAACATCTGCGTCCTGCAGCCGGTAACATGTAATTGGTAAATTGTGAGCTGATTATTTTGGCACAACAGCAAATTTAGGTAAAAATAAAAGGGTAACTGTAATGAGCCCTATAAAAATAGATTAGATCAGAGACTCACATTCTAAAGGCAATTAAAGCAATGGATTATTAGAGTCCGCAATTAAAGTGACAGCACAGGACTCTGAGGAAGGACGTTATTGCCACCTAGTGGGGAAATCAAACATTGAAACCTCCAATGCAGGGTTAGGATAGTGGACACTACACTACAGCGACATCATGCCACAGATAGAGGAAATTACATAAATCATTGTCTGTCCAGCGTTGTATAGCGAAGATCAGTGGAGGGGAGTTGTCATTTTATGTCATTTTCTGTAACTACCATCTCCACCTACACAGCCCCAAATCTACACAGCCCCAAATCATAGAACATCTAGGGCTAGGCCATTGCAAAAAATACTACAACTTTCTTTCTATACTGTACTGTGCACATATATTATATAGAGTCATTACAAACGTGATGATTATGGCTCACAGCCAATGAAAGCCCAAAGGTCATTATCTCAGAAAATTAAAGTAGGGAGGATGAAAGGTTTAAACCCGCGCTGCTGTATTCTACGAGACATCAAAGGGTGAATATTATATTGATTTATTAGTTATCGAGTTTCAGGACTCCCTGAAACGCCCTGAAACATGGCAATACGATATTGATTTGCCCTGAGGAAGGGGCCAGGGAGCCCTGAAACACGTTGACTAGTTAATCAATATTATAATCACCCTTTGGTGACTCATGGAATACGGCAGCGTGTTTAACCCTTCATCCTCCCTCCTCTATATATGCCACGCTGGGGACTGCAGCAGCTGTGATATGCTATTATAGTGGTTGTGACTCTCACAACCACACAAGGTGAAGCCTCTGATACCTATTTAGGGAATATTTTATCTCTCAGAGCCTTCATCCTCCCTACTTTAATATTCTGAGATAATGACCTTTGAGTTTTCATTGACTGTACTCCATAATCATCAACATTAACTGAAACAAATACTTGAAATAGATCACTCTGTAAGGACTCTATATAATATATGTGTTTCACTTTTTGTATTGAAATACTGAAATAAATTAACTTTTTGATGAGATTCTAATTCATTGAGATGCTCCTGTACTTTGTGTTTCGCTTCCTGTCATTGAAAGTGAACAATGCTTCTTAGGCTGGCTTCAACCACGGTTTTTGTCTCTCAGGTTGGATCCTGTTTTTTGCAGGATCCACTGGACAGAACCTGACAGGACAGGATGTGCACAAAGTGTGGCCAAATATGGTCCTGGATCCTGTTTTTTGCAGGATTCGTTTTCTGCTGCTGTCCATGGTCCTGAAGTCTCCCTGTGTCTGCTCTGCCGCTGTCCAAGGTGCTGAATTTACAGCCCATGCATAAAATACTGCAGTCCATGGTGCTGAAGTTAGAACGCCAGGATTTCTGAGCATGCTCTGTGCAAAAAATCAGATCCAGGAAACAATCCGATTTTTTTCACGGATCCGGCGCCATAGACTCCCATGTTATGGATGCCAGATCGTCCTGGATTAGTTTGTGTCCGTTTTTTTCAACTTTTCAACCGGAGCCAAAAAATACTGCAGGCTCCAGTTTTGGGGATGGGGAAAAACCAGACAATAACAAAACCGGCACAGAAGACACAAAACCGGATGGCCAAATAGCACCAATCCAGCACCACAGGGACACATAGGAGGCAAAACCAGATCCAGTTTGGTATAACCTGATGCACAAAACTGTGGTGTGAAGCCAACCTTAGGCTACTTTCACACTACCATTTTTTTGCAATCTGGCAGAGATCCTTTTTTGCAACAAAATCAGGTTTCAAAACAGATCCTGTTTCTGTCCATTGATATATATGGTGCCCAGTAGCTTCCTTCTGCTTCAGGTTTGCACCAGTTGCTGCTTTTTGACTAGTACAAAAAAACGTTGCTTGCAACATTTTTTATACTAGTTAAAAAACCTTATTCGACCGGATTCGATATCGATTATAATGGAAGTCACTGTGTGCCAGATCAGGTTTTACCAGATCATGCAGAACACGGTAAAATTGGATCCGGTATGCCTACTGAGCATGTAGGTCTCATTGGACAAGTTCACTCACTTCTCCATAGATAGGTAGAGCTCACCAGTCTCCCGCTGCTTGCTTCTGGGGCCGCTCAATAAGCTTCATGAATATACTCTGCCCTGAACTGTAATGACCAATCACAGCTTCTCAGTATGACTGCAACGTCGTCTATGATTGGCTGTTGCACTCACACTGTGCCCCCACAATCTGTACCCGTGTCTGTGCATTACACACTTTAGTTTATGGCAACCAACCACCCGTCATATGCATGTAAAATAAA
Source organism: Allobates femoralis (assembly GCA_033576535.1). Taxonomy (NCBI): domain Eukaryota; kingdom Metazoa; phylum Chordata; class Amphibia; order Anura; family Aromobatidae; genus Allobates; species Allobates femoralis. The sequence continues at coordinate 431,036,358 of JARQOC010000006.1, forward strand.
GAATGAGGAAAAAAATGGGTATTTTTCATTTTCACAGATAAAGCAAACAGCTACGAGGATCTCACTTGGGTTTTAATTATTTAAATAAATGATTTTAAAAAACGGCAACATGGGGTCCCCCTCCAATTTGATACTCGCCCAAGATCCTGGCGCTTTACCCGGCTCTTCCCGATGCCCTAGTGTGATGGCATTTGGGTGATAGAAGGGGTTATTGACAGCAGAGTATTGACAGTTACAGTGCCTACAAGTAGTATTCAACCCCCTGCAGATTTAGCTGGTTTGATAAGACGCAAATAAGTTAGAGCCTTCAAACTGCAAACGAGAGTAGGATTTATTAATAGAAGCATAAATCTTACAAACCAAAAAGTTATGTTGCTCAGTTGAATTTTTATAAATTTTAAACATAAAAGTGTGGGTCAATTATTATTCAACCCCTATGTTTAATATTTTGTGGAATAACCCTTGTTTGCAATTACAGCTAATAATCGTCTTTTATAAGACCTGATCAGGCTTGCACAGGTCTCTGGAGTTATCTTGGCCCACTCCTCCATGCAGATCTTCTCCAAGTTATCTAGGTTCTTTGGGTGTCTCATGTGGACTTTAATCTTGAGCTCCTTCCACAAGTTTTCAATTGGGTTAAGGTCAGGAGACTGACTAGGCCACTCCAACACCTTGATTTTTTCCCTCTTGAACCAGGCCTTGGTTTTCTTGGCTGTGTGCTTTGGGTCGTTGTCTTATTGGAAGATGAAATTACGACCCATCTTAAGATCCTTGATGGAGGAGCGGAGGTTCTTGGCCAAAATCTCCAGGTAGGCCGTGCTATCCATCTTCCCATGGATGCGGACCAGATGGCCAGGCCCCTTGGCTGAGAAACAGCCCCACAGCATGATGCTGCCACCACCATGCTTGACTGTAGGGATGGTATTCTTGGGGTCGTATGCAGTGCCATCCAGTCTCCAAACGTCACGTGTGTGGTTGGCACCAAAGATCTCGATCTTGGTCTCATCAGACCATAGAACCTTGAACCAGTCTGTCTCAGAGTCCTCCAAGTGATCATGAGCAAACTGTAGACGAGCCTTGACATGATGCTTTGAAAGTAAAGGTACCTTACGGGCTCGTCTGGAACGGAGACCATTGCGGTGGAGTACGTTACTTATGGTATTGACTGAAACCAATGTCCCCACTGCCATGAGATCTTCCCGGAGCTCCTTCCTTGTTGTCCTTGGGTTAGCCTTGACTCTTCGGACAAGCCTGGCCTCGGCACGGGAGGAAACTTTCAAAGGCTGTCCAGGCCGTGGAAGGCTAACAGTAGTTCCATAAGCCTTCCACTTCCGGATGATGCTCCCAACAGTGGAGACAGGTAGGCCCAACTCCTTGGAAAGGGTTTTGTACCCCTTGCCAGCCTTGTGACCCTCCACGATCTTGTCTCTGATGGCCTTGGAATGCTCCTTTGTCTTTCCCATGTTGACCATGTATGAGTGCTGTTCACAAGTTTGGGGAGGGTCTTAAATAGTCAGAAAAGGCTGGCAAAAGAGATAATTAATCCACACATGTGAAACTCATTGTTTTTGTGCCTGAACTACTTCTTAATACTTTAGGGGGCCCAAACAGAATTCTGGTGGTTTGAGGGGTTGATTAATAAATGACCCTCTGAATTAACTTTTAACGCTTTAAAAAAAAAAAAAAATGTTTGTGGCTGCAGTGCATTTCCCACTTCCAGGCTGATCTACAGTCCAAATGTCACAATGCCAAGTTAATTCCGCATGTGTCAACCAGCTAAATCTGCAGGGGTTGAATACTACTTGTAGGCACTGTATATATATATATACTGTATATCAAACGCGGCATATACCAAGGTGATGTACTGTCACCATTGCTGTTCTGCATAGGCTTGAACCCTCTCAGTCAGATAATTACAGTGTCTGGCTATGGAAACAAGTTCAAGAGTGGAAGCACCAGCCACCTGCTCTACATGGCTGACATCAAGCTGTATGCGAAAAATGAATGAGGAATCAGTTCACTGATCCACCTGAAGTATCTACAGCGAAGACATCGGGATGTCCTTCAGACTGGAGAAGTGTTGCCGGTTGGTAGTAAAGAGAGGCAAGGTAGTAAAGACTGATGGAGTGGAACTACCAGCAGGGCACACAGCAGATGTACACACCTGCTACAAGTACCCCGCCATCCCTCAGGGATATAGTAACCATAATGAGGAGGCAAGGAAAGCAGCAACATCCAAACACCATCAAATGGTAAGACAGGTGGTCCTGAAGAGCCAGCTCAATGGAAACAATAAGATTTGAGCCATCAATACATACGCCCAGCCAGTCTTCAGATACCCTGCTGGCATAGTTTGCTGGCCAAAAGAAAAAATGGAAGCTGCAGATATGAGCACCACAAAACACCTTACAATGCATGGAGGTCTCCACCCCAAATCTAACACCCAAAGATTGTATACCAACAGAAAGGAGGGTGGTCAAGGCTTGATAGGCGTTCAAGCCACCATCATATATGAAACAAGGATTATCCAGGAATACATCAGAAAAAAGGCAGCAACAACGACAGCCCTGGAAGGAAGAACAAGAACATGAGGTACCATGGTAAGACAAGCCGCTGCGTGAGATGTACCATCCACAGATAATGGAGGTGTCTGACATGGAGAAATCCTACCCATGGCTGGAGAAAGCTGGACTCCAAGACAGCACAGAGGCATTAAACATGGCGGCACAAGAGCAGGCGCTGAGTACAAGATCCATAGAAGCAGGGATCTACCACACAAGACAAGACCCAAGGTGCAGACTATGTAAAGAAACCTCGGAAACAGTCCAACACATAGAGGCAGGATGGAAAATACAGAGCAGCGTATACCAATCACCACAGTGATTCCAGTGATGATCGGAGCACTCAGAGCAGTGACCCCTAAGATGGAAAAATAGCTGCAACAGATTCCAGGAGCAACATCTGAACTCTAAAACATACATATACAGGGGTGGATACAGACAGAAAAGGGCCCCTATGCACGAACAGGACATGGGCCCCTTGCAGTTCAATAGCTTTGTCAATGACAGTCGCTGCATGCTGATTTGGAGTTGGAAATGGGCCCCCTGGGCGGCCGTGCGAGCTGCACCAATGATATGTCTGCCCCTGTGTGTGTATACCGTATATACTCGTGTATAAGCCGAGTTTTTCAGCCCAAAAATTGGGCTGAAAAGTCACCCCCTCGGCTTATACACGGGTCAATACGGTAATCCTAGGTGTCCGGGTGCTGGGGAGGCTGGAGGAGGCGGGGGGAGGCTGATGAGTGAGCGGCCCGTCACGTGGGGCCGCTCATTAGATATGCACGGCTCCCCCCGCCCATCACAGCGGCAGGGGGAGCCGTACATACAGCCCCCCCAGTGTATACAGGCAGCCCCCCAGTGGCACTAGCCCCCCCCCCCCATCATGGAAAGATCCCCCACACTTGGCAGAGCCCCCCCACTGCTTTACCATCCAGTGTGTTCGCCGCGGGTCCTGCGCGCTGTCATCCCGGTCTCACGTGACCCAGCGCGATGACGTCATTAAACAGCGACCGCCGGGTCACGAGACCGGGAAGACAGCGCGGGAGGAAGGACGCGACAGCCCGCGGTGATGAAGACGCTGGATGGTAAGTTAATGCAGCGGGGGGGGGGCTCTGCACAGTGTGGGGGGCTCTTTCCATGATGGGGGGGCTAGTGCCACTTGGGGCCTGCTGTATACCTCTGGGGCCTGCTGTATATACCCTGGGGCCAGCTGTATACCCCTGGGGCCTGCTGTATATACCCTGGGGCCTGCTGTATACCCCTGGGGCCTGCTGTATACCTCTGGGGCCTGCTGTATATACCCTGGGGCCTGCTGTATATACCCTGGGGCCTGCTGTATATACCCTGGGGCCTGCTGTATATGCCTCTGGGGCCTGCTGTATATGCCTCTCGGGCCTGCTGTATATGCCTCTGGGGCCTGCTGTTTATACCTTTAGGGATGCTGTATACTACCACTGGGGAGGCTGCTGTATACTACCACGGGGGAGGCCTGTATACCACACTGCTGGGGGCTGTATACCTGTGCTGGGGTCCACCCTCGGCTTATACACGAGTCAATAGGTTTTCCCAGGTTTTGGGGTCGGCTTATACACGAGTATATACGGTATCTATATATCGATATATACACACACACACACACACACACACACACACACACTAGATGTGGGCCCGACGCTATTGCATCAGAAGGGCGGTGACATCACGATGGCGGCCACCTCTTCCCCTGTGCAGTCTCTCCTTTGTCTGCTGTCTCTCTCCTAATGAATGAATTTATTTTAAGTTAAAAACCTTCTTTTTAATGATAAAGTGTTTCATTCACTAGTAAATGTGTAGGGCTTCACTGTATTCTCTATTGCCAGCACGGGTAAATCAAGCAGCTACTGGCTGCTAACCCCTGTTGCCTGGAGTTACCTTCACTGGCAATGAAAAATACAGGGGAGACCTTTTTTTTTAGTTATTTAAGTAAATAACTAAAAAAAAAAATTTGGAGTGAGCTTTGCTGTATCTTCTATTACCTGCCAATTCAGGCAGTTGGGGATTGTAATTCTCAGTGTGGTGAGACCAAGCATTCTGGGACCCCCATGCTGAAAATTATAGCCAGCAGCCATACCAGAATTGGTGCCTCCATGAGAGATGCCAAAACTGGCAGTTACGTTGCTCTTCCAGCTCCCGTGTAGCGGTGGCAGACTGGGTAATAAAGGGGTTGATGTCAGCTTATTTTTGGCAGCTGATGTGAAGCCCTATTGCTAATGTCAGTCATCAGTATGACAGCCGGCCATTAGCAATACTTTCAGTAAAGATACAAAAAAACACACACATAAAAATCCTTTATTACATACAAAATAGACAAACACTTTATTAGCTCCCACCAAGTTCCCCTCCGACAGTATACTGTAATGTTGCGTTGGGACGGCGTGATGCTTCTTCACACGGCCATCTTTGTATACCCAAGTGTCCAAAGATGATGGCTGCGTGTGTAAGTGTGTGTATACGAGTGTGTGTGTCTTTGCACCCACCACCGCACATATTCAGCAGGAAAGTCTGTGGCTGTGGAGCCTGTGCAGAAGCAGATGGAGTGCGGTGCTCTATGTAACCACCAGAGAGCACCAGCACCCCATCTCCTCCTGCACAGACCGTGGAGGGTGCAGCTGGCTGTGATGTTTCGGATCTGTGGTGGGGATGTCAGGCGGTGGGCTACAGCATTGGCGGATGGATGACAGGGTTTGTAGCATCTGTGTTCCCCTGGTGGTACCGACAGCAGACATCATATTGGGACACCCATCACATACTGTATATAGGGGTGTCGGCATACTTTATACTGCTTAATATCAAGTTAAACTATTAATATAAAATAAATATCCATATATTGATATTAATATTGAGCAGAATTATTTTCAGCCTATTGGTTCGGTCCAGTCACAGGCTCTCATGTGGCCCCTAAGGTTAATAATCTGCCTACCTCTGCTGTAGACTGAAGACATTATAACAAAACTTTAAGAACTCACACTCACACTCACACTCACTTTTCATATTTAGGCTTAATTTGCTCCAAAAAAAGGAAATAATATTCCTCTTCCTCCGGTGCAGACCAAACCAGAGTTGCAACGACCTCAGAAAATAATGACACCACCATGAAAAATATAAAATCACATTTACTATGGAGATTTATAAAAAAAAGTACAAGTTAAAAACATCCAACATATTTAGTCGTTGGCCACCACCAGGGTGCACTAGGTTTAGAAGCTGGAGAGCTGCCCGGATTATTCCTAACCTGAGCAGTGTGATGCCTGCAGCCACAGCGCCCAAGTAGGTGGCACATCTCAGACAGCAGTATAGAACTTATTACACTAGCAGCATCGTCTAGGAAGAACAGCTGGTGATGTACACCGTGCTCGTGAATCATCATCCGGGACCTGCAGTGGTCGGACTGTAGCTATAAGGCACCATGTCCTCCGCGACATAGAAAGCAAAAGCATCCGTGACTGAGCTCTACAAGTTATTAGAAGCCACTGGACGTGCTGGAGTCAGATGTGGTGGCTGGTGCCATCTTTCTGTAGCGGTGACAAGATGATTGACTCTTCCCCAATATTGGCCGTATTGGACTTCTGGCAAGAAATCTGGAAAAGAATAAGTGTCATAATAATGAAAGGCAGTAATATTACAGCAGATCATCATGCAGGGGACAAAATAATGACCTTTTTTCTGTTTCATCCCAATAACCCTTTTATACCATGTACAGTCAAGGGCCAAAAGTTGAGACTGGAACAAATTTAACTTTGCACGTAGTTCGCCGTTTCAGTGTTTCCCAATCTTTTATTCGGATGTTTCTATTGTGGAGCCCCTATGGTCCAGTTGTCACAGTGGTATTGCCTTCCTCACAGGAGGTGATATCATGCTGGTAATCAGGAAAAGATCCCCACGTTAGGCAATACCCTCACATGCACACACAAAACCTGATCCCTGACCTGAAGGGGGAGCTCTACACTCTAGTTTGAGGGGAGCTGCCTTTTCCGGATAGGGGGAGGGGTTAGAAGGAGTGCGGGAGGGAAGGAGAAGGAAGAGGAAGCAGTAGAGGGAGAAGAAGGTGGTCCTGAGGAGCGGGCTGTTGAAGAGCTCACCTCAGGCAGTGCAGCAGAGGACGGCAGAGTCCTGGGTACTGCACGTCCCAGCAACTGAATCTGGAGGATAGGAGACTGCAAGTTTTCCGACCGTTAACAGGGACTCGACAGTGCAACGGTATAATGAGAGCCCGGACCTGCAACCAAGACCGCAGTACCCGTTATAGGTTTGCACCGTCTGCCAGTCGGGAGCTTAGAGCAGAAGTGGAGTATGTTAGCTCGCAGGCAATGGGACTCGAACCTAAGAAGTGCAGCAGGCGGGCCTCCAACCCTACCTGACGGGGTGGACTTCAATTGCTTACAGGCTGACCGGACCCTTTTGGACCTGGTGAACCGTGCCCTCGGACTTAGCAGCTTCCTCTGCAGTAAAGGTAACAGCTGCATTCCTCGTGTCTGTCTGTTTCTTCTGCTCCTCCCTGCAGGTGTACCCCAACCACAACGGTTATCACTGCTGCAGCCCTGCTCTCTGCACCCTGCATTTCCCATCCTCCCTATAAACTTCCTCAACCCCTGGGGGCCCGCTTCACCTGTGGGAAGTTTTCCATCTCAGCTGCTACACCAATTATCCCCCAGGGCCCATACAGCAGCGCTGGTCGTCCCTGACCAGGCACCACAGGTGGCATCAAGTAAAGACTACAAATCCCCTGTAAATACCTTCCTCTGCTCGGCCAGGGCCACGAAGCTGGGCCACTGCCACCGTGACTTCCCTGAAAGACTGCGGGCCCGGCTACCAAGTACCCCAGGCCCTTACAGCCACTGCACTATAGTAATTAAAATAGAATTATTAGCATGTGATAGGTTTTTACACTTTTATTGACATATTCATTGAGTTCTTGCAAAGACTTCATATTTCCAGTATTTACATGACTTCTGCCCTTCACTTTGACAGCTGGATATCAGCTTCTGGGCCAAATCCAGACTGATGACCCATTCTTACCTTTATTCAGTGCTTGGAGTTTATCACAGTTTCTGTGTTTTTGATTTTCCACCCACTTTCTTAAAATTGACCACAGGTTCCCAATGGGATTGAGATTTGGAGAGCTATCTCGCTATAGACCCAACATTTCAATGCCACTCATCACTTTTGCCTTGGGTCATGGTCTTCATCATTCTGGAGTAAGCATTCTTCATCACCAAATTGCTCCTGGATGGTCGGTAGAAGTTGCTCTTGGGGTGATGTTTAGATCCCATTCTTTATTCATGGCTGACATTGTGAGTGAGTCCCCTCCATGGATGAGAAGCCCCCACACATGAATGGTCTCGAAGGCTTTACTGTCGGCATGCACAGGACTCTGGGTAGTACTCAAATTTTCTTCTTCAGACAATCATTTTTACAGATGTCAAACAGTCTGAAGTAGACTTCATAAGAGAAAATAACTTCACTCTTCAGCGAGTGCAGGAACTCAAGAAAGTTATTTTCTCTGATGAAGCACCCTTTAAACTCTTTGAGAGACTTGGAAAAACGAAGAGCACATTCTTCCAAAGACCATGTAGGGGACACAGTGAGCTCTGCTCAGAGGAGACTAAAGTAGAACTTTGTGGGATAAGTTCAAAATGCTTTGTGTGATGGAAAACGAACACTGCACGTCACCCTGAAAACACCATCCCCACCGTAACACATGGTGGTGACAACATCATGCTGTGGGGAGGTTTTTCTTCAGCAGGGGCAGGGAATCTGATCAAAGTTGATAAGAAGATGGATGGAGCAAAATACAGGATAATCCTGAAGGAAAACCTGTTTGAGGCTGCAAAAGACTTGAGACTGGGACATTGTCTTGCCGATAGGTGAACCTATGACCCTAAACACACTGCCATAGCTACAATGGATGGTTTAGAACAAAGCTTATTCATATGTGTAAATAGTCCAGTCACAGTCCAGACCTAAATCCTATTGAGAATCTGTGGTAAGACTTGAAAATTGCTATATCAATAGCGGGTCAGGTTACCTCCTGCTCAAACCAATGGTTCTCATACAGGTCAGGTCAAATCATAACAATAGCATAGATAAAAAAAGAGAAGTTAAAATATAACTTTTAATAAACTCCAATGTTAAAAAGACCTAGTTGTCTAGACTAACAAAGACAGAAAGTCGTGCAAAAGTGACAGTGCAAAAAACTGTGTATTGCTGTGAGTAGTCCCCTTTACTCTTTACCAAGGGACCTTTGGGTTTTCATTGGCTGTAAGTCATAATAATCAACATTAACGTAAATAAACACTTGTAATAGATCACTCTATGTGTAATGACTATATAATATAGGCGTTTCACTTTATGTATTGAATTACTGAAATAAATGAACTTTTTGATGATATTCTAATTGAGATGCACCTGTACTTGCTACTTATTGTTTGCATAATGCATAAAATCCTAATAAAAGTACAAATAAGTTTTTGTGTGACAATAAAAAAAAAAATTGAAACGTTTACGGGGTATGAATACTTATATATTAAAAATTATATTTTACACTGTTCATACACTACATTCATACAGGATTATTAAACGGCCTCGCTGCTGAGCCTCATTAGTTCTCCTTCTCTGTAGATGTTTTCCATGGCTGTTTCACGCCAATGAGCTGCAGGCCTTTGTGGTCGGGCGCACAGCTGCCATCTCCACCCAAAAGCCGAGACCCCAACACAATGGAAAAAGAGAAAAATGATTTGAAGAAAAGATTTGTGAACTTAAGAGGAATGAGGCTGCCGCAATCACTGAGGATTTGTGAGCATTAAAACCAGAGAGCGGGGACCATGCAGCAATCAGGCGCCCTTGCTCTACATCAATGGCTCCGCTGTAATTAAGTGCGGTTCTTTCTAACATTTTCCACAGATGACATCAAAAAGAAACAAAAGAGCAAAAGAAATAGAAAGTGCACAAATCTCTGTGGATCTGACAAAGGGCGCGACTCAGCCGGAGGGTTCCAGGAGCGGTCACAGGGCAAACAACTAGACTGCATGGAAGAGGTAACTGGAAAAGCCATTCATGAAATCATGATGGCTGACAACTGTCTCATGCAGGATGGAAGGGCTAGATCTGACAGCTGTCACTAGAGAGATGTGAGGGACATTTGCACCAGTGGGATGGGAGGGGCTTATGCTGACAGCTGCCACCAATGGGATGGGAGGGGCTTGTACCAACAGCTGTCACCAGTGTAATGGGAAAGTCACTGACAGCTACCACCAAAGGGAGGATTTGCACTTACAACTGTCACCAGAGAGATGGGAGGAACTTGTACTGACAGCTGTCACCAGTGGGATGGGAGGGGCTTGTGCCGACAGCTGCCACCAATGGGAGGTGCTTGTGCCGACAGCTGCCACCAATGGGAGGGGCTTGTGCCGACAGCTGCCACCAATGGGAGGGGCTTGTGCAGACAGCTGCCACCAATGGGAGGGGCTTGTGCCGACAGCTGCCACCAATGGGAGGGGCTTGTGCCGACAGCTGCCACCAATGGGAGGGGCTTGTGCCGACAGCTGCCACCAATGGGAGGGGCTTGTGCCGACAGCTGCCCCAATGGGAGGGGCTTGCACTGAGATATTTGTCACTAGTCGGATGCGAGGGGCTTGCAGTGTAATAGAGCCTATGATCAAGTTTCCAGTCAGGCTTTTATGTTCCCCCTATTTTTTTTAGAAACTTATTTTTTCCAGATCACAATATGTCTAAAAAATAAAAATCTTGCAATTTTCACCTTGGCGACAGACAGGGGCTATTTTAGATTCAAACTTCCTGTTGTTTCAGGAATCAGCTCATGTACATGGCCACAATAGTCAGGCCCCGACCCACTCTTTGGTATTTCAGTTTCTAATGAACCTGTGCAAATGTTGTCATTGTGAATGGAGGGGGCCAGGGGTAGCTTTGCCATTGTGATTGGTAGATCCCATAGTATAAGCGTTGTATAAATACGTTACCTGTCTTCGTCATCCTGCCTCTGCTGATAAGGGACCTGCTGAAAACTCAATCTGCAAAGACAAGAAGAGCGAGTATAAAAAGAAGGCCCCAGTGGAATATTGCAAAATTAAACATTTTGTTGTATAGATTGTGATTTAAAAAAAGGTTGGCAATGTTTTTCTTTTACAAGGACCTGATTTAACCATATAGTAATTTTCTGATATTCACGTTTCTTTAAGGGCACATCAGTGCTTTCTAGCCACTCCATAGCTAATAATCCTTTACCTTCTATCAGAAACAGCTCATCGATCTCCTGCAACGTTCGTCCTTTGGTTTCCGGAATAAATATATAAATAAATATTATGGCTGCAACTCCCATGATGCCGTATAGCAGGAAGGTCCAGGACAGACCTATGGACTCTGCGGAGAAAAGACAGAACACAGTGAACCAGAAACTTTATAGGACAACATGGGGACCAATATGACATAAGGACCACCCTCACCACAACCAGTCCATATCCCCCACTTACTGAATGGTGAAGGCCAAGAAGCAATAATAGCCCCCTCTGCAATGTGCATTAGGTGATCTGGATCACTGGACCCCCATTCTCCTGTGACCCTTGTCTATCAGAAGTGTGACATGCATTGTTGTTATAGAACCATTTATTCCATGGCGCTTTACATGTGAAGAGAGACATACATAATAATAACAACAAGTACAATAGCCATGAAGAGTACATGGCACAGACAGGTACAGGAGGAGAGAGGATCCTGCCCGCGAGGGCTCACAGTCTACAAGGGATCGGTGAGAATACAGTAGGTGAGGGGAGAGGACCCTCCCGCGAGGGCTCACAGCCTACAAGGGATGGGTGAGGATACAGTAGGTGAGGAGAGAGGACCCTGCCCACGAGAGCTCGCAGTCTACAAGGAATGGATGAGGATACAGTAGGTGAGGAGAGAGGACCCTGCCCACGAGGGCTCACAGTCTACAAGGGATGGGTGAGGATAAAGCGGCGGTGGATATACTGTAGCTGGTTGTGCTGTGTTATACTGGTGCTTACTGCAGGTTGTAGGCTTGTCAGATGAGGTGGGTTTCGGGTTCCTTTTGAAGGTTTCCCCAGTAGGTGAGAGTCTGATGTGTAGGGGCAAAGATTTCCAAAGCATGGGGGATGTACAGGAGAAATGTTATATGCGATTGTGGGAAAAGATAAGAGGGAAGGAGAGAAGGAGATCTTGTGAGCATCATAGGTTACATGCAGCTAAGTACCGGGAGACCATGTCACAGATGGCTTTGTATGTCATTGGTAGGGTTTTGAACTGGAGTCTATGGACAATGGGAAACCAATGGAGGGATTTGCAGAAAGAAGAGGCCGAGGAATAGTGGGGAGACAGGTGGATTTGTCGGGCAGCAGAGTTTAGGACAGATCGGAGGGGTGCTAGAATGTTAAAAGGGAGGTTACAGAGTAGGAAGTTGCAGTAGTTGAGGCGGGAGATGATGAGGACACGTCCGAGCATTTTCGCAGTTTCATTGTTAAAGAATGTACGGATCTGTACATGTATCACTCATTTATAGCCTGTCCTAATGGAGTAAAACTCCCAGTATAAGGGTGAACGTTGTGCTAATGTCTGGGATCGCATATTTCACCTGTGCTGTACACTGGCTATGGCTTGGCTAGTAATTACTGACATTGGGATGGGAAATATTTAGCACATCACTTCTTACACAACAATTATAAGCTTTCTTAATGATCGATATTAGAAAGAAAAGGATGTTGTGTACCCAACTAGAGATCAAAAAGTATTAAAAGGAATTTTCCACATTTAGAAAAGTGGACCCCAAACTTTTAAAGTACAATCAGATAGTAGTCATCCTCCCGGAGTCTAGGGAAGGCTGAGCCTCAGTACTTAGGCTTTTGCACATTTACCTCATATACAATTCTTCAAAAGGGTAATATGTTTTCTTATACATGATACTTTGCATGTTACATGACTTGGAAAATTAATAAAGAACTCTAAGCTCCTCCCCTTATGGTGGTTTCTCCCCATTGTTGATACTCAGACCATCTTTTATAATAATATTCTCCCACGACCTTGAGTTAAAATCTTGGGCCCTTACTCTAATGTACAATCTCTCCATGCACTGATTTTCATTCCGTATCTGAACAATCAAAGTTGCAGTGTAAAGCATGGTGGAGCAGCACAACAGTCTCTGATGAGACAATAGTGTCAGATTCCAGACTAGTTATTCTCCAACAAGGAATATAGTTAATTTAGAGTCACTGATGAAGGCTGTGTCCTAATGGAGTGGAGATAATAGGCAGCTGATGAGAAGAATATAATATAGTTAACCCACAGTTAGCTGGATTTTTGCATTGCTCTGTGTGACTCACCGATGACATCCAGGAAGGACATGGTGATGAGCAGGTTGGTGGCCCAGTTCAAGCTGTTACAGAAGGCAAAGGCTCGACCCCGAATTTCAGTTGGATAGATCTCACTAAGGACCAGCCAAGTCACTGGAGGGAGACAGAGGGGACATGTGTGAGTGGAGCTGGCCAGCCTTATGGTACCCATCACAAAATGTTTTTATTCACTGGCAGCTGGTCTCAAATCTTGGCTTTAAGACTATTTTGAGCTTTGGAAAGCTGTGCTTATCTCACCCTCCTTGGGTCCAACAGTAAGTCCCCGCTGCCGTCCCAGTATCTTATCATTTGCCGTGTAGACAACCCAGCTCAGCAGCTCTCAGAGGCATGCGCCGTCTACTGGGGCAGAGCCACGAGCTAATTGGGTTCAGCGCTGTCAAGAGGACACCAGTGCTGCAGATGATAGACACCGGGCGCAGCAAACGAGACTCAGTGCTGGACCTGGGGATGGGGAGTAAAGAATGTTTTGTTTAGTTTTTGTTTTTTTACAAGGAACTTAACTTGGGGACACAACTCTCCTAAAAACTGAAAACCTCTTAAGGGTATGTGCCCACAAGACGTTTTTGCTGTGGTCAAGAATGCGGCAAAACCTGTAGTGGGTTCAAGGATCTCTAGAGTCCTTGACAGGAGATTTGCGGCTTTTGTGACCTGCATTTTTGCTGCATTTTTTCAGCGTTTTTGCCATTGACTGCAGCAAAAACGCAGAAAACAATGGACATGCTTATTCTTTCCCAACCGCAGAAAAACTGGGCTATATGACACTTTCAGCAGACTTCCAAAACCAATGTGTGTGCACTGCGTTTCTGTAAAACACACTGGTTTTGCTGGAAAGCCCAAATGCAGTTGCAGATTAGCATGCATCTGTATAAAACCATAGCAAAAACGCAGCAAAAATGTCCTGTGGGCACATACTCTAAAGGGAACCTGTCAGCTACTTTATGCCCCCAAACCTATCACTACCTGTCCCTGCAGCTTCCTACTACTACCCTAATCATTCCTGTCTGACCTAAATGTGAAGTATAATTGTGGAAAAAAAAAAGTGATTCATAACTTACACTTTCCCCATTCTAAGCGCGCTCCTAGACGTGTGGGCGATGGGGGGCGGTCACCAATGGTGTAACTTAAAGACCAGGGGCCCTGATGCGAAAGCTCCGATGGATCCCCCAATTATTGCAAATCTTTAATAGCATTAGTCTTTTTCTATAGGTTAAAAGGGACTTTTGGGACCCCCCTAGGCTCCAGGGCCCGGGTGCGATCGCAACCCTGCACCTGTTGTAGTTACGCCCCTGGCAGTTGCTCTGGATCCATTCTCTCCCCTTGCTCCGTGTATTTGTTCTACTAGCCGGCTCCAAAGCATGTGCAGTGTACATTCTGAAGCCGGCTCGTACAACCAATAATCCCCACAATGCACTGAACTGGAAATGATACGACCACGGTGTCATACCCGGAAGGAGGAGCCCATGGATTTGAAACTCGAGACCGAACTTCTGAAGTAATCATCACGCCCACCATGGTGTGAGATCAGAGAGCGAGGGGGAAAAATGGACCCGGAGAGACCGCCCATCCATCGCCCAATAGTCTAGAAATGCCCTCAGAACAGGGGAAAATGTAAGTTAGGCTGCTTTCACATCTGCGGTAAAGTGTAATTCCCGGCAGATGTCGCCGCATAATGGCCGATTGGCGGACCGAGCCAGCAACCCCCATTCATTCTCTATGGAGCTTGTAGTCGGGTGTGTCAAGTGCAGCATTTCCAAATCTGGCACATGCGGCACCACAAAAAAAAACGCTGCTAGCAGCGTCCTTTTTGCGCGTCCGCAAGTGCCAGTTCTGATAGACTCGGCAATACTGCACTTGCAGCACCTGACTGCAAGCCCCATAGAGAATGAATGGGGCTTGCTGGATCAGTGCCGCATGTTGGCCGTTATGCAACAGATCCGGTGACATCTGCCGGGATTTACACTTTACCGCAGATGTGAAAGGGACCTTATAAAATGATTTTTTTCTCAGCTATTATAGCACAGTATTAGCTCAGACAGGAATGGTTAAGGATGTAGTAGGAAGCTGGAGGGACAGGTAGTGGTAGGTTTAGGGGTTGGGTTTCAGGGAGGGGTAACCTATTCCCTTAACGACAATCTGATTTTCCATCTATGCATCTTTGTTTTTTTGTCCCAAACATAGAAAAAAATTCTCCAGTGAGGACAGACCGGGTCAGAGGTGCTAAAACCAAAGCATCTTGTGTCACAGTGGAGTGATCCAGCAGAAGATTAAGCCCACGCGTTTAGACTTTGCAGTAGTCTTAATCATGGATCCATGATTAAGACTTTAGTCGAAACGCGTGGACGTAATCTCCTGCTGGGTCACTCCACTGTGACACAAGATGCTTTGAACTTGAAGAAAATAATTTTGGCATTTTAGTATCTTCTTATATTTTTAAGAGCTCAAAGCACAAATCTGGCATATTTTATTTTTCTCTATATGGTGTTTACCATATGTGTTAATTAATTCCATATATTGAAAGATAGAACAGGTGCAGTGATATCAATTTTTTTTTTTAAATTCTTAATTTTTAATGGGGGAACAGGTGGGTGAATAAATATTTTTTTCAAAAACATTTCTTTAAAACTTTTTCTTAATTTTATTACTTTCCTTAGGGGAGTTGAACCTATGATCCTTTCATTCCTTATACTATACACTGCATCACCGTCTCTTATGCTGCTTAGCCCATGGGCTCGCACACATGAGCGTACAACTCGGATGATTAGCAGCGTATATCGAAAGGTGCACACCTATTCAAGTCTGTGGTTGGGTGGAATTCTTTGAACTGCACTTGGATAACACCCGAGTGCAGTCCAATTTCCACACGCTCACAGAATGGAGAAGATGGGGAAATTTTGTTCTTCATCTTCTCCTCACATGTGCTCCAATTCTCTCATGCAAGTGAATAGGATCGCAGTAGGCCAACTCTCAGATCAAACTTTGATCAGCGTTTGATCGGAGCGTCATCACCATAATCATATGAGAGAACAAACACTTCTGTGAAGCTTAACCATAGACGGAAGTCACACGAGTACCGAGAAGGCAGCGACAGGGGTGTTAAGTAGGGACTTGGCTGCCATGTTACCCCATCGGTTCCTGACATTTGTGTTGGGTTTGAGTCCATGAGAGTTGGTGTGCACCACACCAGGAACGTTGCCATTTATATCGCACTGTCAGAATCTGCCAGCAGCATCTAAATGGTTAACAGTGACACACATAGCTGACCTGCAGCTCTTAGACACAGATGCCAGCTATTTAATTTAACTGACATCTGCCTCATGCGGAGTAGGCTTAGCTTATGAGTCCACTCTCGGTGGGGACCCACTCCATGACGGACATAATATTATAGTTGAAAATCCTTTTAAGGAAGGTATAACATACTCCTTTATGTCAAAACTTGCACATGTGACAGTAGCCATTAGTTTTTGTATTTTCTGTGCCAGGCCTGCAAATCCACAAATCACCTTAATTCTTATGTACTTATTGACTTATCACTTACTTGGTCCGAATCCAAAAGAAAAAGCACTTACAAACGCCATCAAACTAAACAGAGTAATCCAGTTCAAAACAGCATAACCGTGCGACGTGCCAACTCCCACTGCGGGATCTGTGTGCTGTGTCTGCCCCCTACTGGAACTGATCATTCCGGTGGTGTAACCGCTCTTCATTCCTGAGTTAAACACCTTGGGTTCACTCAGCTGAGCTTGAAAGGACACAGTGAGGGCATCCAGGTTTGATGAAGAAGTAGATGCATTAACTTCTGGCGAGGACTCGCAGCTCTTGTGAGAATCCAGCTGGATCATAAAACTGGCGCATCCCATTCCGGTTATGGAGATAGTCATAATAATGCAGCCAGTGATGAGTAAAACTCTCCTTCCTGCCTTGTCTGCGCAGCTCATGGCCACCAGGGTAGAAAGAACCTTGACTACACCAAGCCCCACAGAGGCCAGAACAGCCGAAGAATTGCTTTGGAATCCAACAGAGCGAAAAATTGTGGAGGCGTAGTACAGGACATTGGGCTGGCCGGTCAATTGCACAAATAGTACCAGCCCTACCCCTACCCAAGTCCTAGTCCTCATGTTATCTTTTGTGCGAAAGAGGTCAAGGAAAGAGTAGACTTTGTTGGATGAGGATGTCTTTAGATCTTCTGCCTCCTCAAAGTCCTGAAGCTGAATTAGTCCATTCTGGGATTCTGGGTCTGAGGGATTCGCCTTAGATGGTTTGGATGGAAGAAACAAGATACTGATGAACTGCAATAATGCGGGAGAAATTGCCAAACCAAACATGTACTTCCAGCCAGTCAAAAAGTAGTTTACCCCATAGGAGAGTAGAATACCCACGGTGATGCCAGTCTCATAGAGCGATACCAGCATGCCTCGCTGGTGAGGCTGGACAATCTCAGACACATAGATGCAACAAGCCATGGAAGAGATAGAGATAGCCAACCCGATAGTAAAACGACCGACGACCAACCACAAGAAAGATCTGGACAAGATTAGAATGACGCTGCCGATAAGTACAACCACATTGCTGGCCAGTATAGAAGTCCGGCGACCAGAACGATCAATCAGAAAGCCGCCCACTAGAGAAGATGCCAGTGCTCCTACCAGTATGGCACTGACCAGGATCTCCTGCTGGAAACAGGTGAGAAAAAACTCATTCTTTAGATGTAGTAGAGCCCCAGAGATAATAGTTAGCTCATATCCAAAGATCAGACCCCCTAGTAGGGACACTGTAGCTGCTAAGATGAGATCAGCTGCTGGGATACCTGGAAAACAGACAGAAAAAAATAGTAAGGTGTTTGGTCAGACATGTAAGGCGAGGTCACATAGCAGATGAGAACTGCGATAGCACACAGCTATTTCACCCAACTATGCTGCTAGCAGAACTCTTAATAAGACAGCCACTGCCAGATATCTGTGATGGAGGCTTATCGGCTCGGGATCGGACATGCCTGATCCTTATCTTTCCTGACTTGAGTGGGTGCATACTAATTCACAAGACCCAAGTCAGCAAGCAGGTTAATAAATGTGGCCACTGGATGGGAATCCTGAGAACCACCTCCTACCTCTTGGCATCCATGGCTCTTCTTTTGATTAGCCGTAGTGGCGCATCATCATCATCATTGTAGCGTGATGCACATGCGATGTTGTGCAAGGCCGGTTATCTGAAAGAAGAGCTATGGATGCAGTCAGGTAACAGGTAGTGCTCATAGTCCAGTCCTTGTATCATTGTCCTCACTTGGACTGTGAAACACAAATATGTGAACCCAGCCTTAGGTATATTATTTTTTGGGACATGTATTCAGTATTTGTTGTCAGCATGTTGTCCTTACAAACGAGAAAAATGAATTGCAAAAAATGGACACAAGGTCCAAAGATGGACGAAAGGTGGGACGTAGCACACTTATGGAAAATGGTACAATTTTCATGGAGATTACAGGGTGGGCCATTTACATGGATGCACCTAAATAAAATGGGAATGGTTTGTGATATCACCTTCCTGTTTGTGGCACATTAGTATAAAGGAGGGGGAAAACTTTTCCAGATGCGTGGGGACCATGGCGGCCATTTTGAAGTCGGCCATTTTGGGTCCAACTTTATTTTTTTCAATGGGAAGAGGGTCATGTGACACATCAAACTTATTGAGAATTTCATAAGAAAACACCACAGAAAAAAAATGCTAGCACAGGCTTCCAGTATCCGTTGTTTCAGATGCTGCACATCTCGTATCTTCACAGCATAGACAATTGCCTTCAGATGAGTGATGAGGCACATTTTTGTGAATGGTGAAGTTAACAAACAAAACCAGCGCTATTGGTCTGACACTAACCCACAGTGGATAGATCCCTCCAAGACTGATGGAACACAAAAATTAATGGTATGGTGTGGTATATGGGGTACAAAGATAGTGGGGCCATTCTTCATCAATGGAAACCTCAATGCCACTGAATATCTGAATCATGTAGCAATTTCAGATTCAGAATTTCAGCATTTCTTCTGCGGTGTTGCCATCAACACAATGGGCAGCACTTTGAACACATTTTATAAGTGGTCATAAAATTGTAAATAACTCATGAAAGAATAAAGTTACATTAAAACCAATCACACCATTGTTCTACTTATGAAATTCTCAATACGTTTGATGTTTCACATGACCATCTTCCAAATGAAAAAAAATAAAGTTGGATCCTAAATAGCTGACTTCAAAATGGCCGCCTTGGTAACCACCCATCTGGAAAAGTTTTCCCCCTCCCATTAACTAATGTGCCACAAACAGGAAGTTGATATCACCAACCATTCCCAATATATATACGATATACTAAAAAAGAACAGAGACTACAAACAAGTTGTGACTGGAAGATATATCTGGGGGCAATCTTGCAGAATCAACGTCCGAAAGTGAATGGCCATGACGGGGGAGAAGTAGCTGACTGAGCGGGCATCAATGCTCAGGCATAGTGGGCGGAGGAAGAACAATGGGCGTAACTGACCCAATGCGAGTCCATGTGGTCAGTGGGGGTAAGAGCCCAGGGCGGAGGAGAGCAGGCAGGGGTGAAGCAACCCATTTCATAACTATCTTCTAATGTGCTGCATACCATCCTAATTGTTATATTATGCAGCTGTGTTGTGCAAGGGGGGCTTGGCTCCCCCTGTCCCCCCAAAGCTGGGGGGTCTTACTCCTAGGCCCCCCACTTCTGGTATAATGAACTCTATGACTACATGGACTTAAGAATTAGTTCCACCCACCACATCGGGTCAGTCACGCCAATTGTTCCTCCTTCTCCACCCACCATGCCCGAGCGGTGAAGCTCCATATCTAAGGGCCGCTTCACACTGCGGCGTGATCTGGTTCGGTTCTGGAGGGCTATTCTGCCCTCCGGCCCGGTGTGCAGCGCACGCAGCTGCAGCCGCTGACAGGTCAGGACCGCGGCGCTCGCGGTCCTGACTTGTCAGCAGCGGGAACTGCGTGCGCTGCACACCCGACCGGAGGGCAGAATAGCCCCCCAGTCTGGTGTACTGATCCAGTCCACAGCTGTCTAGGTCATCCCAGACAGAACAGGACCAGATCACGCCGCAGTGTGAAGTGGCACTTAGCTCTGCCCTCCTTGCGGCCAGTCACTTTTGGACATCGATTCTGCAAGTATGCCAATGTGGGTTTAGACGAGTACATCATTATATAACTGATAAAGAATACCCGATCACCATAAACAACCTTGCCAAGATAGCAGTCGAGCATTTACATGTAACAATGATCGTATAAAGATTCACCAGTATTTAATCGTATGATCAATCAATGGTTCGTTGTTCACTGTATTCAATATTATAGAAGATAATTAGTAGTGCAAGTGCGGAAAAATGGCAAAAATACTAATGGGAGGCAACTGATGAATGTCTGAAACAAACAACTTTCCTCTACTAATTAAAGAGCACCAACTGATTTTCCGCTGGCTGCAAACGATAGAACGATCATTTTGGCCCGATCATTTAACAATTAACGCTACACAATTATCATGACTGATGGGTCACAATTAGAGACAGATGAAGTGTTTCTCAAGACCCCGGTCCAGTGGCCTCATCTGCAGTCCATGGTCACCGGACACATGCCAACTGCTGGCATCATGCAGTTATTATTACCATAGCGACATTTATTCTATGGCGTATTACATGTGAAAAAGGGGCATACATAGACAAGAACAATAATTATGAATAATATACAAGGCACAGACAGGTACAGGAGCAGTCATGGTAACGTTATGCCAAGCCTACAAATAAGAAGAGGCACCGGGGATCTCCGGCGAGGAGGTGGCAGATTTCAGGGCACCTTTCCAGTGGTCACTGATGACTATTGAAGCTGCTTGACTAGAGTCATTCAGATGTATTTATGCATCTCTAGTCGAAACTGTTCCAATCTTTTCAATCATATTTAGCTAGGTTCATATTGCGTTTGTGTCATCCATTTAAGGCTGGCTTCACACCATGGCACAGTCCAGTCCAGGGCTGTCCGGTGTAAACCAGACAGCCCCGGACCGGTTTTTGGCCCCATAGCAGCCTATGGGACCGGATGGTTTCATCTCTCCGGAGAGAATTCAGATTATTCTCACCTGACACAAAAATGTTGCTTGCAACGTTTTTGTGTCCGGGGAGAAAAATCACCCCGAAAAGCCAGATCCCGGATTTGCCCGGATTGTCCCGGATTCTCCTGGATCAGGGGCAATCCGGTTCTCCCTAACATGGGAGCCTATGGGGCCAGATTGCCCCGGTCCGGGCGAATCCGTGAACCGGATACCAGCGGCTGGACGCCGCTGTTGTTTCAGGACCGCGGCTAGCATGGAGTTTGAAAAATCAGCAGCTGCAGCTGCAATTACAGCCATCCAGCTGCACACAGGACCGGAGGGCACATTTGGCCCACTGATTCTGTGTGATGATCCAGTCCGGGGCTGTCTGGTTTACACCGGACAGTCCCAGACCGGACCTTGCTGTGGTGTGAAGCCAGCCTAAGGCACCTGCACACCACGATTTTCAGGATCCAGGACTGTCCGGTGTAAACAGGACAGTCCCAGATCCGGTTTCAGCCCCATAGTATTCCTATGGGGCTGGATTGCAGCGGATGGCAGTGTTTTGCCATCCGGTTTTGTGCTGTCCAGGAGGATCCGGCAGCTTTTTTTTTTTGGCACACAAAATCGGAACAAGCAGCATTTTATGTGCCCAGGGCCAAAACCGCTCAAAATCGGATGCTCCCGGATCTGGTGCGATCCGGCGCTCCCCAACATGAGAGCCTATGGTGCTGGATCCGGGAGCTGGCGGCTAAACTTCAGCACCATGAGCTATCCCCTCCAGAGATTCCAGGACTGCGGCTAACTCCCCGCTAGCCGTGATCTTGAAATTTCAGCAGCTGCGGCTTCATCAGGCTGCAAACCGGACCGGAGGGCATATGAAAATCATGTCCGGGGCTGTCCGGTTTACACCAGACAGCCCTGGACCTGATCCAGCCGTGGTGTGAAGGGGGCCTAACAGGTCCATTTGGCAGAAGCACAAACTCAATGTAATGGATGGTTCAATGCATCCATAGACCTCCATTCAACTAATGCATGCCAAAACACACATGACATGCATTTGCAAGTCTGGGTTTGTTGAAACACACAGGCAAACGCAGACTGCAGCGTTTTTCTGTTAGAAAACAAACGCAATATAACAGAAAGCTACAGATTTTTACAAGTCTGCAGCATTGCATTCATGACAGATGATAGAAAGATAGATAGAAAGATAGATAGACATGGGTTACCAGTAGAATTAGAAATTCAGTGTGTGACGTACCCATGATGAGGCGATGGTCATCCACAGCGTTCTCACATCGTAGGTAGAGCTGGGAAAAAAACACAACAAAGGGATAGTGAACAAGTATCAATCACAGAGGAGTGAGGGCACAGAACCCACCACGTACAGCCGGGGCCCAGGAACGTGTCTACGGGGCGAAGGTCTGGGGCAGGTTAGTGCGGAGCACAGGCACAGCCTCTACATCTCAATATGCTCCACCTGGAGGACACAAGGATCTGGAAGTTAACTAATGCATATCCATCAGTCCCATGACTACAACAGGTGCAGGGGTTGCAATCGCACCCAGGCCCTGGAGCCTAGGGGGGCCCCAAAAGTCCCTTTGGCCTATAGAAAAAGACTAATACTATTGAAAATTTGCAATAATTGGGGGCCTGCTTTGAGCTTTTACAGAGGGTTCCCTGTTCCCTTGTAAGTGAAACTTTCCAATACCTCAATGCATCACAATCTCAGGATCGACGCTTGCTGTCAGTGAATGGGAACAGCCAGGTTTACAGTCAGACACTGTTACAATGTGTCGTGTCAGCTCAGGCACCTATGGGCCCAGATATGAGCTCCCCTGTGCAGGGATACAGGTAGAGGGAACGGAGTAACACAGGTGACGCTACTTACTGGACAGGGAGAGCAGGACAGAGCGGTGCAGGGAGGAGGGGAACGCTGCAGGAAGTGAGGAGGACGTGGCATGGGGAAAAATTCCCTTCTCTCCTCCCAAGTACAGGAATCTAAGTCGATTAACCCTTACCTCCCTGCTCAGGAGCAAAAATTGCCCCCCCCAGGACTCCGGCCTCTGGTCATAATTCTCCATTTCTGCTTTCATTGTATATTTTTTTGCTTTTCTAAAAGCTTTTGATTTTACTTTTACTAAAATCAATTACGTTTTGGAAATGAAAGATTAAAAAATAAACGCCGGTCACTAGGAGGGCGGACGATCCGTTTCACAGAGATGATGGACGTTTTTGTGTCTCAAGACTATTATCACATCCATTATGAGTCGAGAATAGAAAATCGATTTGTTCAGCTCTAATGATAGATAATCCACCAAGACACACTAGAGGGGTGGGCAGCTTGGAATAGGCAGTCCTATGTAAATAAAACCTAACGTATATACAGTAAGAAATAGTTCCAGCAAGTTTCCAACAGACTGTGCTTCAACCCCTCACCAATCATCATCACCATCACTGCTCCGTGTCACTGAACAAGACAACATACTTGTTTATATACAGGAGCATCTCAATGTATTAGAATATCATCAAAAAGTTCATTTATTTCAGTAAGGCTATGTTCACACATACCAATCCGTTTTTTAAGCCCTTAGAAAAACGGATCCATTTTTCTATGGGTGCCAATAGTGTCCTCTGAGGTCCTGGACGTTTTTTGCAAAATTTGGCATATGCGTTAACGTACTTAGATCCCAAAAATGGATTTAAGGCAAAAACGGATGGTATGTGTGAATGTAGTCTAATTCAATACATATAGTGAAATACATCTACTATATAATTGCTTAATGTTCTCTGTCTGTCACGGAAATCGCGCACCAGCACCAGGGCGCTCATTGGTGGCCGCCAGCAGCCATATTTGAAATACAATGTGCTCAGTGTATTTCAAATATGGCGTGCGCCGCTATTCTGATTGGTCGCTGCTGAACCCGGCAGCCAATCAGAGTAGCGGCACGTGCCATGGCGCCATATTTGAAATACAATGTGCGGCGCTCAGTGTATTTTAAATATGGCGCCAAGGCGTGCGCCGCTTCTCTTATTGGTTGGCGTTTTCAGCGCCAACCAATCAGATATGCGGCATTTAAACCACACGCCGCGTCTCCCATTGGTCTCTGTAGCGGCCAATGAGAGACGCGGAATTCAAACCGCGCGCCAAGCCGCGCTAATTCTTTGATTGGTCGCCACAGCGACCAATCAGTGAAGGGGTGTGGCTTGGCGGGAAATATGAATCCCGCACCGCTGATTGGTTGCCAGTCTCAGCAGTGATGAATCAGTGGCGCGGGATTCATATTTCCCACCAAGTCGCGCTGCCTCGCTGATTCGACATATCGCCGTCAATATGTCTCGCCGCGGTGGCGGCGTGTAAAGGTACCCTAAGAACGCTTTAACACTGAACCCAGGGTCACAGAGCCGGGTCTCGACCCCTGACTCCCAGAAGAAGTATTAAAGACCGGTTCTGCGTGTCCCACGACCCTGGGGTGCAACAATTACATTATTATTATTTATTTATTTATATAGCGCCATTGGTTCCATGGCGCTTCACATGTGTATGGGCAGAACAAGGACGAGAACATAAATAACGACGAATAAATCATACAGGTACATTAGGGCAGAGATCCTGTCCACAAGAGCTCACAGTCTATAGGGGATGGGTCGGAGACAGTAGGAGGGGGAGAGGTGAGATGATGCAGCGGATTAGGTCTCAGTGTGGGTTGCAGGCTTGAAGGAAGAGGTGGGTCTTTAGGTTTTTCTTGAAGGTTCCCAGAGTAGGGGAGTGTCTGATGTGGTGTGGAAGAGAGTTCCAGAGTATGGCGGATGCACGAGAGAAGTCTTGTATGCGGTTGTGGGAGGTGGAGATGCGCGGGGAGAAGAGAAGGAGTTCTTGAGAGGAGCGCAGGTTGTGTGAGGGGTGGTATCGGGAGACAAAGTCGGAGATGTATAAAGGGGACAGGTTGTGGATGGCCTTGTATGTCAGGGTTAGGGTTTTGAACTTAGATCTCTGGGAAGTAGGGAGCCAGTGGAGGGCTTGGCAGAGGGGGAAGACAGGGGAGTAACGGGGCGACAGGTGGATGAGTCGGGCAGCGGAATTGAGGATGGTTCGGAGGGGGTGCAAGGGAGGAAGTGGGGAGGTCGGTGAACAGGAGGCTGCAGTAGTCGAGGCGGGAGATAATGAAGGCGTGGACAAGCGTTTTGGCAGTGTCATGGTCAAAGAAGGAGCGGATCCGTGAGATGTTTTTAAGCTGGAGGTGGCAGGAGGTGGCGAGGGCCTGGATGTGTGGCTTGAAGGAGAGGGCAGAGTCAAGGATTACCCCGAGGCACTTGGCGTGGGGGACGGGTGAGAGTGTGCAGTCGTTGACAGTGATGGTTAAGTCGTGTAGGGGGGAAGAGAGACTTGGGGGGGAAGACGATGAACTCTGTTTTATCCATGTTAAGTTTGAGGAAACGAGCGGCGAAGAAGGATGAGATGGCCGACAGGCAGTGTGGGATTTTGGATAGCAGGGAGGTAATATCGTCAGCGTAGAGGTGGTATTGGAGGCCGTAGGATTCGATGAGTTGGCCTAGGCTGAGGGTGTAGATGGAGAAGAGTAAGGGTCCCAGGACTAAGCCTTGGGGAACTCCAACAGATAGGGGGTAGGGTGAGGAGAATGTGTGGGAGTGGGTGACGCTGAAGGTCCGGTCTGTTAGGTACGAGGAAATCCAGGAGAGGGCTAGGTCAGTGATGCCAAGGGATTCTAGAATTTAAAGCAGGAGGGAGTGGTCGACTGTGTTGAAGGCAGCAGAGAGGTCAAGGAGGATAAGGATGGAGTAGTGTCGCTTGCTCTTGGCAGTCAGTAGGTCGTTGGTGACTTTGGTTAGGGCTGTTTCGGTGGAGTGGTGGGCTCGGAAACCGGATTGCAGGCGGTCAAAGAGGGAGCACGAGGAGAGATGGGAGGACAGTTCGGAGTAGACATGTTGCTCAAGCAGTTTTGAGGCAAAGGGGAGGAGAGATATGGGACGATAGTTGGAGACTGTTGCGGGGTAGAGGGAGGGTTTTATGAGGATGGGTGTGATGAGGGCATGTTTGAAGGATGAGGGGAAGACGCCGGTGGTAAGTGATATGTTGAAGACATGGGTTAGGGCGGGGATAAGGACAGTGGTGAGGTTAGGGATGAGATGGGAGGGGAGAGGGTCGAGGGCACAAGTGGTGAGGTGTGATCATGCTAGAAGGGAGGAGAGATGCACTTCAGTCATGGAGGGCAAGTTACTTTTGGTCGAGGGGGGTTGGGTGATAGAGAGGGAGGGCCGAGTGGATTGAGAATTGACGCTTTCTCTGATTTTGCCGATCTTCTGTTTAAAGAAGCTGGCAAAGTCATCGGCGGTGATGAGGGGAGAGGGTGCGCGGGGAGCAGAGTAGGGCGTTAAAGGTTATGAAAAGTTGCTTGGGATTGTGGGAGAGAGAGCTAATGAGAGACGAGAAGAAAGCTTGTTTTGCGGTGGTCAGTGCTGTCTTGAAGTCAATGAGGGACTATTTGTACAAAGCGAGGTGCGTTGCAGAGTTGGATTTCTTCCATCTCTGTTCAGCTACCCTGGACGTCCGTCGAAGTTTTTTGGTGCTGGCGGTGAGCCAGGGTTGTCTGTGTGCACAGATTTTGTTGAATGAGAGGGGCGACCTGGTCGAGTGCTGTGGCGAGAGTGGTGTTGTAGAGGGTGGCGGCAGCGTCATGAGAGGAGGCTAAGTCAGAGAGAGGGAGGCCGAAGGAGGAGGTTAGAGAGAAGAGTCTTGAGGCAGCAGCGTGGGGTTTATCAATGGGGATGTTGAAGTCGCCCATGATGATGGTGGGGATGTCGGAGGAGAGGAGGTGGAGAAGCCAGGTTGTGAAGTGGTCAAAGAAGGCGGACAAGGATCCTGGAGGGCGGTAGACATCCAGTTGGAGGTTGCAGGGGGAGAAGATACGCACGGAGTGCACCTCGAAGGAGGGGAGGGAGGCAGCGGGGGGTGGTGTAATTGGGGTGAGTCCGCCATAGGAGAGGGCGGCAGGGGAGGATGTGTCGGAGGGGTTGAGCCATGTTTCGGTGATGCCAAGGAAAGACAGTTTTTTGGTGATGAAGAGGTCGTGGATGAAGGTGAGTTTATTGCATACTGAGTGGGCATTCCAGAGCGTGCCAGAGAGTGGGATTGGGGGAGGGACGGCTTGGGGGATGGGTGTAAGGTTGCAGGGGTTGCGGATGTTAATGGTGGGGAGTGGGTGTGGGCTAGGGGTGATTGTGGGGATGTGATGGGGGGGACCGGGATTAGGGGAGGTGTCGCCAGCAAATAGGAGCAGGGAGAGGGTCAGGAGGTGGGGGCATGAGAGCTTGCGTGGCAGGTGGGCATGTTTGGAGATAGAGGCTTGGGTGTGGAGGAAGAGTTCAGAGGGGTGGGTGAGATGGCTAGGTAGGATGGAGGGGGAGAGTGTTATTGTGCTGTCGGGAGGAGGGACAGAGGGGGGTTGTAGGAAGTGGAGTAGGATAGGAGTGAGTGTGAAGAGAAGGGAAAACATTGCATGGGGGTATAGGATTCAGTGGGAGTGAGAGGTGGAGCAGGGAGGTGAGGTGCAGATGGGGAGTGGTGGTGGCAGGGGGCAACAGCAGCTGAGAGGAGGAGATGCAGCCGGGGTTGGGATGGAGGCAGGGGACAGGAGGACAGGAGCAGCAGGAGGGGTGAGATAGAGGCAGCGGTCTGGAGCGACAGGGGACAGGTGCAGCAGGAAGGGTGTGCAAAGCGGATGAGTGCCAATCAAGTCCAGGCAATCGCAAAGCAAATGGAGGCGTACAGAGTCCAGCAGGTGAAGCAGAGTGATGCGGTGCAGTCAGAGACCGGATGTAGGTACGATAGTGGGGATGAGATGCAGCCATGGATGAGATGCAGATGCAGCTGTGGATGCGATCAGGTGCTGCTGGGGGCGAGATGCTGAGGTGCAGTTAGGGTCCAATGCAGTTGGGGGTCGGATGTAGCCGGGGGAAGTCCATGCGGCAGAGGAGTCACTCAGAGACAGATGAGATGATAAATATATATGATTTGCCATGGATAATCCATGGGAAAAATAAAAAAAAAAGTTGCCATTGTAGAACCATGGAAAGTTTAAGGGTATGTGCACATTGGACGGTTCTGCATCATTGCAGACCGTCAGAAAACCGGTGTAGAATTTCAGAAACTGAGATTCCTGACCTCAGCAGTGTCCATCGTTTTTTTAGCGGTTTTTGAGCGGTTTTATAGCGTTTATACAGAGTTTTGTCGGCGGTTTTCTGGCGGTTTTTCTTGGCGTTTTTAAGACTGTTTTTTGTGCACTTGTAAGCTGGAACCGCTGGAAAAACGCTCAAAAGAAGTCACTTGAAAACTTTGAAAATCTTTGAAAACCGGTGGAAAACCGGTGAAGAAAGTGGAAAGGAGAAAAAAAAAACGTTCTAATGTACACAGCGTTTTCTGAAATCCATTGACTAGCATGTTAAGCCAACCGCTGGTTAGGATTAACATAAATTAACATAAAACTTAACGTCCAATGTGCACATACCCTTACATGCCGGTGAGAAATATCCATGATCTTTCCACTCTCCATGCAGGAAGTTTGTTATATGTGTGCTTGTTTGTCTGGCATGACTTACCAATTTCCTGCCCCGTTTAACTGCCCGGTATAACTGCATATTGCACTTCTTAAAATCTGCACTTATTTAAATTTGCACATCATATGCTACCCCTGCATCATATGCATCCCCTAGGTTATGTCTACATTTATAGGGGAGCTTGTGCTTAGGCTGGCTTCACATTGCAGTTCACATCCGATCTGAGGCTGTCCGTGTAAACCAGACAGCCCCGGACTGGATTTTGGCCCCATAGTATCCTATGGGGCTGGATAGAAGCCGGATGGCATCTGTCCGGGACAATCTGGGAGAATTCAGAATTCTCTCACAGACACAAAAACGTTGCTTGCAGCGTTTTTGTGTCCGAGAGGAGAATATCTCCTCTAATTGCCTACTCCCGGATTCTCCCAGATATGGGGCATTCCGGCGCTCCCTAACATGGGAGCCTCTGGGGCCGGAATGCACTGATCTGGGAGGATCCGGGAACCGTGCATACCGACCGGAAGGCATATTATCCCTCCGGTTCTGTGTGCTGATCTGGTCCGGGGCTGTCAGGTTCATGCCTGACAGCCCCGGACCGGACTGCGCCGTGGTGTGAAGCCAGCCTAAGATGATTATATACCATTACAATAGCACAGAAAGATGGGTGAAATCACAGCAGTCACATCAGATGAATTACATGTGAAGTAATGAGTAGGCAGGAAGCGGCCCTCACTCTGACATCTTTGCGGTTTAGGCTCTTTATTGTAATTCCATGGGGTTAGAGTGCAGGGAGGGGGTGATAGGACAACGGTCACCGTTTCGCGCTTAGTAGCGCTTCCACGGGTCCTGGGGTTCCGGTCACCGTTTCGCGGATAGTAGGTTTAGCAGGACCCATGGAAGCGCTACTAAGCACGAAACGGTGACTGTTGTCCTATCACCCCCCTCCCTGCAATCTAACCCTATGGAATTACATTAAAGAGCCTAAACCTCAAAGATGTCCGAGTGAGGGCCGTTTCCTGCCTACTCATTACTTTCGTATGGACTGTCAGTTTTCAGCAGAGCACCACTGGATAACGACGCCACGTTTGTGAACAAGTACCGAAAAAATTGCTACAGGTCAGTGCCCGGCTCTACCCCATTTTGCAATTACATGTGAAGCATATGTGCCTTACGTCCATAGCGCATACACACCATTTACCTTACAAGATGGCGTCCAGGGAAGGCCTCGTCTCATCACTTCTCATGAGCTCGGCGCCATCAACAACAGCTGATGACAACTACAGAATAGAGCGGCAACTTGTAACAGATTATCAGGAGGATTTCACGGCAGCTATAGCAACATCCTCTCTGATGGTAATGAGCCCAGGCTTAGGAGGTGATCCCGCAGGTGGAGGACGAGCGGGGGACGGCCGGAGGGAGGATGGAGGGGCGACCAGACCTGGGAGATTCCTTGTTCACAGATTTTGCACAATTTTCCTCCAGGTCTGTTAGAGTTTATGACAAGTAAAACAGAACATTTTTCAGGAGAGATGTCCCCCTGGGCAGCAGCAGATTGCTATATCCACAACATATATACAAGGGCAGCTCAGTGAATTAGAATATCATCACAAAGTGAATTTATTTCAGTAATTCATTACAAAAAGTGAAACACATCTATAGAGTCATTACACACAGGGTTATCTATTTCAAGTGTTTATTTCTGTAAATGTTGATGATTATGGCTTTATGGTTATTCGCACAACAGAAATAAACATGTGTATAACAAAACATGTAATTTCTGGGAGAAATACATCATTTTCTGGAAGAATTCCAAGGGTGCCAACACTTTCGGCCATGACTGTATATCTACATTGACACCGTTAATACGATGCATGTCTGGAAAAGCTAGGGACGATATTTACTGTCACTATATACAGCATTATACTATCCCAAATGGATTTATGATTGTTCATCCTGAGCCTCCAGCTTCATGAATAGAATACCAGAATAACAGTGTATACTGACACCCAGGCAGAGCAGAAACTAAGTGATAGAGGCATAACCTTACACATTGCAGATTTATATAAGTCACTGAGGATCTGTAGAAGGTTGGGTAATAATTTCTAACAGTAACGCGACTTACCCAACATCTAGTGGAAATCACCAACAAATCATCAGACTTCTATTCTCTGAACACCCTCAACACGAAGCTGCCGATATGTTCCTCTTAGGTATCACTGATAATAAGGTGCGATGGCCGTGGATGTTACTTGATGGTTGGAGAGATGTTCTCTACCGCTAAATCCTGAGCCTAGCAGAGCTCTATGGAGCGCTGGGGGACCTCCGCAGCTGTATGAGGAGATGGTGGTGCATGGAGGAAAAAGGGAGAGATGTGACTTGATCAATTGGCATCCTATGACTGTCCTAAACAAAGGGCTATAAAAGGTATAGTCAGAGGGCTGAAACCTGTCATTCCACTGAACCGGACCAGCAGCATTCCTGCTAATAGCCCTACTCCCAGAGACATGAACCATTACATAAAGATGGCACACGTGGCCCTGGTCAGTCATGACTATAAAGGCTGTCTTACTTTTAGGCTGGAGTCACAAGAGCATAAAAACTTGCGTGAGGACTGGCAGCAGCTCTTCTAACCTGAGTATGACAGTTTCATGTATTTCTATGCAGCTGACACTCTCAAGTCAGGAGAACCATGGCATTTTGATGCGATCCTTGCATGCCTCACTGGGGCCATCTGACCTTGGCCTTAGGGCAGAGATACACTATGCTAGATGCATGCAAGTATATTGCATGCATCTCACATGACTCACCCAGCTTGGCCCCTGCCTCTCTGAATGGGAATGTGTCAGCTGATTGTGTTACTGTGCAGCTCCACGCTCCCATCCATAGAACGGACGGCCTGGTGACTAATTATTATCATTTATTATTATAGTGCCATATATTCCATGGCGCTTTACATGTGAAAAGGCGCATACATAGACAAGTACAATAAACATAAGCAATACAAGGTACAGGAGGAGAGAGGATCCTGCCCACGAGGGCTCAGTCTGCAAGGGATTGGTGAAGATACAGTAGGGGAGGACAGAGGAGAGGACCCTGCCCATGAGGGCTCACAGTCTACAAGAGATGGGTGAGGAAACAATAGGTGAGGAGAGAGAACCCTGCCCATGAGGGTTCGCAGTCTACAAGAGAGGGGCGAGGATACAATAGGTGAGGAGAGAGAACACTGCCCATGAGGGCTCACAGTCTACAAGGGATGGGTGAGTATATAGTAGGTGAGGAGAGAGGACCCTGCCCATGAGGGCTCACAGTCTACAAGGGATGGGTGAGGATATAGTAGGTGAGGAAAGAGGAGCCTGCCCACGAGGGCTCACAGTCTACAAGGGATTGGTGAGGATATAGTAGGTGAGGAGAGAGGAGCCTGCCCATGAGGGCTCACAGTCTACAAGGGATGAGTGAGGATACAGTAGGTAAGGAGAGAGGACCCTGCCCACGAGGGTTCACAGTCTACAAGGGATGAGTGAGGATACAGTAGGAGAGGGAAGAGCTGGTCATGCAGTGGTTTAGTGCAGGGGTCCCCAACCACCGGTCTGCGGACCAGGACCGGGTCGCAGGGGTCTGCGTGCCGGTCTGCGCCGCCGCAGACTAGCCTTACACACAGTGTGCTCTGCGGCGGCTCGGAACGGTGGATGCCGCCTGCTTCCCTGTGTGAGTCACTGCTCCCCCGCACCTGCAGCACTACGTCGCCTCTCTAGTGTTTTACTCAGCTGTGTACATAGCTCTCGGCCAACCACATTAAAGACGGCGGGCCAATCATTGTGCAGCAGCCGGGCCAATCTCGGTGCAGCAGCCGGGTCCTGATTGGCTAGTGGCTGTTGTACTGTGATTTGCCGGGCTGCTGCACTGTGATTGGCCGATGGCTTCTCACGTACATCTATGCACACAGCAGAGAAAGAGAACAGAGAGACAATGTAATGCTGCAGGTGCGGGGGAGCACTGACTGAACGAGCTGCAAGAGGAGGATAGGGGGCTTGAAGAGGAGGATGGGGGCTGCAAGAAGAGGATGGGGGCTGCAGAAGGAGGATCGGGAGCTGCAAGAGGAGAATGGAGGGCTGCAGGGGGAGGATGGGGGCTGCAAGAGAAGGATGGGGGAAGCAAGAAGAGGATGGGGGTTGCAGGAGGAGGATGGCGAGCTGCAAGAGTAGAATGGGGGGCTGCAGTAGGAGGATGGGGAGCTGCAAGAGGAGAATGGGGGGCTGCAGGAGGAGGATGGGGAGCTGCAAGAGGAGAATGGGGGGCTGCAAGAGGAGGATGGGGGGGCTGCAAAAAGAGGATGGGTGGCTGCAAGAAGAGGATAAGGGCTGCAGGAGGGGGATGGGGAGCTGCAAGAGGAGAATGGGAGGCTGCAGGAGGAGGATGGGGAGCTGCCAGAGGAGAATGGGGGGCTGCAAGAAGAGGATGGGGGGCTGCAAGAGGAGGATGGGAGGAAGCAAGGATAGGATGGGGGAAGCAAGAAGAGGATGGGGAGCTGCAAGAGGAGGATGGGGGGCTGCAAGAGGAGGATGGGGGAAGCAAGAAGAGGATGGGGAGCTGCAAGAGGAGAATGGGGGGCTGCAGAAGGAGGATGGGGAGCTGCAAGAGGAGAATGGGGTGCTGCAAGAAGAGGATGGGGGCTACAAGAAGAGGATGGGGGCTGCAAGAAGAGGATGGGGCTGCAAAAAAAGGATGGGGGGCTGCAAAAAAAGGATGGGGAGCTGCAAGAGGAGAATGGGGGGCTGCAAGAGGAGGATGGGGGCTGCAAGAGGAGGATGGGGGGCTACAAGAGGAGGATGGGGGGCTGCATGAGGAGGATGGGGGTTGCAAGAGGAGGATGGGGACTGCAAGAAGAGGATGGGGGGCTGCAAGAGGAGGATTGGGGGCTGCAAGAAGAGGATGGGGGGCTGCAAGAGGAGGATGGGGTGCTGCAAGAGAAGGATGGGGGGCTGGAAGAAGAGGATAGGGGGCTGCAAGAGGAGGATGGGGGCAGCAAGAGGAGGATGATAGGGGCTGCAAGGGGATTATGATGGGGGATATGATATTGGGGGCTACAAGGGGATGATGGGGATATTGTGTGCATCAAGGGGATGACAGGGATACCATATTGGGGGCTGCAAGGGGATGGAAAAATAAGACATCCCCTGAAAATAGTATGTAACGCATCTTTTGGGGAAACAGGATGCTAAACTCCACCCCTTCTCCATAGCCCCGCCCAATATAACCAAAGCCCTGCCCCCAGCCGGGCCGCAGAAGAATGGTCTTGCATGAAGCCGATCCCCGGGTCAAGGTTGGGGACCACTGGTTTAGTGGACTGATGCTCACTGCAGGTTGTAGGCTTGTCAGAAGTGATGGGTCTTCAGGTTCCTTTTGAAGGTTTCCACGGTATGACGGTGTGACTGGAGGACAATATATTAGGTAATGGCAGAACTGTGACTGCAGCTCTGGGTGTGATTTGAGGACAATATATTAGGTAATAGCATAATTGTGACTGCAGCTTTGGGTGTAACTAGAGAACAATACATTAGGTAACAGCAGAATTGTAATTGCAGCTCTGGGTGTGACTGGAGTACAATTTTTTAGGTAACAGCAGAATTGTAGCTACAGCTCTGGGTGTGACTGGAGAACAATACATTAGGTAACAGCAGAATTGTGACTGCAGCACTGGGTGTGACTAGAGAACAATACATTAGGTAACAGAAGAATTGTGGCTGTAGCTCTGGGTGTGACTGGAGAACAACACATTAGGTAACAGAATTGTGACTGCAGCTCTGGGTGTGACTGGAGAACAATACATTAGGTAACAGAAGACTTGTGAGTGCAGCTCTGGGTGTGACTGGAGTACAATACATTAGGTAACAGATGAATTGTGACTGCAGCTCTGGGTGTGACTGGAGAACAATACATTAGATAACAGCAGAATTGCGATTGCAGCTATGGTTGTGACTAGAGTACAATATAGTAACAGCAGAACTGACTGCAGTTCTGGCTGTGACTGGAGAACAATATGTTAGATAACCACAGAATTGTGACTGCAGCTCTAGGTGTGACTGGAGTGCAATATAGTAGGTAACATTAGAATTGTGAGTGCAGCTCTGGGTGTGACTGGAGTACAATATAGTAGGTAACAGAACTGTGAGTGCAGCTCTGGGTGTGACTGGAGTACAATATAGTAGATAACAGAATTGTGAGTGCAGCTCTGGGTGTGACTGGAGTACAATATAGTAGGTAACAGAATTGTGAGTGCAGCTCTGGGTGTGACTGGAGTACAATATAGTAGGTAACAGAATTGTGAGTGCAGCTCTGGGTGTGACTAGGGTACAATATAGTAGGTAACATTAGAACTGTGAGTGCAGCTCTGGGTGTGACTGGAGTACAATATAGTAGGTAACATTAGAACTGTGAGTGCAGCTCTGGGTGTGACTGGAGTACAATATAGTAGGTAACAGAGTGCAGCTCTGGGTGTGACTGGAGTATAGCCTTGTCTTCCTGGGGATCAGATGTCACTTGATGCGAGTCACATTTAACCCCTTCCGGTGTGTTCCTCTGTACATGCTTTTATAGAGCCCCTGCATGTGTATTGTAGATCTCCCTCTCAGGACAGCTGTGAGGAGCGGGGAGCTCGGGCTGTGTGCAGGGATCTGCCGCTGCCGGCGAATCCTCCGGATCTACACTATACTGGTGCACTGTTTCCGCCCGGACACTATTCTGTGTTGAACCTCTACGCTACGTTCTCCTTAATTCTTCATATAGTTACGCTATAAAGTAACGTTCCGCACTTTTAAAAACACGTGTGGACGCACTTTACGTAGTGTCTGTTAACACTATGGAGAACGCGGACAGCGGCAGCCGGGAGCGGACTCGGCGGTATCTGGATGGGCTGCAGCTGGTCAAGCAGGGGGCTGAGGCCCGGGTGTACAGGGGGAGCTTCCTGGGGAGGGCGGCTGTGGTGAAGGAGCGCTTCCCCAAGTCCTACCGACATCCCACACTGGACGAGAAGCTGACACACCGGCGGACCGCGCAGGAGGTGCGCTCCATACTCCGCTGCAGGAAGGCAGGTGAGCACCAGGGGCGCTGTGACTGCAGAGAGGTCAGTGCAGGGTGGGAGAGCCACCACCAGGGGCGCTGTGACTGTAGAGAGGGCCGTGCAGGATGGGGCAGCCGCCACCAGGGGCACTGTGACTGCAGAGAGGTCAGTGCAGGGAGGGAGAGCTGCCACCAGGGGCGCTGTAATTACAGAGAGGTCAGTGCAGGAAGGGGCAGCCGCGACTGCAGGGAGGGCCGTGCAGGAAGGGGCAGCCGCCACCAGGGGCGCTGTGACTGCAGGGAGAGCCGTGCAGGAAGGGGCAGCCGCCACCAGGGGCGCTGTGACTGCAGGGAGGGTCGTGCAGGAAGGGGCAGCCGCCACCAGGGGCGCTGTGACTGCAGGAGGGGCCGTGCAGGAAGGGGCAGCCGCCACCAGGGGCGCTGTGACTGCAGGAGGGGGCGTGCAGGAAGGGGCAGCCGCCACCAGGGGCGCTGTGACTGCAGGAGGCGCCGTGCAGGAAGGGGCAGCAGCCACCAGGGGCGCTGTGACTGCAGGAGGGGGCGTGCAGGAAGGGGCAGCCGCCACCAGGGGCGCTGTGACTGCAGGAGGGGCCATGCAGGAAGGGGCAGCAGCCACCAGGGGCGCTGTGACTGCAGGAGGGGCCGTGCAGGAAGGGGCAGCCGCCACCAGGGGCGCTGTGACTGCAGGACGGGCCATGCAGGAAGGGGCAGCCGCCACCAGGGGCGCTGTGACTGCAGGACGGGCCATGCAGGAAGGGGCAGCCGCCACCAGGGGCGCTGTGACTGCAGGGGGGGCCGTGCAGGAAGGGGCAGCCGCCACCAGGGGCGCTGTGACTGCAGGGGGGGCCGTGCAGGAAGGGGCAGCCGCCACCAGGGGCGCTGTGACTGCAGGGAGGGCCGTGCAGGAAGGGGCTGCCGCCACCAGGGGTGCTGTGGCTGCAGGGAGGGCCGTGCAGGAAGGGGCTACCGCCACCAGGGGCGCTGTGACTGCAGGAGGGCCGTGCAGGAAGGGGCTACCGCCACCAGGGGCGCTGTGACTGCAGGGAGGGCCGTGCTGGAAGGGACTGCCGCCACCAGGGGCGCTGTGACTGCAGAGAGGTCTGTGCAGGGAGGGAGAGCCGCCACCAGGGGCGCTGTGACTGAGGAGAGAGGTTGGTGCAGTAAGGGGAGCCGCCACCAGGGGTGCTGTGACTACAAGAGAAAAATCAGTGCAGGGAGGGAGAGCCGCCACCAGGGGCGCTGTGACTGCAGAGAGGTCAGTGCAGGGAGGGAGAGCTGCCACCAAGTGCGCTGTGACTGCTTAGAGGTCAGTGGAGGGAGGGGGAGCCGCCACCAGGGGCGCTATGACTGCAGGGAGGGCCGTGCAGAAAGGGGCAGCCGTCACCAAGGGCGCCGTGACTACAGGAGAAAGATCAGTGCAGGAAGGGGCTGCCGCCACCAGGTGCGCTGTGACTGCAGAGAGGTCAGTGCAGGGAGGGGGAGCCGCCACCAGGGGCGCTGTGACTGCAGAGAGGTCAGTGCAGGGGGGGGAGCCGCCTCCAGGGGCACTGTGACTGCAGAGAGGTCAGTGCAGGAAGGGGCTGCTGCCACCAGGGGTGCGTGACTGCAGAGAGGTCAGTGCAGGAGGGAGAGCACCACCAGGGTCGCTGTGACTGCAGAGAGGTCAGTGCAGGGAGGGAGAGCCAGCACCAGGGGCCCTGTGTCTGCAGTGAGGGGAGCCGCCACAGGGCGCTCTGACTGAGGAGAGAGGCCAGTGCAGGATGGGAGAGCTGCCACCAGGGCACTGTGACTGCAGAGAAGTGAGTGCAGGGAGGGAGAGCCACACCAGGGGCGCTGTGACTGCAGAGAGGTGAGTGCAGGGAGCAGAGCCGCCACCAGGGGTGCTGTGACTGCAGACTGCAGAGAGGCCAGTGCAGGGAGGGAGAGCCACCTTCAGGGGCACTGTGACTGCAGGGAGGTTAGGGCAGGGAGGGAGAGCTGCCACCAGGGGTGCTGTGACTGAGGAGAGAGGTCAGTGCAGGAAGGAGGAGCCACCACCAGGGGCACTGTGATAGTGGAGAGAGGTCAGTGCAGGGGGAGCCGCCACAAGGGGTGCGGTGACTGGGCAGAGAGGTCAGTGCAGAAAGGGGGCGCTGTGACTTGGTGGAGAGGTCAGTTCTCGGGTGTTATTAGGGGGAGCTGCCATCAAGTCTCAGGCGTAGGAAGGGGCAGCTGCCATCAAGTACGCTGGAGAATTACTGCAACATTAAACATGACATGAATATGAAAATGAAAAAGCTAATGAATAATGGAAAACAATGAAACACAGGGCAATGTGTACAGCTA
The DNA here is from genome assembly GCA_033576535.1 of Allobates femoralis. Lineage (NCBI taxonomy): Eukaryota > Metazoa > Chordata > Amphibia > Anura > Aromobatidae > Allobates > Allobates femoralis. The sequence goes on from JARQOC010000006.1 coordinate 431,074,400, forward strand.
AAGGTATATATGGAATAGGATCACAGTAAATACCGTACTAGAAAAAGGAATGAGAGACTTCGCTTCGACACTGGCGCCACTGTGAAGAGCCCAGTAACTACGCCAAAGTGCTCTCATCTTACCAGGTCGTATGTTAACACTCTGTGCTGAATACTACTGCTTGAGTGGGTTTATAAGTCTGTGACTGCAGTTCAAACCATCTGGGATGGTGTGTCTTAGGACTAGGGCTACAGTAAAATGGAGGGACAGGCGAAGCTACGGGGGTGGAGAGTGCACAGTGAAAAAAAAAAAGTCATACGTTATAAGAGAGAAGGACACTGAGGAAAAGCCAATCACTTCTCAGGTTTAGGAAGGGTGAGCAGCCACCAGGGGCGCTGTGAATGCAGAATTTAGTCATCTCAGTGCAGGAAGGGGTAGAAGCCACCAGGAGTGCTGTGACCGTGGAGAGTAGTTGGTGTTCAGTCCAGGACTGCTGTGACCGTGGAGGGTAGTTGGTGTTCAGTGCAAAAAGGGGACCAGCCACAGCCTCCTACTTTATCCTCACCCATCTCTGGTAGACTTTTCTGCCTCTATTAACCCATTCTTATCTGAGATCTGTGTCTTGCACTTTGTCTTTCAGGTATTGCCGTCCCTGTGGTTTATTTTGTTGATTATGTCTCTAACTGCATCTTCCTGGAGGATATAGAAGGGTCGGTCACTGTTCGGGACTTCATAATGACAGTGCGAGAACATGGCAGCAGCCTGTACAGCCTGGCGGAGAGGATTGGTCAAGTAGTGGCCCGAATGCACGATGAGGATGTCATCCATGGGGACCTGACCACCTCAAACATGCTCCTGCGGCCGCCACATCCGGATCTCAACCTGGTGATGATCGATTTCGGTCTGAGCTTCATCTCGACTCTCCCAGAAGATAAAGGTGTCGACCTCTATGTCCTGGAAAAGGCTTTCCTCAGCACTCACCCAAAGACGGAGGATGTGTTCAGAGCCTTGCTGCAGAGTTACGCAGCCGCCTCCAAGAAGTCCGGCCTGGTCATCAAAAAACTGGACGACGTCAGACTGAGGGGCAGGAAGAGGTCCATGGTGGGGTAGACTGGGCTGATGTATAGTAGGACGGGTGCACTTGACATTCTGTGTATAATGGTTATGAAAATACAATGTACCCCGAGCCAAAAAATGAATCTCCTGCACCACTATCAATCATCCTGCTCCAGATTTCCTTAATGGTTTGTGTTTCAGTTCCTGAAATAGGAAATATTGACCTTCTTTCCACTGTTTATCAGTCACCAGCTCACTTTTATAATAACAATATTTATTCATTTATATAGCGCTATTAATTCCACAGAGCCCATTGGGGCTTATAATCTAAATCCCCTATTACTATGTCTTTGGAGTGTGGGAGGAAATCGGAGAACCCGGAGGAACCTCACGCAAACATGGGGAGAACATACAAACAGATATCTTCCTTGGTGGGATTTAAAGCGCTGCAAGGCTGCAGTACTAACCACTGAGCCACCATGCCACTTAGGTTTCAATTACCTGTCATCTGGTCAGTCTGATGTCTGTCTCTAGAAGTCAGTCACTGGAGAGGGTCAATGCCTCACTTATCTAGTCTTGTCAGTCAGCCATAGCAAGATGCAACTTGTTCAGCTCTTACTGGTAGTCACAATGAAGCCTCTCCCTGGCAGACAATCTCAATAAGAGGCCACCTCCTCACTCTTTCAGCTTTAGCCAGCAGTCAGTCATAATATGAGGCCAATTTTCAGTTCTTCTTTGCAGTCAGTTACAGAGTTTATTCCTCACTCATCTTTCCCTCATCTGTCACAGAAAGAGACACCTCCATCATCTCTTCCTGGCAATGATATTCACATTAATTATTGCCCCTCACTCTCTCAGTTCTCCTGGGCAGTGATTCTCAGTGAGAGGTTTCCTTTCTTGCAGTTCTCCCTGCCAATCAACCAAAGTAAGAAATCCCTCATCCCATCCATCTTACTTTTCCACACAGATCTCTGTTCTGTATCTGTTCATTTGTCCATCAGGAGTTGCTCAGACAAAGCTTTCATCATTCATAACAGAATATCAAGGCCCTGTGGAGACATGAGAGTCCATGGTGCTGTCATCTGCTGTCTTTAGAAAGACCACTCGGGGTCGAGGATCATCCCATTACCCATTCTCCTTTACTGTGCTCCTGCAAGACCAATAGTCAATGCCATATAATACATTCCCAGTAAAGACACAAGATGGTGCACATGAGAGTCTCACCCTTCTGCTGGCTCTCCCAAGACCTACGTACTAAGGGGGATACAGAGCCAACAATCCCACACCAGCACCCCTCTATTGGTGGGCACCCACTGAGAGGAGGTGACCGCAAGCTTAAGAAACCAACTGAGCACAGTGAGGTATGTGGCCAGCTGACCTGATTATCCCAGCCCAGGTCCTCCAAAAGAGTTCTTGGGCTCAATGTTGGGCAGTAGAGTGGTTCTGTAATCCAACAGCTAGTCATGGTCTCTCGGCTTGAAGTCATGTAGAGTCACATCTGTGCCAGAAGAAGGCCCTATTTATATACCTCAGCTCCCATTTCAGGTTATTGTGCCTCACAGGGTTGGTGGGAGATGGATGTTCCCTCGTTGGTCGCTAGTTCAATCTGTTTGTAGTATTGACCTCTGAATGATGCAGGATACTACACTGCAGGGGGCTGATGCAATCTGCAATAAGCTTGCATTCTACAAATTAGCAGAAAAAAGGGGGTACTCACATGAAATAATGTGCCTTGACTTGCAGAAAAAAGAAATAGTATGTCTGGCATTTTTAAGAAAGTTCACCCCCACACAAGTGGCCAGAAGCTGAGTCACAGGCTCCACTTGTGAAATCCAATAGACCAAGGCTCACAGGGTTGTGGCCATAGATATATTTTAAGGTCAGTGTCTCCTCCAATGCAGCTATAATGGATGAAAGAAATCACAATAACTTCTCTACAGATAGAAGCTTTTAATAAAAGGTTTTCCACTTCTGCTGAGCTACCTGTACAGGACTGGTTTGCAGCCCTCCTGTAAGGGGTGTGTTCACACTGTCCTCTGTCAGGCAAAAACATTGCTTTTGTAAACAGCAGACACTTGAGGAATCACACCATTTATTTTTCGAGGTTTGTAAACGCGAAGCTTCTTTTTTTGGAAGCTTTTAGCCTTCTTATTGACTTGTAAACTATTGTGCCTTTTCCTAAAATGCTATAAGATTGGACATGCCACTTAAAACATTTCAAAAACCTGAACATATGAACTGCAAGTTGTTTTACCAAACAAATTATTCGGGTCATTGTTTTCAGTGTTTTGTTAGCCCTTTTTCTACCATTTTTTTTAATGTATCTGCTCAAAACACAGGTGAAATATATGAAGTGTGCTTACACCCAAAGAGTCCAAGTCTACATCCAGACCAACTATTTCTATTCAAAAAGTCAAATGGTGCTCCTTCCCTTCCAAGCCCTGCCATGTGCCCAAATAGTGGTTTATGACCACATATGAGGTATCTGTGTACTCAGGAGAAATTGCCCAACAAATTTTAGGATCCTTTTCATCCTGTTGCCCATGTGAAAATGAAAAAATTGAGGCTAAAAGAAATGTTTTTGTGACAATAAAGTACTCTTTCATTTTTATGGATCAATTTGTGAAGCACCTGGGGGTTCAAAGTGCTCCCTATGCATGTACCGTATATAAGTTCCTTGGGGGAGTCAACTTCCAAAATGGGTCACTTGTGGGGGAGCTCCAATGTTAAGGCACACAGGGGCTCTCCATATGCCACATGGTGTCCACAATTGGAGTTAATTTTCTATTGAAATTGTTAGCGGACACCATGTCGCGTATTGAGAGCCCCTGTGTTCCACCAGCACAAAGGCAACTGGAAGAGTTGGGGTACAGCACCAAAAAATGGCGCCTCTAATGAATTTGTGGTGGCTGTGGGTTGTGGTTGGCAGAGTTATGGTGCACTGTGTGGCAGGTCATTGCCATACAGTGCACCATCACTGACACCATAGACTACAACAAGGGATCAAGTGTCCTTTTGTTGTAGTCTATGGTGTCACGGTGGTGATGCACTTTATGGCAGATCATTGCCATACAGTGCACCATCACCGTTACCCCAGAGACTACAAGAGGACACTTGATCCCTTGTTGTAGTCTATGGTGTCAGTGATGGTGCACTGTATGAGAATGATCTGCCATACAGTGCACCATCGCCGTGACCCCAGAGTCTACAACAAAGGATCAAGTATCCTCTTGTAGTCTCTGGTGTCAGTGATGGTGCACTGTATGGCAATGATCTGCTATACAGTGCACCATCACTGTTACCCACAACAAGATCATACCACATCTCCTGAGCAGGGAAGGATGCAAAAGAGTGTACAGACATTACAGCACAAGATCACAAATCTTTTTTGGAGATAATAGATTTTTAAAAAAGCGGGTAGGGAAATGTTTTACCTCACAAAAAGAATCAGCTATGATCCTGTGCAGTAATGTCTGTATACTCTTGTATTCCTCCCTGCCCAGGAGATGTGGTATGATCAGACCATGTCCCTGTATAGGCAATCATAACTCCTTAGAAATATACCCATTCCAACAATAACATGAATCAAAAAGTCTCCCTAGAGACAAGGAATGTCTAAAAACTCAATCTTTATTGAAGAGCTTTTTAAAAGTGTCACAACATCGACTTTAACAAAAATATCAGAGAAATATAGAAAAATACAATAGCCAATTGGAACTTGGGTAGGTGTGTGATATACATCTATTAATCTGTACTTTATACGTTTGATCGGATAGCCCTCAGTGACGATTCCTGTAAACTTTTTACTTGTCTCTCCCCTCCGGGAAGTGCGCTTGTGCTATGTGGAGCAGGGACAAATATATAAGATTATCTCAGCACAGGAGATGTGGTATGATCAGACCATGTCCCTGTACGGTCAGACACATCCATTACACAGTACATACCAGGGACACATATATAAAATTAACTCAGCACAGGAATGTTTTTTTTCTCCATTCGCCTTCCACGACAGCATTGGAGGATGTCGTCCACGCCCTATTGGGAGACAGGAACACAGCGAGGTTAAAAGCCCCTCCCCTTCCTCAGTACTCCAGTGTCTTCCTGTCCCTCTTGGGGCATGGAGAGGTTCCAGTGCTGTCAGGCCGGCAGAGGCAGCATTGGGGTGTACTTACAGCCGGGCCAGGGATGGACATCGGGGCGGTCTCCTCCTCCTTCACGGGGCTCCCCTGGTGGGACCAGCCTTCCTGCGTCCTACAGGGCAAAGCAGGCCATGTATTGCAGCTCCGGAGGCCTGTTCAGCTCTCTGGCGTCTCCCTCCTCCACCTGCGGTCCCTGGGGCATGCATCAGAGGTTTTTGGATGGCACTTCCGGTTTCGGGCGGGGCACCTCCGGTTCCGGGATGACACTTCCTGTTTCGGGCAGCAGCTCCTGTACGGGCTGTGGCAGGCTGGGCGCGGCTCCAGGGAACTCAGGAGGCCTATCGCGCGCTACTGCCCGCGGCCGGGGACCAGGAGGAGGGAGGGAACAGGTGTTGCTCGTTGCTGCAGCTTCCAGGCCTTCCCCTCTGAAAGAGAAGAAGCTCCAGGATTGTTACTCTGTGGATATCATGGAGGCTGGCCAGAGCTCAGCGTCAGATGACGGTGAGGATATTATCTCTGTTGCCTCTGTCCAGACACGAGAATCTGGACACTACTATTTTTCCACGGAGTCCATGGGTAAATTGGTGGACACTGTCCATAGTACCATGGGAGTAGAGGTGGTGGAACCCCCTTCTTCTATGCAGGACTAAATGTTCAGAGGCCTTAAGACTAAGCGGCAATTGGGCTTCCCTGTCCATGAGGTCATCCAGGTTCTCATCCGTTGGGAGTGGGAGTCTCCAGAACATCGGCTGCTCACTCCATCCAAGTAGATTGGAGGGTGATGACTTTGGGAGGTCCTGAAGGTGGACATCCAGGTGGCCAGGGTAGCATATAAGACCGCGTTGCCTTTTGAAGATTCCTCCCAGTTGAAGGACCCCCTCGATCGTAAGATGGAGAGTGTCCTCAAAAACTCCTGGGAGGCGGAAGCTATGTCTTTAAAGGTGAACATTTCCTCTACATGTGTGGCCAGGTCTCTCTAAGTGGATCACCCAGCTGGAAGAATTCATCCTGCAGGGTACTCCCAGGGAGGAGATTTGGACTCCATTCCACTTCCGAGATGTGCTACTGGCTTCCTGACCGATGCCTCTGCTGAGTCAATCCACATTGGCGCCAGGTGCGCAGTGTTGGCTAACACAGCTCACAGGGCAGTGTGGCTTACATTGTGGAATGGGTAGGTCACGTCTAAGCTCCAGCTGTGTGGCCTCCCCTTTCAAAGGTCTTTTGTCTTGGGTCCGGCATTGGATGACATCCTGGGAAAGGTGTCAGACCAGAAATGGGTCTCCCGGAACAGAAGCCCTTTCGGCCTGAGCACAGCCAACCCTCCCAGTCTAAAGGGAACGGTAAGTCTGGTCGCTGGGCATTCCATAAAGGGGACAAGACCTGTAATATCTTGCTCCCCCAGCAGCGGCATCACCAGCCACCCCCTAAACAATGCTGCCTTCCCCATTGCGGGGCTGCGGTTTCTGCCACAGTGACAAGCAATCTCCTCGTGCCTTTGGATCCTCTCGACCATTCGGGAGGGTCTGCGCTTGGAATTCGAGAGCCAGCCCCTCCGTGTCTTCGAGTCCCCTCCCTTCCTCAGGGGGACTTTCACACATTTTTTTCTTGTCGGGTCTTCGAGACCTGTTGGATTCGGGTGTGAGGTCCCCGGTTCCTCCTGTAGAGGAAGGACAGGGGCGTTACTCCAGGTTGTTTGTGGACCTCCAGAACGTGTATTATCATGTCCACATTCACCCGTCCCACAAGCGCTTTCTGCGATTCGCGATCTCCGGGGCAGGCGGGACGGTCCATTGTCGGTTTAATGTGCTGCCCTTCGGATTTTCGTCGGCCCCCAGAGTTTACCAAACTCATGGGGGAAGTGATCGCATTCATCCAGACCCCGGGGATATGTGTGCTTCCCTACTTAGACGACATGTTGGTGGTGGCTCCTTCGGTAGTGGTTCTGTGCACACAGGTCTCCAAAACGTTGGAGATTCTTCAGTCCCTGGGGTGGGTGACCAATCTTTGGGAATCGGAACGGGTGCCGGCAACCCGTCGTCAAATTTTGGGAGTCTTGCTGGCCTCCTCCAGACAGACCTCGTTCCTTCCTGCGGCACATCAGCTTCTGTGCCGCGTGCATCTGACCTGCTTCCAGGCAAGGGGGTCGCCCTCCTTGCGGGAAGCAATATCCCTGTTAGAGGCCATGATGGCCTGCATTCAGTTAGTAACATGGGCTCAGGCTCCTTCCCGACTGCCCCAGGAACAGATACTGAGTTCCTGGGACGGACATCAGAATTCCTTAAACTCGCGGGTCCGGACCCGGGGCGGGTGGTAACCTTGCTTTCCTGGTGGATGAATCCCAGACACCTTCAGACGGGGGTGGCCTGGCTGCAGGCTCCTGTGGCCTCCGTTACCACTGATGCCAGCGGTTCCGGTTGGGGCACGATGGTGGATCGCACATTGTTCCAGGGGATTAGGAGTCGCTCGGTCAGTCGCTAGTCTTCAAACTTCCGGGAACTTTTGGCAGTGGAGGGAGCGCTTCAAGCGCAGCTCACGTTCTCCGGGGTCATCATGTCAAGGTCCTGTCAGACAATGTGACTACGGTTGCCTTCTTGCAGCACCAAGGCTTACACTTTCAGGGGCTGGCAAGTCTGATCTTTTCGTGGGCAGTACGCCATCTTCTCTCCTCCTCGGCAGTACATCTGAAGGGAATGGCCAATGTATAGGCAGATTTCTTGAGCCGCACGGAGGTCCACCCAGGACAATGGTGCCTCCATCCGGATGTATTTCGCTCTTTTACGGACAGGTGGGGTGTCCCTTCGATCGACCTGTTCGCTTCGGGCTTGAATACAAAGGTGCCGCCTTATTCTCCCTGACACGGTCGGACCATTCTCGGGGGCTGGACGCCTTTGCCCATCCCTGGGCCTTCCATTTGGTGTATGCATTTCCTCCAATCCCGCTACTTCCCAAGGCGTTGCAAAAGATTCGGGCAGAGGGGGTGACGACTATCCTGGTGGCCCCCCTGTGGCCCAAACAGCGTGGTACGACGCCATCCGAGACCTGGACTGGAGGGACTGATTATGTTGCCCCACTGTCTCGACCTACTGTCCCAGGGTCCTCTTTCACCCGGGCCCTCGGTGGCTCAATCTGGCGGCCTGGCTGTTGCGGCCGAGATCCTGAGGACCAAGGGTCTCTCCCAGGCAGTGATCCGCACACTTCAGCAGGGCCTGCAGCCTGTGACGCACGGTATGTACGGGAGGGCTGGAATCTGTTCCTGTCCTGGTGTGCTCCTTTCATCCCGGCCATGCATCATCCTAATGTGGCCCAACTCTTGGATTTTTGCAGCGTGGCTTGGATTTGGGGCTTCGGCCGAGCACTCAAGTCCAGGTGTTGGCACTTGGGGCAGTTTTTGCCCAGGATCTTGCTTCCCATCGATGGATCAAGCTGTTTTTTACTTCTGTTTGGGGGCGACGTCCCCGGTTCGGCCTTCTCTTCCTCCCTGGGATTTTAAGATTGTTCTCCAAGGGCTTTCTCGCAGTCCCTTTGCACCGTTGTCTGCTGCATCCCTTACGTCTCTCTCACAAGGTGGCGTTTTTGGTGGCCATCACTTCTGCTCCCAGAGTTGGAGAACTGCAGGCACTCTCTGTCCGGGCTCCGTGCCTCGTGGTGTCTGTTGTTCGCATTACGCTTCGGTTGCATTCATCTTTTCTTCCGAAAGTTGTGTCAGCTTTCCATCGGTCCCAGGTTGTGGTTCTACCTTTATTTTGTCAATCTCCTGCTAATGTGGCTGAGGCCGTGTTTCACTCCTTCGATGTTCGTCGGACTGTCCTCCACTACCTCCGAGAGACGGCTTTCTGGAGGTTAGATCAGAACCTGTTTTGTTCAGCATTTTGGGAAAAATACAGGGAAGAAGACTTCCAAGGCTACCATCGCTTCCTGGATCATGAAGGTGATCTGTGAGGCCTACGTCGCTCTGGTTCTTGCTCCTCCGGTGGGGTTGACGGCTCCTTCAACTCGGGCTGCTGCTACGTCCTGGGTGGAGCAGGCTGGAGCCTCATCGGAGCTGATTTGCAGAGCGGCTACGTGGTAGTCTCTCCTCACTTTTTCTCGCCACTATAGGTTAGATCTGTCCTTCAGTCGGGATCTGTCCTTTGGTAGGAAAGTCCTACAGGCAATAGTCCCACCCTGAGGAGTATCGGTGGTATTCCTCCAATACTGTCGTGGAAGGCGAATGGAAAAAACTGAATTAGTCCTTACCGGTAATTCTTTTTCTTGGAGCCTTCCACGACAGCATCAGTTCCCCCCCACCCCCCCGTTGGTGTTTGGTTCCGGTTTGTATCAGGTAATCCATGGCTAAGGGTGATCTTGGTAAACACTGGAGTACTGAGGAAGGGGAGGGGCTTTTAACTTCTCTGTGTTTCTGTCCCCCCAATAGGGCGTGGACGACATCCTCCAATGCTGTCGTGGAAGGCTCCAAGAAAAGAAATTACCGGTAAGGACTAATTCAGTTTTTTAGATGCATCCAATTGTGTAAATTATCATTAGTCCAAGATCTATTGATTAAAGTGAGCAATAGACTGAATTTTTTTCATGGGAAAACCCTTTAAGTACCCTTTACTTCCTGCAGTTATTTTCTTTGCTAAGGGGTTCCTTCCTGACAAGGAGCCACACACAGGACCTGGGTATTAGTATGACCGTCTGAACCTGCAGTTATATGGACGGATAATCGGTAAGTAGGAAGACTTCGCCAGAGAAAATAACTTCAGGAAATAAAAGGATTGGACTGCAGAGGCCTGGGGTATGGTGATTTTCTCAGATGAAGCTCCCTTCATGCTGTTTGTAAAAAGAAGAATGTTCAGCTCACCCCTGTTAAGTCCTGGTTCCTTGTCTGGTCATCAGCGCACGGAGCCGCCCTGGTCCTGGCGGTGAGTAAATGCAATATACAAGAAAAGTTGTCTCCAGCAACCACAGGAGATAGGGTTCATCAAATTTGACGTTTATGTAGCCATCATTGTTAAAAGCACGGACATGCTTTTAACATGGAGGCAATCCCAGTGCAGGAAACATCCATTTCAACCTACACGGTCTTAGTTACCTTCTCATGGTTTATGGGCAAACAGTTACTGGCCAATATGTGTACTAAGAACCTTACTTTACAAAGATAAAATATCCCCCAAAAAAATCCCAAAATTTAATTTTTTCCAAAAACGCATGTTTTTATATTTTTTCTCAAATGCATAGGTGCTTTACTTCTATCTATCCATATGTGTATATACACACATGATTGGCAGTGATTGAGTGCAAATGTGAACCTTTTTTTGTAGATAGATATAAAAAGATGGAGAGATATAGGTAGTTGGATAGATAGATAGATAGACAGACAGATTGACACAGCATGGTCTTTTATAGCCACTGTTTCATGACATCACATAAGCCATTGTGACATCATCCTATGCAAATGAGCACATGACATCACAGGAAGTCCAAAGCCACAGGGCAAGTCACATGATCAGCTTGACTGATAGGCCTGAGTTTGACAACAGTTCTAAAGTCTGTATATTTATATAAAGCTGAATGTATGTGTGTGTATCAAAGCTCCGCCCCCCGGTAGTGGCATGGTAGGAGAGGGACCCATCAGATCTAAGGTCACCTTGTCATGGTTTATCGGCAAACAGTTACTGGCCAATATGTGTACTAAGAACATTACTTTACAAAGATAAAATATCCCCAAAAAAAATCCCAAAATTTAATTTTTTCCAAAAACGCAAGTTTTTATATTTTTTCTCAAATGCATACGTGCTTTACTTCTATCTATCCATATGTGTATATACACACATGATTGGCAGTGATTGAGTGCTGCTGTGAACCTTTTTTTGTAGATAGATAGATAGACATACAGACAGCCAGACAGATAGATAGACAGACAGACAGATTGACACAGTATGGTCTTTTATAGCCACTGTTCCATGACATCACATAAGCCATTGTGACATCATCCTATGTAAATGAGCACATGACATAACAGGAAGACCAAACCTACAGGGCAAGTCACATGATCAGCTTGACTGATAGGCCTGAGTTATACAACAGTTCTAAAGTCTCTATATTTATATAAAGCTGAATGTATGTGTGTGTATCAAAGCTCCGCCCCCCGGTAGTGGCATGGTAGGACAGGGACCCATCAGATCTAAGGTTACCTTGTCATGGTTTAAGGGCAAACAGTTACTGGCCAATAAGTGTACTAAGAACCTTACTTTACAAAGATAAAATATCCCCAAAAAAAAATCAAAAAATTTAATTTTTTCCAAAAACGCATGTTTTTATATTTTTTCTCAAATGCATAGGTGTTTTACTTCTAACTATCCATATGTGTATATACACACATTATTGGCAGTGATTGAGTGCTGCTGTGAACCTTTTTTTGTAGATAGATAGATATAAAAAGATGGAAAGATATAGGTAGTTGGATAGATAGATAGATAGATAGATAGTAGGGCTGGGCGATTAATCGAATTAATTCGATTAATTCGCCCCCTGCTGTGGCCACGATTGTGGTTTTATTAACAATCGTGTAATTCGATTTAAAATGGCGCCGCTTTGCATTGTGGGTGTTGTAGTTTCTTAGGAGGAGCAGCCGTCAATATGTACAGGGAAAGAACTTCAACTCCCAGCAGACGTTGCCTGTGTTGGCTGGGTCGTAAGTCCCGCCCCCCCCCTCGTCATCATCAGGCCCGCTCATTGGCCCGTGCTCTTGCCCTCCTGCACTGCGCGGGAAGAGAAGAAATGAGAGCCGATGAACTTGAAGAGGATTGTGCTGGTCTGGAGGAAGGAGAATCAGCTGAGAAGCAGCTCCAACCTCCGGGTAAAAAGGTGAAAGACCTCCTGCTGTGACTGTGCTGTGCAGGCAGAGAGAAGGAGTGAGTGGGGGAGGGGCTGCCCGGGGACAGCTGCTGGGAGCAGGAGAAGCTCGATATGTATCCCCTTCCTGCAGCAGAAAGAAGTGTATGTGTGAGGTATCTGTAAAATATGTGTTTGAGTGTCTTCTGTGTGAGTTGTGTGTCATGTGTCTGTGTCTTCTGTGTGAGTTGTGTGTCATGTCTCTGTGTCTTCTGTGTGAGTTGTGTGTCATGTCTCTGTGTCTTCTGTGTGAGTTGTGTGTCATGTCTGTGTCTTCTGTGTGAGTTGTGTGTCATGTGTCTGTGTCTTCTGTGTGAGTTGTGTGTCATGTCTCTGTGTCTTCTGTGTGAGTTGTGTGTCATGTGTCTGTGTCTTCTGTGTGAGTTGTGTGTCATGTCTCTGTGTATTCTGTGTGAGTTGTGTTTCATGTCTGTGTCTTCTGTGTGTCTTCTGTGTGAGCTGTGTGTGTCACTGTCCTGTGTGTCCTGTCTCTGTGTGTCCTTTCTCTGTGTCTTCTGTGTGTCCTGTCTCTGTGTGTCCTGTCTCTGTGTCATGTCTCTGTGTGTCATGTGTATGTGTCTTCTGTGTGAGTTGTGTGTCATTGTCTGTGTGTCTTCTGTGTGAGTTGTGTGTCCTGTCTCTGTGTGTCGTGTCTCTGTGTGTCGTGTCTCTGTGTGTCGTGTCTCTGTGTGTCGTGTGTCTCTGTGTGTCGTGTGTCTCTGTGTGTCGTGTGTCTGTGTGTCGTGTGTCCTGTCTCTGTGTGAGCTGTGTGTCATGTCTCTGTCTTCTGTGTGAGCTGTGTGTCATGTGTCTCTGTGTGTCATGTGTCTCTGTGTGTCATGTGTCTCTGTGTGCTAGTTGTGTCATGTGTCTCTGTGCTAGTTGTATCTGTGTGTCATGTGTCTCTGTGTGCTAGTTGTATCTGTGTGTAATGTCTCTGTGTGTGAGTAGCGGGGTGCAGAAGGACAGAGGAGCAGCAGGAGAGACAAATGAGAGGAGGACGGGGTGCAAGAGGAGCAGCAGGAGGGACAGGAGAGGAGGACAGGGGTGCAGGAGGAGAGAGGAGCAGCAGGAGGGACAAATGAGAGGAGGACGGGGTGCAAGAGAAGCAGCAGGAGGGACAGGAGAGGAGGACTGGGTGCAGGAGGACAGCCGAGTAGCAGGAGGGACAGGGAAGAGGAGGACATGGGTGCAAGAGGAGCAGCAGAAGGGACAGAGGAGAGCAGGACGGGGGTGCAGGAGGACAGAGGAGAGCAGGACGGGGGTGCAGGAGGACAGAGGAGCAACAGGACAGGGGTGCAGGAGGACAGAGGAGCAGCAGGAGGGACAGGACAGAGGAGCAGCAGGAGGGACAAAGGAGAGGACAAAGGTGCAGGAGGACCGAGGAGCAGCAGGAGGGACAGCGAAGAGGAGGACAGGGATGCAGGAGGACAGAGGAGCAGCAGGAGGGACAAAGGAGAGGAGGACAGGGTGCAGGAGGACAGAGGAGCAGCAGGAGGGACAAAGGAAAGGAGGACGGGGGTGCAAGAGGAGCAGCAGGAGGGACAGAGGAGAGGAGGACGGGGGTGCAGGAGCACAGAGGAGAGGAGGACGGGGGTGCAGGAGGACAGAGGAGCAGCAGGAGGGAGAGCGGAGAGGAGGACAGGAGCAGCAGGAGGGACAAAGGAGACGAGGACGGGGTGCAAGAGGAGCAGCAGGAGGGACAGGAGAGGAGGACGAGGTGAAGGAGGACAGCCGTGCAGCAGGAGGGACAGGGAAGAGGAGGACGGTGGTGCAGGAGGACAGAGGAGAGCAGGACGGTGGTGCAGGAGGACAGAGGAGAGCAGGACGGTGGTGCAGGAGGACAGAGGAGAGCAGGACGGTGGTGCAGGAGGACAGAGGAGAGCAGGACGGTGGTGCAGGAGGACAGAGGAGAGCAGGACGGTGGTGCAGGAGGACAGAGGAGAGGAGGACGGGGGTGGTGGAGGACAGAGGAGAGGAGGATGGGGGTGCTGTATACATATACTGTGTGTATGATATATACTGTGTATGCTGTATACATATATAAAAAAAAATCGAGATTTAAATCGAAAATCGTCCATAGGTTTAAATAAAATCGAGATTTTGATTTTTTCCAAAATCGTCCAGCCCTAATAGATAGATAGATAGATAGATAGATATATCAAAATATTAGCAGCACCCTGGTAATGCCAATCACATGCAAACACTGATGTTCCCAGAAGATGGACAAACAGTAGTAAAAGTGCGAACCGTACATGGACGTAAATCTGTGATAGAGCCTGTTTTCTACTATACAGCTTTTCTATTATACAGGTTATTTTATTTTATCCAGAACCAAAACTCACCAAGTGCAAGAAAATATGTCTTCACCCAATGAGTGTTCAAAGACAAATGATTGATATTGACACAGCATGGTCTTTTACAGCCACTGTTCCATGACATCACATAAGCCATTGTGACATCATCCTATGCAAATGAGCACATGACATCACAGAAAGACCAAAGCCACAGAGGAAGACACATGATCAGCTTGACAGATAGGCCTGAGTTTGACAACAGTTTCTAAAGTCTGTATATTTATATAAAGCTGAATGTATGTGTGTGTATCAAAGTTCCACCCCCAGTAGGGTATGGTAGGACAGGGACCCATCAGATCTAAGCTCACCTTGTCATGGTTTATAGGCAAACAGTTACTGGCCAATATGTGTACTAAGGACCTTACTTTACAAAGATAAAACATCCAAAAAAAATCCAAAAATTTAGTTTTTTTTAAAAAACGCATGTTTTTATATTTTTTCTCAAATGCATAGGTGTTTTACTTCTACCTATCCATATGTGTATATACACACATGATTGGTAGTGATTGAGAGCTGCTGTGAACCTTTTATTGTAGATAGATAGATATAAAAAGAAGATGGTAGTAGATATAGTAGTTAGATAGATAGATAGATAGATAGATAGATAGATAGATATCAAAATATTAGCAGCACCCTGGTAATGCCAATCACATGCAAACACTGATGTTCCCAGAAGATGGACAAACAGTAGTAAAAGTGCGAACCGTACATGGACGTAAATCTGTGATAGAGCCTGTTTTCTACTATACAGCTTTTCTATTATACAGGTTATTTTATTTTATCCAGAACCAAAACTCACCAAGTGCAAGAAAAAAATGTCTTCACCCAATGAGTGTTCAAAGACAAATGATTGATATTGACACAGCATGGTCTTTTACAGCCACTGTTCCATGACATCACATAAGCCATTGTGACATCATCCTATGCAAATGAGCACATGACATCACAGAAAGACCAAAGCCACAGAGGAAGACACATGATCAGCTTGACAGATAGGCCTGAGTTTGACAACAGTTCTAAAGTCTGTATATTTATATAAAGCTGAATGTATGTGTGTGTATCAAAGTTCCACCCCCAGTAGGGGTATGGTAGGACAGGGACCCATCAGATCTAAGCTCACCTTGTCATGGTTTATAGGCAAACAGTTACTGGCCAATATGTGTACTAAGGACCTTACTTTACAAAGATAAAACATCCAAAAAAAATCCAAAAATTTAGTATTTTGCCACAGAGGAAGACACATGATCAGCTTGACAGATAGGCCTGAGTTTGACAACAGTTCTAAAGTCTGTATATTTATATAAAGCTGAATGTATGTGTGTGTATCAAAGTTCCACCCCCAGTAGGGGTATGGTAGGACAGGGACCCATCAGATCTAAGCTCACCTTGTCATGGTTTATAGGCAAACAGTTACTGGCCAATATGTGTACTAAGGACCTTACTTTACAAAGATAAAACATCCAAAAAAATCCAAAAATTTAGTTTTTTTTAAAAAACGCATGTTTTTATATTTTTCTCAAATGCATAGGTGTTTTACTTCTACCTATCCATATTGTATATACACACATGATTGGTAGTGATTGAGAGCTGCTGTGAACCTTTTATTGTAGATAGATAGATATAAAAAGATGGAGAGATATAGGTAGTTGGATAGATATAGTAGATAGATAGATAGATAGATAATAGATAACAAAATATTAGCAGCACCCTGGTAATGCCAATCACATGCAAACACTGATGTTCCCAGAAGATGGACAAACAGTAGTAAAAGTGCGAACCGTACATGGACGTAAATCTGTGATAGAGCCTGTTTTCTACTATACAGCTTTTCTATTATACAGGTTATTTTATTTTATCCAGAACCAAAACTCACCAAGTGCAAGAAAATATGTCTTCACCCAATGAGTGTTCAAAGACAAATGATTGATATTGACACAGCATGGTCTTTTACAGCCACTGTTCCATGACATCACATAAGCCATTGTGACATCATCCTATGCAAATGAGCACATGACATCACAGAAAGACCAAAGCCACAGAGGAAGACACATGATCAGCTTGACAGATAGCCTGAGTTTGACAACAGTTCTAAAGTCTGTATATTTATATAAAGCTGAATGTATGTGTGTGTATCAAAGTTCCACCCCCAGTAGGGTATGGTAGGACAGGGACCCATCAGATCTAAGCTCACCTTGTCATGGTTTATAGGCAAACAGTTACTGGCCAATATGTGTACTAAGGACCTTACTTTACAAAGATAAAACATCCAAAAAAAATCCAAAAATTTAGTTTTTTTTTAAAAAACGCATGTTTTTATATTTTTTCTCAAATGCATAGGTGTTTTACTTCTACCTATCCATATGTGTATATACACACATGATTGGTAGTGATTGAGAGCTGCTGTGAACCTTTTATTGTAGATAGATAGATATAAAAAGATGGAGAGATATAGGTAGTTGGATAGATAGATAGATAGATAGATAGATAGATAGTAGATAGATAGATATATCAAAATATTAGCAGCACCCTGGTAATGCCAATCACATGCAAACACTGATGTTCCCAGAAGAGGGACAAACAGTAGTAAAAGTGCGAACCGTACATGGACGTAAATCTGTGATAGAGCCTGTTTTCTACTATACAGCTTTTCTATTATACAGGTTATTTTATTTTATCCAGAACCAAAACTCACCAAGTGCAAGAAAATATGTCTTCACCCAATGAGTGTTCAAAGACAAATGATTGATATTGACACAGCATGGTCTTTTACAGCCACTGTTCCATGACATCACATAAGCCATTGTGACATCATCCTATGCAAATGAGCACATGACATCACAGAAAGACCAAAGCCACAGAGGAAGACACATGATCAGCTTGACAGATAGGCCTGAGTTTGACAACAGTTCTAAAGTCTGTATATTTATATAAAGCTGAATGTATGTGTGTGTATCAAAGTTCCACCCCCAGTAGGGGTATGGTAGGACAGGGACCCATCAGATCTAAGCTCACCTTGTCATGGTTTATAGGCAAACAGTTACTGGCCAATATGTGTACTAAGGACCTTACTTTACAAAGATAAAACATCCAAAAAAATCCAAAAATTTAGTTTTTTTTAAAAAACGCATGTTTTTATATTTTTTCTCAAATGCATAGTGTTTTACTTCTACCTATCCATATGTGTATATACACACATGATTGGTAGTGATTGAGAGCTGCTGTGAACCTTTTCTTGTAGATAGATAGATATAAAAAGATGGAGAGATATAGGTAGTTGGATAAAATAGATAGATAGATAGATAGAATAGATAGATAGATAGATAGATATCAAAATATTAGCAGCACCCTGGTAATGCCAATCACATGCAAACACTGATGTTCCCAGAAGATGGACAAACAGTAGTAAAAGTGCGAACCGTACATGACGTAAATCTGTGATAGAGCCTGTTTTCTACTATACAGCTTTTCTATTATACAGGTTATTTATTTTATCCAGAACCAAAACTCACCAAGTGCAAGAAAATATGTCTTCACCCAATGAGTGTTCAAAGACAAATGATTGATATTGACACAGCATGGTCTTTTACAGCCACTGTTCCATGACATCACATAAGCCATTGTGACATCATCCTATGCAAATGAGCACATGACATCACAGAAAGACCAAAGCCACAGAGGAAGACACATGATCAGCTTGACAGATAGGCCTGAGTTTGACAACAGTTCTAAAGTCTGTATATTTATATAAAGCTGAATGTATGTGTGTGTATCAAAGTTCCACCCCCAGTAGGGTATGGTAGGACAGGACCCATCAGATCTAAGCTCACCTTGTCATGGTTTATAGGCAAACAGTTACTGGCCAATATGTGTACTAAGGACCTTACTTTACAAAGATAAAACATCCAAAAAAAATCCAAAAATTTAGTTTTTTTTAAAAAACGCATTTTTTATATTTTTTCTCAAATGCATAGTGTTTTACTTCTACCTATCCATATGTGTATATACACACATGATTGGTAGTGATTGAGAGCTGCTGTGAACCTTTTATTGTAGATAGATAGATATAAAAAGATGGAGAGATATAGATGATAGATAGATGATAGATAGATAGATAGATAGATAGATAGATAGATAGATATCAAAATATTAGCAGCACCCTGGTAATGCCAATCACATGCAAACACTGATGTTCCCAGAAGATGGACAAACAGTAGTAAAAGTGCGAACCGTACATGGACGTAAATCTGTGATAGAGCCTGTTTTTCTACTATACAGCTTTTCTATTATACAGGTTATTTTTTTTATCCAGAACCAAAACTCACCAAGTGCAAGAAAATATGTCTTCACCCAATGAGTGTTCAAAGACAAATGATTGATATTGACACAGCATGGTCTTTTACAGCCACTGTTCCATGACATCACATAAGCCATTGTGACATCATCCTATGCAAATGAGCACATGACATCACAGAAAGACCAAAGCCACAGAGGAAGACACATGATCAGCTTGACAGATAGGCCTGAGTTTGACACAGTTCTAAAGTCTGTAATTTATATAAAGCTGAATGTATGTGTGTGTATCAAAGTTCCACCCCCAGTAGGGGTATGGTAGGACAGGGACCCATCAGATCTAAGCTCACCTTGTCATGGTTTATAGGCAAACAGTTACTGGCCAATATGTGTACTAAGGACCTTACTTTACAAAGATAAAACATCCAAAAAAAAATCCAAAAAATTTAGTTTTTTTTAAAAAACGCATGTTTTTATATTTTTTCTCAAATGCATAGGTGTTTTACTTCTACCTATCCATATGTGTATATACACACATGATTGGTAGTGATTGAGAGCTGCTGTGAACCTTTTATTGTAGATAAGATAGATATAAAAAGATGGAGAGATATAGGTATTGGATAGATAGATAGATAAGATAGATAATAATAGATAATAATATCAAAATATAGCAGCACCCTAATGCCAATCACATGCAAACACTGATTCCAAAATGGACAAACAGTATAAAAGTGCGAACCTACATGACGTAAATCTGTGATAGAGCCTGTTTCTACTATACACTTTCTATTATACAGGTTATTTATTTATCCAGAACAAACTCACCAAGTCAAGAAAAATTCTTCACCAATGATGTTCAAAGACAATGATGATATTGACACAGCATGGTCTTTACAGCCATGTTCCATGACATCACAAAGCCATGTGACATCACCTAGCAAAGAGCACATGACATCAAAAAGACCAAAGCCACAAGAAGACACATGATCCTTGACAGATAGCCTGAGTTTGACACATTCTAAGTTGTAATTATATAAACTGATGTATTGTGGTATCAAAGTTCACCCCGTGGATGGTAGACAGGACCCTCAATCTAACTCACCTTGTCATGTTATAGGAACATTACTGCCAATATGTACTAAGACCTTACTTACAAGATAAAACATCAAAAAATCAAAATTTAGTTTTTTAAAACCAGTTTTTAATTTTCTCAAATGCTAGTTTTACTTCTACCACATATTGTATACACACTGATTGTATGATTGAGAGCTGCTGGAACTTTTGTAGAGATAATATAAAAGATGAGAATATAGGTATTGGATAGATAGATAGATAATAGATAGATAATAATTAGAATCAAAATATTAGCACACCCGGTAATGCCAATCACATCAAACACGATTTCCCGAAGATGAAAACATAGTAAAAGTGCGAACCGTAATGCTAAATCTGTGATAGAGCCTTTCTATATACAGCTTTTCTATTATACAGTTATTATTTTATCCAACCAACTCACCAAGTGCAAGAAAATAGTCTCACCCAATGATGTTCAAGACAAATATTGATATTGACACAGCATGTCTTACAGCACTGTCATGCATCACATAAGCCATTGTAATCATCCTATCAAATGACACATAATCACAAAAACAAGCACAGAGAAACACATATCGCTTGACAGATAGGCCTAGTTTGACAACAGTTAAAGTCTGTATATTTATATAAAGCTGAATGTATGTGTGTGTATCAAGTTCCACCCCATAGGTATGTAGACAGGGAACCCATCAGATCTAAGCTCAACCTTGTCATGGTTTATAGGCAACAGTTACTGCCAATATGTGTACTAAGGACCTTACTTTACAAAGATAAAACATCCAAAAAAATAAAAATTTAGTTTTTTTTAAAAAACGCATGTTTTTATATTTTTCTCAAATGCAAGGTGTTTTACTTTACCTATCCATATGTGTATATACACACATGATTGGTATGATTGAGAGCTGCTGTGAACCTTTATTGATAGATAGATAATATAAAAGATGGAGAGATATAGTGTATTGATAGATAGTAGATAATAGATAATAGATGGGATAGATAGATAATACAATATTAGCAGCACCTGTAATGCCAATCACATGCAAACACTGATGTTCCCAGAAGATGGACAAACAGTAGTAAAAGTGCGAACCGTACATGACGTAAATCTTGATAGAGCCTGTTTTCTACTATAACAGCTTTTCTATTATACAGGTTTATTTATTTTATCCAGAACCAAAATCACCAAGTGCAAGAAAATATGTCTTCACCCAATGAGTGTTCAAAGACAAATGATTGATATTGACACAGCATGGTCTTTTACAGCCACTGTTCCATGACATCACATAAGCCATTGTGACATCATCCTATGCAAATGAGCACATGACATCACAGAAAGACCAAAGCCACAGAGGAAGCACATGATCAGCTTGACAGATAGCCTGAGTTTGAACACAGTTCTAAAGTCTGTATATTTATATAAAGCTGAATGTATGTGTGTGTATCAAAGTTCCACCCCCAGTAAGGGGATGGTAGGACAGGGACCCATCAGATCTAAGCTCACCTTGTCATGGTTTATAGCAACAGTTACTGGCCAATATGTGTACTAAGACCTTACTTACAAAGATAAAACATCCAAAAAAAATCAAAAATTTAGTTTTTTAAAAAAACGCATGTTTTATATTTTTCTCAAATGCATAGTGTTTTACTTCTAACCTATCCATATGTGTATATACACAATGATTGTATGATTGAGAGCTGCTGTGAACCTTTTACTTGTAAATGATATATAAAAAGATGGAGAATATAGGTAGTTGGAATAAAGATAATAGATAAATAATAGAAATAGATGTATTTAACAAAATATTAGCATCACCCTGGTAATGCCAATCACATGCAAACACTGATGTTCCCAGAAATGGACAAACAGTAGTAAAAGTCGAACCGTACATGGACTAAATCTGTGATAGAGCCTGTTTTCTACTATACAGCTTTTCTATTATACAGGTTATTTTATTTATCCAGAACCAAAACTCACCAAGTGCAAGAAAATATGTCTCACCCAATGAGTGTTCAAAGACAAATGATTGATATTGACACAGCATGGTCTTTTACAGCCACTGTTCCATGACATCACATAAGCCATTGTGACATCATCCTATGCAAATGAGCACATGACATCACAGAAAGACCAAAGCCACAGAGGAAGACACATGATCAGCTTGACAGATAGCCTGAGTTTGACAACAGTTCTAAAGTCTGTATATTTATATAAAGCTGAATGTATGTGTGTGTATCAAAGTTCCACCCCCAGTAGGGGTATGGTAGGACAGGGACCCATCAGATCTAAGCTCACCTTGTCATGGTTTATAGGCAAACAGTTACTGGCCAATATGTGTACTAAGGACCTTACTTTACAAAGATAAAACATCCAAAAAAATCCAAAAATTTAGTTTTTTTATTAAAAAACGCATGTTTTTATATTTTTTCTCAAATGCATAGGTGTTTTACTTCTACCTATCCATATGTGTATATACACACATGATTGGTAGTGATTTGAGAGCTGCTGTGAACCTTTTATCTTGTAGATAGATAGATTAATAAAAAGATGGAGAGATATAGGTAGTTGGATAGATAGATAGATAGATAGATAGATAGATAGATAGATAGATAGATATCAAAATATTAGCAGCACCCTGGTAATGCCAATCACATGCAAACACTGATGTTCCCAGAAGATGGACAAACAGTAGTAAAAGTGCGAACCGTACATGGACGTAAATCTGTGATAGAGCCTGTTTTCTACTATACAGCTTTTCTATTATACAGGTTATTTTATTTTTTTTTCTCAAATGCATAGGTGTTTTACTTCTACCTATCCATATGTGTATATACACACATGATTGGTAGTGATTGAGAGCTGCTGTGAACCTTTTATTGTAGATAGATAGATATAAAAAGATGGAGAGATATAGGTAGTTGGATAGATAGATAGATAGATAGATAATAGATAGATAGATATCAAAATATTAGCAGCACCCTGGTAATGCCAATCACATGCAAACACTGATGTTCCCAGAAGATGGACAAACAGTAGTAAAAGTGCGAACCGTACATGGACGTAAATCTGTGATAGAGCCTGTTTTCTACTATACAGCTTTTCTATTATACAGGTTATTTTATTTTATCCAGAACCAAAACTCACCAAGTGCAAGAAAATATGTCTTCACCCAATGAGTGTTCAAAGACAAATGATTGATATTGACACAGCATGGTCTTTTACAGCCACTGTTCCATGACATCACATAAGCCATTGTGACATCATCCTATGCAAATGAGCACATGACATCACAGAAAGACCAAAGCCACAGAGGAAGACACATGATCAGCTTGACAGATAGGCCTGAGTTTGACAACAGTTCTAAAGTCTGTATATTTATATAAAGCTGAATGTATGTGTGTGTATCAAAGTTCCACCCCAGTAGGGGTATGGTAGGACAGGGACCCATCAGATCTAAGCTCACCTTGTCATGGTTTATAGGCAAACAGTTACTGGCCAATATGTGTACTAAGGACCTTACTTTACAAAGATAAAACATCCAAAAAAAATCAAAAATTTAGTTTTTTTAAAAAACGCATGTTTTTTATATTTTTTCTCAAATGCATAGGTTTTTACTTCTACCTATCCTATGTGTAATCCACTGATTGTAGTGTAAGCTGCTGTGAACCTTTTGTAAGAAAATAAAGTTGGGATTAATATGATAGATAGATATGATCAAAATATACACACCGTAATGCACACTCAAACACGAGTCCAAATGACAACATAAAAGTCACCGACATGACAATCTGTGATAGAGCCTGTTCACACGTTCATTATACAGATATTATCCAAACCAAACACCAGCAAGAAAATGTTCACATGATGTCAAGCATGATGTTGACCAGCAGTCTTTTCAGCGTTAGACAATAACCTGAATCACGAAAACAAGAATAGAAACAAACGAGAACAATATGTTACAATAGCAGTTGACAACAGTTCTAAAGTCTGTATATTATAAAAGCTGAATGTATGTGTATAAGTTCACCCAGTAGGTATGTAGGAAGGGACCACAATCAGCTCACCTTGTCATGGTTAACACATACTGCCAAATGTACAAGACCTACTTTACAAAGATAAAACACAAAAAAAAAAAAAATAAAACATTTTATTTTCTCATGCATGTTTTTTCTCTATCCATTTTAACACACATATTGTATGATTGAGCTCTGTGACTTTTGTGTAGTAGATATAAAAATGGAGGATAGGTATGATAGATAGATAGAATAAATATCAAAATAGCAGACCTGGTAATGCAATCACATCAAACACTGTGTCCCAGAAAGAAACTAGAAAGCACTACATACTAAATCTTGATAGAGTTTCTACTTACAGCTTTTCTATAGTATTTTATTTTACCAGAACCAAACCACCATGCAAGAAAATATCTCACCAAGATGTTCAAAACAATATTATATGAACAGCATGGTCTTACACCTGTCCATGACATCACATAAGCCATTGTGACATCATCCTATGCAAATGAGCACATGACATCACAGAAAACAACACAGAGGAAGACACATGATCGCTTGACAGATAGCCTGAGTTTGACAACAGTTCTAAATCTATATTATATAAAGCTGAATATGTGTGTGTATCAAGTTCCACCCCAGTAGGGATGTAGGACAGGGACCCATCAGATCTAAGCTCACCTTGTCATGGTTTATAGCAAACAGTACTGGCCAATATTGTACTAAGGACCTTACTTACAAAGATAAAACATCCAAAAAACAAAATTATTTTTTAAAACGCATGTTTTTATATTTTTCTCAAATGCATAGTGTTTACTCTACCTATCCATATGTTATATACACACAGATTGGTATGATTAGAGCTGCTGTGAACCTTTATTGTAGATAGATAATATAAAAAGATGGAGAGATATAGGTAGTTGGATAGATATAGATAGATAAATAATAGAAATAGATAGATATGATAGATAGTAAAATATTAGCAGCACCCTGGTAATGCCAATCACATGCAAACACTGATGTTCCCAAGAAGATGGACAAACAGTAGTAAAAGTGCGAACCGTACATGGACGTAAATCTGTGATAGAGCCTGTTTTCTACTATACAGCTTTTCTATTATACAGTTATTTTATTTTATCCAAACCAAAACTCACCAAGTGCAAGAAAATATGTCTTCACCCAATGAGTGTTCAAAGACAAATGATTGATTGACACACATGTCTTTACAGCCACGTTCCATGACATCACATAAGCCATTGTGACATCATCCTATGCAAATGAGCACATGACATCACAGAAAGACCAAAGCCACAGAGAAGACACATGATCAGCTTGACAGATAGGCCTGAGTTTGACAACAGTTCTAATCTATATTTATTAAAGCTGAATGTATGTGTGTATCAAAGTTCCACCCCCAGGTGGTATAGGTAGGACAGGGACCCATCAATCTAAGCTCACCTTGCATGGTTTATAGGCAAACAGTTACTGCCAATATGTGTACTAAGACCTTACTTACAAAATAAAACATCCAAAAAAAAATCAAAAATTTAGTTTTTTTAAAAAACGCATGTTTTTATATTTTTTCTCAAATGCATAGGTGTTTTATTCTACCTATCCATATTGTATAATACACACATGATTGGTAGTGATTGAGAGCTGCTGTGAACCTTTTTTGTAGAAGATGAATATAAAAAGATGGAGAGATAATAGGTAGTTGGATTAGATAGATAGATAGATAGATATAATAGAAAATATGCAAACACTGATGTTCCCAGAGAGGACAACAGTATAAAAGTGCGAACCGTACATGGACGTAAATCGTGATAGAGCCTGTTTTCTACTATACAGCTTTTCTATATACAGTTATTTTATTTTATCCAGAACCAAAACTCACCAAGTGCAAGAAAATATGTCTTCACCCAATGAGTGTTCAAAGACAAATGATGATATTGACACAGCATGGTCTTTACAGCCACTGTTCCATGACATCACATAAGCCATTGTGACATCATCCTATGCAAATGAGCACATGACATCACAGAAAGACCAAAGCCACAGAGGAAGACACATGATCAGCTTGACAGATAGGCCTGAGTTTGACAACAGTTCTAAAGTCTGTAATTTATATAAAGCTGAATGTATGTGTGTGTATCAAAGTTCCACCCCCAGTAGGGGTATGTAGACAGGACCCATCAGATCTAAGCTCACCTTGTCATGGTTTATAGGCAGTTACTGGCCAATATGTGTATAGACCTTACTTACAAAGATAAAACATCCAAAAAATCAAAATTTATTTTTTAAAAACGCATTTTTTATTTTTCTCAATGCATAGTGTTTTACTCTACCTATCCAATTGTATATACACACATGATTGTATGATTGAGAGCTGCTGTAACCTTTTGTAGAAATAATATAAAGATGAGAGATATAGGTAGTTGTATAGATAGATAGATAAAGATATAATAGGATATACAAATATTAGCACACCGTAATGCCAACACATCAAACACGATTCCAAAGATGGACAAACAGTAGTAAAAGTGCACCGTACATGACTAATCTGTAAGACCTGTTTTCTACTATACACTTTTCTATTATACAGTTATTTATTTTACAAACCAAAACTCACCAAGTGCAAAAAATATGTCTCACCCAATATGTCAAAGACAAATGATTGAATTACACAGCATGGTCTTACAGCCACGTTCATACACACATAAGCCATTGACATCACCTAGCAAAGACACATGACATCACAGAAAACCAAAGCCACAGAGAAGACACATGATCGCTTGAAGATAGCCTGATTTGACACATTCTAAAGTCTGTATATTAATAAAGCTGAATGTATGTGTTGTATCAAAGTCCCCCCATAGGTATGTAGACAGGACCCATCAATCACTCACCTTGTCATGGTTTATAGCATTACTGCCAAAGACAAGGACCTACTACGTAAACAAACCTTGTTTTTTAAAACTTTTTTATATTTTTTAACCAGTAATCACCATCAAGATTTCACCCAATAGTGTTAGACTGATTATTGAAAGTTTAAGATGTATGAGATAATAAGAATTTAATAATAAATAGATAATCAAAAAAAAGCACAGGAACACATCACTGCAATAGCCGATTGACAAACAGTAAAGTCGAGTAATTTTATAAATGTGATAGGTGTTCAATTCACTTATAGTAAGTTAGAATACCCAACAAACTCACCTGTCAGAAATAGCTACATTATGTCCAATGATATAAGCCCTGTCTTACAGCACTTTAAATCACATAAGTTTTTTTAAACCATGATTAATTATCCAAAGACAGTAATTACACCATAATATTACAATGTGATTTGAAACGCTAATTGTTATTAAAAAGCTGAATTATAGATAAATAAAAAGATATGGTATGGTAGAAAAGGATCATAATAAGTCACTAATAGATTATAGAAAGTTACTGCCAATATGAGTATGCAATCAAGCAAACACTGATGTTTCCAGAAGTGGAAAAAAGTAAAAAGTGCAACTAATGGAGTAAATCTGTAAAGAGCCTTTTTTCTACTATACACTTTTATTATAAGTTATTTAATTATCCTAACCAAAACTCACCAATGCAAGAAAATATGTTTCCCAGATGTTAATTAAACAATATTGAATGACAGAGATATTTATTAAGCCTGTTTCCATAATCACTAATATTGCACATGTTATGACAACAACCTTTCAAAATGAAAAATGCAATCACAAGACCAAAACATAGAGGTAATTAACATATCAGCTTTACAATAGGCCGATTTTGACAACAATTCAAAAGTCAGATATTTAATATCAAAGTGAATTAAATGTATGTATCAAATTCCACCCCAGAGGGTTTAGGTGACAGACCATAATCTAACTCACCTTGCAGTTTATGAGCAAAAAGTTCAGGCCAATAGATGTACTAAGGAGCTTACTTTAAAAAATTACAATGTAAATATAAAATTATTGTTTTTAAAAAACCATGTTTTAAGTAACTGCAAAATCAAGTTTTACTTTACATCCATATGTTTTACAACATTTGGATATAAAGTGCTTAACTTTATAAAATAAATATAAAAAATGTGAATATAGTTTTTGATGATTTTAATGATAGATTAATATAATAGTATAGATAATAGAATTGTTAGAGACCTGTAATCAATATAGATAAAATGATTACAAAGATGGACAACTAGTAAGTAAAAGATCGAACTAACATGACTAAATGTAAAACTGTTTCTACTATAGCTATCAATTAAACAGTATTTATTTTATCCAGAACAAAATCACAATGCAAGATATATGTTTCCCAAAGAGTTTCAATGACAAATATTGATATTCACCCAATGCTTTTACAGCAACAATGATCCATAAAATCACCATATGTTCAATTGTACATCACATGCAACATGACACATGACATCAAAACCAAAGCCACAGAGGAAAACACATGACACTGACAAAGCCAGTTGACAACAGTCTAATCGTACATATTAATTAAAGCTAGTATGTATTAATAAATTTTGATCAAAGTACGGTATGGTAGCAGGACCAGGATACCTAAGCTCACCTTGTCATGGTTTTATAGGCAAACAGTTTACTGGCCAATATGTGTACTAAGGACCTTACTTTACAAAGATAAAACATCCAAAAAAAATCCAAAAATTTAGTTTTTTTAAAAAAACGCATGTTTTTATATATTTTTCTCAAATGCATAGGTGTTTTACTTCTACCTATCCATATGTGTATATACACACATGATTGGTAGTGATTGAGAGCTGCTGTGAACCTTTTATTGTAGATAGATAGATATAAAAAGATGGAGAGATATAGGTAGTTGGATAGATAGATAGATAGATAGATAGATAGATAGATAGATTAGATAGATAGATAGATATAAAAAAAAAAAAAAAAAAAAAAAAAAAAAAAAAAAAAAAAAAAAAAAAAAAAAAAAAAAAAAAAAAAAAAAAAAAAAAAAAAAAAAAAAAAAAAAAAAAAAAAAAAAAAAAAAAAAAAAAAAAAAAAAAAAAAAAAAAAAAAAAAAAAAAAAAAAAAAAAAAAAAAAAAAAAAAAAAAAAAAAAAAAAAAAAAAAAAAAAAAAAAAAAAAAAAAAAAAAAAAAAAAAAAAAAAAAAAAAAAAAAAAAAAAAAAAAAAAAAAAAAAAAAAAAAAAAAAAAAAAAAAAAAAAAAAAAAAAAAAAAAAAAAAAAAAAAAGGGGGGGGGGGGGGGGGGGGGGGGGGGGGGGGGGGGGGGGGGGGGGGGGGGGGGGGGGGGGGGGGGGGGGGGGGGGGGGGGGGGGGGGGGGGGGGGGGGGGGGGGGGGGGGGGGGGGGGGGGGGGGGGGGGGGGGGGGGGGGGGGGGGGGGGGGGGGGGGGGGGGGGGGGGGGGGGGGGGGGGGGGGGGGGGGGGGGGGGGGGGGGGGGGGGGGGGGGGGGGGGGGGGGGGGGGGGGGGGGGGGGGGGGGGGGGGGGGGGGGGGGGGGGGGGGGGGGGGGGGGGGGGGGGGGGGGGGGGGGGGGGGGGGGGGGGGGGGGGGGGGGGGGGGGGGGGGGGGGGGGGGGGGGGGGGGGGATAGGCCTGAGTTTGACAACAGTTTCTAAAGTCTGTATATTTATATAAGCTGAATGTATGGTGTGTACAAAGTTCACCCCCAGTAGGGTATGTAGGACAGGGACCCATCAGATCTAAGCTCACCTTGTCATGGTTTATAGGCAACATTACTGCCAATAGTGTACTAAGGACCTTACTTTACAAAGATAAAACATCCAAAAAAAAATCAAAAAATTTAGTTTTTTTTTAAAAAACGCATGTTTTTATATTTTTTCTCAAATGCATAGGTGTTTTTACTTCTACCTATCCATATGTGTATATACACACATATTGGTATGATTGAGAGCTGCTGTGAACCTTTTATTGTAGAAGATAGATATAAAAAGATGGAGAGATATAGGTAGTTGGATAGATAATAATAGATAGATAATAGATAGATAGATAGATATCAAAATATTAGCACACCCTGGTAATGCCAATCACATGCAAAAAAAAAAAAAAAAAAAAAAAAAAAAAAAAAAAAAAAAAAAAAAAAAAAAAAAAAAAAAAAAAAAAAAAAAAAAAAAAAAAAAAAAAAGGGGGGGGGGGGGGGGGGGGGGGGGGGGGGGGGGGGGGGGGCTTGACAGATAGGCCTGAGTTTGACAACAGTTCTAAAGTCTGTATATTTATATAAAGCTGAATGTAGTGTGTTATCAAAGTTCCACCCCCAGTAGGGTATGGTAGGACAGGGACCCATCAGATCTAAGCTCACCTTGTCATGGTTTATAGGCAAACAGTTACTGGCCAATATGTGTACTAAGGACCTTACTTTACAAAGATAAAACATCCAAAAAAATCCAAAAAATTTAGTTTTTTTTAAAAAACGCATGTTTTTATATTTTTTCTCAAATGCATAGGTGTTTTACTTCTACCTATCCATATGTGTATATACACACATGATTGGTAGTGATTGAGAGCTGCTGTGAACCTTTTATTGTAGATAGATAGATATAAAAAGATGGAGAGATATAGGTATTGGATAGATAGATAGATAGATAGATAGATAGTAATAGATAGATATCAAAATATTAGCAGCACCCTGGTAATGCCAATCACATGCAAACACTGATGTTCCCAGAAGATGGACAAACAGTAGTAAAAGTGCGAACCGTACATGGACGTAAATCTGTGATAGAGCCTGTTTTTCTACTATACAGCTTTTCTATTATACAGGTTATTTTATTTTATCCAGAACCAAAACTCACCAAGTGCAAGAAAATATGTCTTCACCCAATGAGTGTTCAAAGACAAATGATTGATATTGACACAGCATGGTCTTTTACAGCCACTTTTCCCCCCCCCCCCCCCCCCCCCCCCCCCCCCCCCCCCCCCCCCCCCCCCCCCCCCCCCCCCCCCAAAAAAAAAAAAAAAAAAAAAAAAAAAAAAAAAAAAAAAAAAAAAAAAAAAAAAAAAAAAAAAAAAAAAAAAAAAAAAAAAAAAAAAAAAAAAAAAAAAAAAAAGTGTTTTACTTCACCTATCCATATGTGTATATAACACACAGATTGTAGTGTTGAGAGCTGCTGTGAACCTTTTATTGTAGATAGATAATATAAAAAGATGAGAGATATAGGTAAGTTGGATAGTAGATATGAAGTAATATAGATAGATAGATAGATATCAAAATATTAGCAGCACCCTGGTAATGCCAATCACATGCAAACACTGATGTTCCCAAAGATGAGACAAACAGTAGTAAAAAGTGCGAACCGTACATGGACGTAAATCTGTGATAAGCCTGTTTTCTACATACAGCTTTTCTTATACAGGTTATTTTATTATCCAGATCCAAAACTCACCAAGTGCAAGAAAATATGTCTCACCCAATGAGTGTTCAAAGACAAATGATTGATATTGACACAGCATGGTCTTATTACAGCCACTGTTCCATGACATCACATAATCCATTGTGACATCATCCTATGCAAATGAGCACATGACA
The DNA here is from genome assembly GCA_033576535.1 of Allobates femoralis. Lineage (NCBI taxonomy): Eukaryota > Metazoa > Chordata > Amphibia > Anura > Aromobatidae > Allobates > Allobates femoralis. Next base: position 431,105,741 of record JARQOC010000006.1, read on the forward strand.
TCACAGAAAGACCAAAGCCACAGAGGAAGACACATGATCAGCTTGACAGATAGGCCTGAGTTTGACAACAGTTCTAAAGTCTTAATATTTATATAAAGCTGAATGTATGTGTGTGTATCAAAGTTCCACCCCCAGTAGGGGTATGGTATGGACAGGACCCATCAATCTAAGCTCACCTTTGTCATAGTTATAAAAGGCAAACAGTTACTGGCCAATATGTGTACTAAGGACCTTACTTTACAAAGATAAAACATCCAAAAAAAAATCCAAAAATTTATTTTTTTAAAAAACGCATGTTTTTAATTTTTTTAAATGCATAGGTGTTTACTTCTACCTATCCATATGTGTATATACACACATGATTGGTAGTGATTGAGAGCTGCTGTGAACCTTTTATTGTAGATAGATAGATAATAAAAGATGAGAATAGGTAGTTATAGATATTATGATATAGATAAAGATAGATAGATAGATAGAATAGATAGTAATATCAAAATATTAGCAGCACCCTGGTAATGCCAATCACATGCAAACACTGATGTTCCAGAAGATGACAAACACTAAGTAAAAGTGCGAACCGTACATGACGTAAATCTGTGATAGAGCCTGTTTTCTACTATACAGCTTTTCTATTATACAGGTAATTTTATTTTAATCCAGAACCAAACTCACCAAGTGCAAGAAAATATGTCTCACCCAATGAGTTTCAAAGACAAATGATTGATATTGACACAGCATGGTCTTTTAAAGCCACTGTTATGACATCACATAACCCATTAGGTGACATCATCCTATGCAAATGAGCACATGACATCACAGAAACTGCAAAGCCTAAGAGGAAAGACACATGATCCACTTGACTAGATAGGCCTGATTTAAAGAACAACATTCTAAAAGTCTGTATATTTTATAAAAAGCTGAATGTATGTTTGTGTATCAAAGTTTCCACCCCAGTAGGGGTATGGTAGGACAGGGACCCATCAGATCTAAGCTCACCTTGTCAAGTGGTATTTTATGGCAAAACAGTTATGCAAATAGTGTACTAAGATACCTACTTTACAAAGATAAAACATGAAAAAATAATCAAAAATTTAGTTTTATTTAAAAAACGCATGTTTTTATATTTTTTTGCCAACATGCAAAGGTGTTTACTTTACCATCCAAATAAAGTGAAATAAAGCAACGCATGACTTGTAAATTGATAGGCTGTTCCTTATACACTTTCTATTAAAGTATTATTTATATAAAAAAGAATAGTGAGAAAATATGATACAATGATGTTAAAGAAAATAGATTAGATAGATAAGAGATCTAGATTCAAAATATTAGCAGCACCCTGGTAATGCCAATCACATGCAAACAACTGATGTTCCCAGAAGATGGACAAACAGTAGTAAAAGTGCGAACCGTACATGGACGTAAATCTTGATAGAGCCTGTTTTCTACTATACAGCTTTTCTATTATACAGGTTATTTTATTTTATCCAGAACCAAAACTCACCAAGTGCAAGAAAATATGTCTTCACCCAATGAGTGTTCAAAGACAAATGATTGATATTGACACAGCATGGTCTTTTACAGCCACTGTTCCATGACATCACATAAGCCATTGTGACATCATCCTATGCAAATGAGCACATGACATCACAAGAAAGACCAAAGCCACAGAGGAAGACACATGATCAGCTTGACAGATAGCCTGAGTTTTGACAACAGTTCTAAAGTCTGTATATTTATATAAAGCTGAATGTATGTGTGTGTATCAAAGTTCCACCCCCAGTAGGGGTATGGTAGGACAGGACCCATCAGATCTAAGCTCACCTTGTCATGGTTTATAGGCAAACAGTTACTGGCCAATATGTGTACTAAGGACCTTACTTTACAAAGATAAAACATCCAAAAAAAATCAAAAAATTAGTATTTTTTTAAAAAAACGCATGTTTTTTATATTTTTTCTCAAATGCATAGGTGTTTTACTTCTACCTATCCATATGTGTTATATACACACATGATTGGTAGTGATTGAGAGCTGCTGTGAACCTTTTATTGTAGATAAGATAGATATAAAAAATGGAGAGATATAGGTAGTTGGATAGATAGATAGATAGATATAGATAGATAGATAGATAGATAGATATCAAATATTAGCAGCACCCTGGTAATGCCAATCACATGCAAACACTGATGTTCCCAGAAGATGGACAAACAGTAGTAAAAGTGCGAACCGTACATGGACGTAAATCTGTGATAGAGCCTGTTTTCTACTATACAGCTTTTCTATTATACAGGTTATTTTATTTTATCCAGAACCAAAACTCACCAAGTGCAAGAAAATATGTCTTCACCCAATGAGTGTTCAAAGACAAATGATTGATATTGACACAGCATGGTCTTTTACAGCCACTGTTCCATGACATCACATAAGCCATTGTGACATCATCCTATGCAAATGAGCACATGACATCACAGAAAGACCAAAGCCACAGAGGAAGACACATGATCAGCTTGACAGATAGGCCTGAGTTTGACAACAGTTCTAAAGTCTGTATATTTATATAAAGCTGAATGTATGTGTGTGTATCAAAGTTCCACCCCCAGTAGGGGTATGGTAGGACAGGGACCCATCAGATCTAAGCTCACCTTGTCATGGTTTATAGGCAAACAGTTACTGGCCAATATGTGTACTAAGGACCTTACTTTACAAAGATAAAACATCCAAAAAAAATCCAAAAATTTAGTTTTTTTTAAAAAACGCATGTTTTTATATTTTTTCTCAAATGCATAGGTGTTTTACTTCTACCTATCCATATGTGTATATACACACATGATTGGTAGTGATTGAGAGCTGCTGTGAACCTTTTATTGTAGATAGATAGATATAAAAAGATGGAGAGATATAGGTAGTTGGATAGATAGATAGATAGATAGATAGATAGATAGATAGATAGATATCAAAATATTAGCAGCACCCTGGTAATGCCAATCACATGCAAACACTGATGTTCCCAGAAGATGGACAAACAGTAGTAAAAGTGCGAACCGTACATGGACGTAAATCTGTGATAGAGCCTGTTTTCTACTATACAGCTTTTCTATTATACAGGTTATTTTATTTTATCCAGAACCAAAACTCACCAAGTGCAAGAAAATATGTCTTCACCCAATGAGTGTTCAAAGACAAATGATTGATATTGACACAGCATGGTCTTTTACAGCCACTGTTCCATGACATCACATAAGCCATTGTGACATCATCCTATGCAAATGAGCACATGACATCACAGAAAGACCAAAGCCACAGAGGAAGACACATGATCAGCTTGACAGATAGGCCTGAGTTTGACAACAGTTCTAAAGTCTGTATATTTATATAAAGCTGAATGTATGTGTGTGTATCAAAGTTCCACCCCCAGTAGGGGTATGGTAGGACAGGACCCATCAGATCTAAGCTCACCTTGTCATGGTTTATAGGCAAACAGTTACTGGCCAATATGTGTACTAAGGACCTTACTTTACAAAGATAAAACATCCAAAAAAAATCCAAAAATTTAGTTTTTTTAAAAAACGCATGTTTTTTATATTTTTTCTCAAATGCATAGGTGTTTTACTTCTACCTATCCATATGTGTATATACACACATGATTGGTAGTGATTGAGAGCTGCTGTGAACCTTTTATTGTAGATAGATAGATATAAAAAGATGGAGAGATATAGGTAGTTGGATAGATAGATAGATGAATAATAGATAGATAGATAGATAGAAATATCAAAATATTAGCAGCACCCTGGTAATGCCAATCACATGCAAACACTGATGTTCCCAGAAGATGGACAAACAGTAGTAAAAGTGCGAACCGTACATGGACGTAAATCTGTGATAGAGCCTGTTTCTACTATACAGCTTTTTCTATTATACAGGTTATTTTATTTTATCCAGAACCAAAACTCACCAAGTGCAAGAAAATATGTCTTCACCCAATGAGTGTTCAAAGACAAATGATTGATATTGACACAGCATGGTCTTTTACAGCCACTGTTCCATGACATCACATAAGCCATTGTGACATCATCCTATGCAAATGAGCACATGACATCACAGAAAGACCAAAGCCACAGAGGAAGACACATGATCAGCTTGACAGATAGGCCTGAGTTTGACAACAGTTCTAAAGTCTGTATATTTATATAAAGCTGAATGTATGTGTGTGTATCAAAGTTCCACCCCCAGTAGGGGTATGGTAGGACAGGGACCCATCAGATCTAAGCTCACCTTGTCATGGTTTATAGGCAAACAGTTTACTGGCCAATATGTGTACTAAGGACCTTACTTTACAAAGATAAAACATCCAAAAAAAATCCAAAAATTTAGTTTTTTTAAATGTAAAGTTTTAAACAGTGGTTTTTTAAAAGCCCTGTTCCCATCTTTCCTTTTGCCTTTGAAAAACTCGGGGGAATGACAAAAAACCAAGCACGGGAAAAGTTTTGGTTCATTTAAAAACCTGATTTAGAAAAAAGCTTTTTTTTAAAAAGAAAAAAGGTTTATAAAGTTTAACCCCAGGGGGTAGGTTTGGAAAACCTTTTACTCCCCTTTTGCCCATTTTGGGAAAACATTTTTGGGCCAATTGTGAATTGGCCAATTTCCCGGGTCTCCTTAAAATTTTTTTTTTTGATTTTTTTATTTTTTTCAAAAAAATTATTTTTATTCAAATACCCAATTATTTTATCACCAAATTTTTTATATTTCTTAACTTTTATTTAAAATCATATAAAAAAAAAGGTTAAGGGGAGTTTTTAAAATAATTAAATAATGTGTGTAAAAATACCAAAAATTTTGGATGGTAAAGTAAAAGAAAACCATGATTTAGAAAAAAATTAAAAAATCCCTTTTTAAAAAAACTAAATTTTTGGTTTTTTTTTTGGGGGTTTTTCTTTTAAAAAGGGTTTATTTTTTTAAAAAACCCCAAAATTGGCCCAAGAAAATGTTTCCAATTTCAAAGAAAAATGAGTTGATTTAAAATTGGGTCACCCTTTTCCCTACCAAAAAACCCTATTGGGGGGGAAACCTTTAAAATAAAAAACACACATAAAAAAACCCGGGGCCTTTATATTAAAATACCGATTTAAAAAACGTTTAAATCTGGTTATTTTTAAAAGCAAATTTTGTTTTTCTTTTCCCCCTGGGGGGTTTGGGTTTTGGGGGGAAATGTCTTTGCTAAATTTTGGTTTGGGAAAATTGGAATTTTACAAGGCCCTTAAATTTGTTCATAAAAAAAAAAATTTTTTTTTTAAAAAAACCTTTTTTTTTTCCTGTTGGTTTTATTCTACCATTTGTTTTAACACTATTGGGGGGAAGGGCCTTAAAATTTTCTTTTTTGAAACTTGGGAGTTTTGGTTTGGATAAAATTTAAAATAATTTTTAAAAAAAAAAGGGGGGAATGGTAAAAAACACCCTCTTTTTCCCAAAAATTCCCGGAAAAAATTGTCCCTTTCGGACTTTTTATATGTTTTTCCAACACTTTTTTTTAACCCTTATTTTTTTGAAAAATGTAAAAAATTGGCTTTCCCCCAAGGGTTCGCAAATATTTTGAACAAATTCTTTTTACCACTTTATATCAAAACAAAACCTTTCTTTTCCAAAATACCTAATAAAATTCCCCCAAACCCAAATACACCCTTATTACCTTTTTAAAAGGGTTCAAAGTCTGTTTTTTAAAAAACCAATTATGTGTGTTTATAAACATTTGGTAGGGGAAGGGGGAAGGGGAAAAAAACAACCCTTGCATTTTTTGGGAAAAAATTATAAAAAATGGTTTTTTAAAAAAAAAACAAAAAAAATTTTTGGTTTTTTTAAATGTTTTATTTTTTTAAAGTTAAGGTTTTTATTCCCCCTTTATTGTGCCCAAAACCTTTTTTGGGTAAAAAACCATTAAACAATTGAGATTAGATATGAGGGGTTTTTATAAAACTGGGGTGGATTGATAAAAAAAATATTAGTTTTATTGAAATAAATAATAAACAGATTTGGGGGCAAACTTTTGTAAAACTAAAACCAAATTTGGCAAACTGGATAAGTTTTTTCCCTCTTGGCTTTTCTTTTGGTTCTTTTATTTATGGGAAAAAAATTCCCCAATGGTTATGTTTTCCCCAATGGGGTTTTAAAAGCCCAATTTGTTTAATAAAATTTTTTTTAAACCCCCCTTTTGGAACACTAAGGGGGGTAAAACATTTTCCTTTGCATTTGGAATTTTGGTTCGGAAAAAAAAACCAAAGAAAAAAAAACTGATAGTTGAAAAAGGCTTTAAAAGTTTATTCTGTTATTTTTTATACTGTTGTTTTTTGGGTTAAAATTCCAGGGGGTTTGGGTTGGAAAGGGCCCCATTTAACCATTGTCATTTTTGGAAACTTTATCCAAAATTATTTCAAAACATCAAACTACCCCAAAAAATTAAAACCCCAAAAAAACCAAAAAATTTATTTTTTTCTTTTTATTTTTTTTCTCAAAAAAGGGTTTTTACACCTTTTAACATCCCAAATATGTGTTATAACACAAGGGTTTGGTGGGAATTAAAACACCTTTTTATTTGAAAAAATTAAAAAATGGGTTTTTTAAAAAAAAATAAATTTTGGATTTTTTTTGGGATGTTTATCTTTAAAAAGGGTAAGGCCAATCACTTTTGGCCAAATTTGTTTCCCTATAAAACCCTTGAAAAGTGGCCTTAGTTTCTGTGGGGCCCCTTTTTCCTCCCATACCCCTTTTTTTTAAAGGGTTTATTTTTTTTACCAAACCAAAATAAAAATTTTATGAAAAAAAGGTTTTTCCCCCCCGGGTTTTTCAAAAAAAAGGGTATTGCAAGCTTTTTTCAGTTTTCCTTCCCTTGGGCCTTGGGTTTCTTTTTATGAAAATGGCCTTTTGCATAAAAAAGTTGCCACAAGGGCCTTTTTGGGATGCTTGGAAGGGGGATTTTAAAAAGAAAAGCTTTTTTTTTATATCAATTTATTTGTTTTGCCCCACCATTTGGGTAAAGGGGCCCCATTTTCCCCCTTGCATTGGGGAAAAGTTTTTTTTTTTCCTGGATTAAAAATAAAAACCCAAAAATAAAAATTTATTTTTTAAAAAACGGTTTTTTTAAAATTTTTTTCAAAAATGTAGGGTTTTTTTTCCCTTTTTCCAATTTTTTAAAACACATTTTTTTGGGTGTGTTTTGGAACCTGCTGTGAATTTTTATTTAAAAAAATTTATTAAAAATAAATTATTTTATTTTTAATTTTTAATTTTTAAAAATTTTACCCAAAATTCCTATATCCCCCTCCATTTTTTATATTTATTTTTAAAACAAAAAAAGGTTCCCCAGCACTTTTTCATTACCAATCATGTGTGTAAATACAATTTATGGTTAGGTAGAAGAAAAAACACCTATGCTTTTGAAAAAAAAATTTTAAAAAAACATGTTTTTTTTTTTAAAAAAAAAAACAAAATTTTTTTGGTTTTTTTTGGGGATGTTTTATTTTTTTAAAGTAAGGTCCTTAGTAACATTTTGGCCGAAAACTTTTTTTCCCTTTTAAAAAACCATGACAAGGTGAGCTTAAAATCTGAGGGGTCCCTGTCCTACCTTACCCCTACGGGGGGTTTGGAACTTTGTTCACCAAAAATTTTTTCCAGCTTTATATTTTAAATATACAACTTTAGAAATGTTGTAAAACTCGGGCCTATCTGTAAAAGCATCATGTGTCTTCCTCTGTGGCTTGTCTTTCTGTGATGTCAGTGCCATTTGCATAGGATGATGTCACAAGGGTTTTTGGGATGTCAGGAAAGGGGGCTGTAAAAAGCCATGCTGTGTCAATATCAATCATTTGTCTTTGAACATCTTTGGGTAAAGACATTTTTCTTCCCTTTGGGTGAGTTTTTGGTTCTGGTAAAATAAAAAACTTTTAAAATAGAAAAGTTTATGTAGAAAACGGCTCTATCAAGATTTACGCCCAGTACGGTTCGCCTTTTACTACTTTTTGCCTTTCTGGGAAACATCGTGTTTGCGTGATTGGATTCCCCAGGGTGTGCAAATTTTTTTTGTTTAATCTATCTATTATCTTTTTTATCTATCTACCCTATCTATCTTCCAACTCCTAATCTCTCCATCTTTTTATATCTACATCTACAAGAAAAGGTTCACAGCAGTTTCTCAATCACTACCAATCATGTGTGTATATACACATATGGATAGGTAGAAGTAAAACACCTATGCATTTGAGAAAAAATTAAAAACATGCTTTTTTTAAAAAAAACTAAATTTTTTGATTTTTTTGGATGTTTTATCTTTGTAAAGTAAGGTCCTTGGGTACACATATTGGCCAGTAACTGTTTGCCTAAAACCATGACAAGGTGAGCTTAGATCTGATGGGTCCCTGTCCTACCATACCCCTACTGGGGGTGGAACTTTGATACACACACATACATTCAGCTTTATAAAATATACAGACTTTAGAACTTTTTGTCAAACTCAGGCCTATCTGTCAAGCGATCATGTGTTTTCCCTCTGGGGGTTGGTCTTTCTGTGATGTCATGTGCTCATTTGCATAGGATGATGTCACAATGGCTTATGGGGTTGTCAGGAAAACAGTGGCTGTAAAAGACCATGCTGTGTCAATATCAATCATTTGTCTTTGAACACTCATTGGGTGAAGACATATTTTCTTGCATTTGGTGAGTTTTGGTTCGGGATAAAATAAAATAACTGAAAATAAAAAAGCTGTATAGTAAAAACAGGCTCTATCACAGATTTACTCCTGTCGGTTCGCACTTTTACTCTGTTTGTCCATCTTCGGGGAACATCATGTTTGCAGTGATTGGCATTACCAGGGTCTCTAATATTTTGATCTATCTATTATCTTCATTATCTTTATCTATCTACTACCCAAACTACCTATACTCCCCTTTTTTTTATATTTCTTTCTAAATAAAAGGTTCCCAGGCTCTAATCACTCCAATCATGTGTGTAATCAATATGGATAGGTAGAAGTAAAACCCCTATGCTTTTGAGAAAAAATAAAAAAATCGTTTTTTAAAAAAACTAAATTTTTTTGGATTTTTTTTGGATGTTTTATCTTTGTAAAGTAAGGTCTTAGTACACATATTGGCCAGAAAACTGTTTCCCTTTATAAACCATGACAAGGTGAGCTTAGATCTGATGGGTCCCTGTCCACCCATACCCCTACTGGGGGTGGAACTTTGATACACACACAACATTCAGTTTATATAAATATACAGACTTTAGAACTGTTGTAAACCAGGCCTATCTGTCAAGCTGATCATGTGTCTTCCTTTTGTGGCTTTGGTTTTCTGTGTTTGTCATGTGCTCATTTGCATAGGATATGTCACAATGGCTTATGTGATTCATGGAACAGTGGCTGTAAAAAGACCATGCTGTGTCAATTCAATCATTTGTCTTTGAAAAACTCATTGGGTGAAGACATATTTTTTGCATTGGTGATTTTGGTTCTGGATAAAATAAAATAACCCTGTATAATAAAAAGCTGTATAGTAGAAAACAGGCTCTATCACAGATTTACGTCCATGTACGGTTCGCACTTTTACTACTGTTTGTCCATCTTCTGGGAACATCAGTGTTTGCATGTGATTGGCATTCCCAGGGTGCTGTAATTTTTTTGATATCTATCTATCTATCTATCTTTTCTATTATCTATCTATCTATCTATCCAATTTTACCTATTTTCCTCCTTTCTTTTTATATCTATCTTTCTACAATAAAAGGTTCAAGCAGCTCTCAATCATCCCAAATCATGTGTGTATAACAATATGGATAGGTAGAAGTAAAAACACCTATGCTTTTTGAGAAAAAATATAAAAACATGCGTTTTTTTAAAAAAAAAATTTTTTGATTTTTTTTGGATGTTTTTTCTTTGTAAAGTAGGTCCTTAGTACACATATTGGCCAGTAAACTGTTTGCCTATAAACCATGACAAGGTGGGGCTTAGATTGAGGGGGTCCCTGTCCTCCACCCTACTGGGGGTGGAACTTTGATCACCCCAATACATTCAGCTTTATATAAATATACAGACTTTAGAACTGTTGTAAAAACTCGGCCTATCTGTCAAGCTGATCATGTGTCTTCCTCTGTGGCTTTGGTCTTTCTGTGATGTCATGTGCTCTTTTTGCATAGGATGATGTCAAAATGGCTTATGTGATGTCAGGAACAGTGGCTGTAAAAGACCATGCTGTGTCAATATCAATCATTTGTCTTTGAACACTCATTGGGTGAAGACATATTTTCTTGCACTTGGTGAGTTTTGGTTCTGGATAAAATAAAATAACCTGTATAATAGAAAAGCTGTATAGTAGAAAACAGGCTCTATCACAGATTTACGTCCATGTACGGTTCGCACTTTTACTACTGTTTGTCCATCTTCTGGGAACATCAGTGTTTGCATGTGATTGGCATTACCAGGGTGCTGCTAATATTTTGATATCTATCTATCTATCTATCTATCTATCTATCTATCTATCTATCTATCTATCCAACTACCTATATCTCTCCATCTTTTTATATCTATCTATCTACAATAAAAGGTTCACAGCAGCTCTCAATCACTACCAATCATGTGTGTATATACACATATGGATAGGTAGAAGTAAAACACCTATGCATTTGAGAAAAAATATAAAAACATGCGTTTTTTAAAAAAACTAAATTTTTGGATTTTTTTTGGATGTTTTATCTTTGTAAAGTAAGGTCCTTAGTACACATATTGGCCAGTAACTGTTTGCCTATAAACCATGACAAGGTGAGCTTAGATCTGATGGGTCCCTGTCCTACCATACCCCTACTGGGGTGGAACTTTGATACACACACATACATTCAGCTTTATATAAATATACAGACTTTAGAACTGTTGTCAAACTCAGGCCTATCTGTCAAGCTGATCATGTGTCTTCCTCTGTGGCTTTGGTCTTTCTGTGATGTCATGTGCTCATTTGCATAGGATGATGTCACAATGGCTTATGTGATGTCATGGAACAGTGGCTGTAAAAGACCATGCTGTGTCAATATCAATCATTTGTCTTTGAACACTCATTGGGTGAAGACATATTTTCTTGCACTTGGTGAGTTTTGGTTCTGGATAAAATAAAATAACCTGTATAATAGAAAAGCTGTATAGTAGAAAACAGGCTCTATCACAGATTTACGTCCATGTACGGTTCGCACTTTTACTACTGTTTGTCCATCTTCTGGGAACATCAGTGTTTGCATGTGATTGGCATTACCAGGGTGCTGCTAATATTTTGATATCTATCTATCTATCTATCTATCTATCATATCTATCTATCCAACTACCTATATCTCTCCATCTTTTTATATCTATCTATCTACAATAAAAGGTTCACAGCAGCTCTCAATCACTACCAATCATGTGTGTATATACACATATGGATAGGTAGAAGTAAAACACCTATGCATTTGAGAAAAAAATATAAAAACATGCGTTTTTTAAAAAAACTAAATTTTTGGTTTTTTTTTGGATGTTTTATCTTTGTAAAGTAAGGTCCTTAGTACACATATTGGCCAGTAACTTTTTGGGGGGGCCCCCCTTAGATCGGGGGGGGGGGGGGGGGGGGGGGGGGGGGGGGGGGGGGGGGGGGGGGGGGGGGGGGGGGGGGGGGGGGGGGGGGGGGGGGGGGGGGGGGGGGGGGGGGGGGGGGGGGGGGGGGGGGGGGGGGGTTTTTTTTTTTTAGGGGTATGGTAGGACAGGGACCCATCAGATCTAAGCTCACCTTGTCATGGTTTATAGGCAAACAGTTACTGGCCAATATGTGTACTAAGGACCTTACTTTACAAAGATAAAACATCCAAAAAAAATCCAAAAATTTAGTTTTTTTTAAAAACGCATGTTTTTATATTTTTTCTCAAATGCATAGGTGTTTTACTTCTACCTATCCATATGTGTATATACACACATGATTGGTAGTGATTGAGAGACTGCTGTGAACCTTTTATTGTAGAAGATATATATAAAAGATGGAGAGATATAGGTAGTTGGATAGAATAGATAGATAGATAGATAGATAGATAGATAGATAGATAGATGATATCAAAATATTAGCAGCACCCTGGTAATGCCAATCACATGCAAACACTGATGTTCCCAGATAGATGGACAAACAGTAGTAAAAGTGCGAACCGTACATGGACGTAAATCTGTGATAGAGCCTGTTTTCTACTATACAGCTTTTCTATTATACAGGTTATTTTATTTTATCCAGAACCAAAACTCACCAAGTGCAAGAAAATATGTCTTCACCCAATGAGTGTTCAAAGACAAATGATTGATATTGACACAGCATGGTCTTTTACAGCACTGTTCCATGACATCACATAAGCCATTGTGACATCATCCTATGCAAATGAGCACATGACATCACAGAAAGACCAAAGCCACAGAGGAAGACACATGATCAGCTTGACAGATAGGCCTGAGTTTGACAACAGTTCTAAAGTCTGTATATTTATATAAAGCTGAATGTATGTGTGTGTATCAAAGTTCCACCCCCAGTAGGGGTATGGTAGGACAGGGACCATCAGATCTAAGCTCACCTTGTCATGGTTTATAGGCAAACAGTTACTGGCCAATATGTGTACTAAGGACCTTACTTTACAAAGATAAAACATCCAAAAAAATCAAAAAATTTAGTTTTTTTAAAAAACGCATGTTTTTATATTTTTTCTCAAATGCATAGGTGTTTTACTTCTACCTATCCATATGTGTATATACACACATGATTGGTAGTGATTGAGGAGCTGCTGTGAACCTTTTATTGTAGATAGATAGATATAAAAAGATGGAGAGATATAGGTAGTTGGATAGATAGATAGATAGATAGATAGATGATAGATAGATAGATAGATATCAAAATATTAGCAGCACCCTGGTAATGCCAATCACATGCAAACACTGATGTTCCCAGAAGATGGACAAACAGTAGTAAAGTGCGAACCGTACATGGACGTAAATCTGTGATAGAGCTGTTTTCTACTATACAGCTTTTCTATTATACAGGTTATTTTATTTTATCCAGAACCAAAACTCACCAAGTGCAAGAAAATATGTCTTCACCCAATGAGTGTTCAAAGACAAATGATTGATATTGACACAGCATGGTCTTTTACAGCCACTGTTCCATGACATCACATAAGCCATTGTGACATCATCCTATGCAAATGAGCACATGACATCACAGAAAGACCAAAGCCACAGAGGAAGACACATGATCAGCTTGACAGATAGGCCTGAGTTTGACAACAGTTCTAAAGTCTGTATATTTATATAAAGCTGAATGTATGTGTGTGTATCAAAGTTCCACCCCCAGTAGGGGTATGGTAGGACAGGGACCCATCAGATCTAAGCTCACTTGTCATGGTTTATAGGCAAACAGTTACTGGCCAATATGTGTACTAAGGACCTTACTTTACAAAGATAAAACATCCAAAAAAAATCAAAAATTTAGTTTTTTTTAAAAAACGCATGTTTTTATATTTTTTCTCAAATGCATAGGTGTTTTACTTCTACCTATCCATATGTGTATATACACACATGATTGGTAGTGATTGAGAGCTGCTGTGAACCTTTTATTGTAGATAGATAGATATAAAAAGATGGAGAGATATAGGTAGTTGGATAGATAGATAGATAGATAGATAGATAGATAGATAGATAGATAGATAGTTTGATATCAAAATATTAGCAGCACCCTGGTAATGCCAATCACATGCAAACATGATGTTCCAGAAGATGGACAAACAGTAGTAAAAGTGCGAACCGTACATGGACGTAAATCTGTGATAGAGCCTGTTTTCTACTATACAGCTTTTCTATTATACAGGTTATTTTATTTTATCCAGAACCAAAACTCACCAAGTGCAGAAAATATGTCTTCACCCAATGAGTGTTCAAAGACAAATGATTGATATTGACACAGCATGGTCTTTTACAGCCACTGTTCCATGACATCACATAAGCCATTGTGACATCTTTCCTATGCAAATGAGCACATGACATCACAGAAAGACCAAAGCCACAGAGGAAGAACATGATCAGCTTGACAGATAGGCCTGAGTTTGACAACAGTTCTAAGTCTGTATATTTATATAAAGCTGAATGTATGTGTGTGTATCAAAGTTCCACCCCAGTAGGGGTATGGTAGGACAGGGACCCATCAGATCTAAGCTCACCTTGTCATGGTTTATAGGCAAACAGTTACTGGCCAATATGTGTACTAAGGACCTTACTTTACAAAGATAAAACATCCAAAAAAAATCCAAAAATTTAGTTTTTTTTAAAAAACGCATGTTTTTATATTTTTTCTCAATCTAGGTACTTAAGTCTGTATATTTATATAAAGTGAATGTATGTGTGTGTATCAAAGTTCCCCCCGTAGGGGTATGGTAGGACAGGGACCATCAGATCTAAGTCACTTGTATGGTTTATAGGCAAACAGTTACTGGCCAATATGTGTACTAAGGACCTTACTTTACAAAGATAAAACATCCAAAAAAATCCAAAAATTTAGTATTTTTTAAAAAAACGCATGTTTTTATATTTTTTCTCAAATGCATAGGTGTTTTACTTCTACCTATCCATATGTGTATATACACACATGATTGGTAGTGATTGAGAGCTGCTGTGAACCTTTTATTGTAGATAGATAGATATAAAAAGATGGAGAGATATAGGTAGTTAGATAGATAGATAGATAGATAGATAGATAGATAGATAGATAGATATCAAAATATTAGCAGCACCCTGGTAATGCCAATCACATGCAAACACTGATGTTCCAGAAGATGGACAAACAGTAGTAAAAGTGCGAACCGTACATGGACGTAATATCTGTGATAGAGCCTGTTTTCTACTATACAGCTTTTCTATTATACAGGTTATTTTATTTTATCCAGAACCAAAACTCACCAAGTGCAAGAAAATATGTCTTCACCCAATGAGTGTTCAAAGACAAATGATTGATATTGACACAGCATGGTCTTTTACAGCCACTGTTCCATGACATCACATAAGCCATTGTGACATCATCCTATGCAAATGAGCACATGACATCACAGAAAGACCAAAGCCCCACAGAGGAAGACACATGATCGGCTTGACAGATAGGCCTGAGTTTGACAACAGTTCTAAAGTCTGTATATTTATTAAAGCTGATGTATGTGTGTGTATCAAAGTTCACCCCAGTAGGGTATGGTAGGACAGGGACCCATCAGATCTAAGCTCACCTTGTCATGGTTTATAGGCAAACAGTTACTGGCCAATATGTGTACTAAGGACCTTATTTACAAAGATAAAACTCAAAAAAATCCAAAAATTTAGTTTTTTTTTAAAAAACGCATGTTTTTATATTTTTTCTCAAATGCATAGGTGTTTTACTTCTACCTATCCATATGTGTATATAACACATGATTGGTAGTGATTGAGAGCTGCTGTGAACCTTTTATTGTAGATAGATAGATATAAAAGATGGAGATATAGGTAGTTGGATAGATAGATAGATAGATAGATAGTAGATAGATAGATAGTGATAGATAGATATCAAATATTAGCAGCCCTGGTAATGCCAATCACATGCAAACACTGATGTTCCCAGAAGATGGACAAACAGTAGTAAAGTGCGAACGTACATGGACGTAAATCTGTGATAGAGCTGTTTTCTACTATACAGCTTTTCTATTATACAGGTTATTTTATTTTATCCAGAACCAAAACTCACCAAGTGCAAGAAAATATGTCTTCACCCAATGAGTGTTCAAAGACAAATGATTGATATTGACACAGCATGGTCTTTTACAGCCACTGTTCCATGACATCACATAAGCATTGTGACATCATCTATGCAAATGAGCACATGACATCACAGAAAGACCAAAGCCACAGAGGAAGACACATGATCAGCTTGACAGATAGGCCTGAGTTTGACAACAGTTCTAAAGTCTGTATATTTATATAAAGCTGAATGTATGTGTGTGTATCAAAGTTCCACCCCAGTAGGGGTATGGTAGGACAGGGACCCATCAGATCTAAGTCACCTTGTCATGGTTTATAGGCAAACAGTTATGGCCAATATGTGTACTAAGGACCTTACTTTACAAAGATAAAACATCCAAAAAAAATCCAAAAATTTAGTTTTTTTAAAAAACGCATGTTTTTATATTTTTTCTCAAATGCATAGGTGTTTTATTCTACTATCATATGTGTATATACACACATGATTGGTAGTGATTGAGAGCTGCTGTGAACCTTTTATTGTAGATAGATAGATATAAAAAGATGGAGAGATATAGGTAGTTGGATAGTAGATAGATAGATAGATAGATAGATAGATAGATAGATAGATATCAAAATATTAGCAGCACCTGGTAATGCCAATCACATGCAAACACTGATGTTCCAGAAGATGGACAAACAGTAGTAAAAGTGCGAACCGTACATGGACGTAAATCTGTGATAGAGCCTGTTTTCTACTATACAGCTTTTCTATTATACAGGTTATTTTATTTTATCCAGAACAAAACTCACCAAGTGCAAGAAAATATGTCTTCACCCAATGAGTGTTCAAAGACAAATGATTGATATTGACACAGCATGGTCTTTTACAGCCACTGTTCCATGACATCACATAAGCCATTGTGACATCATCCTATGCAAATGAGCACATGACATCACAGAAAGACCAAAGCCACAGAGGAAGACACATGATCAGCTTGACAGATAGGCCTGAGTTTGACAACAGTTCTAAAGTCTGTATATTTATATAAAGCTGAATGTATGTGTGTGTATCAAAGTTCCACCCCCAGTAGGGGTATGGTAGGACAGGGACCCATCAGATCTAAGCTCACCTTGTCATGGTTTATAGGCAAACAGTTACTGGCCAATATGTGTACTAAGGACCTTACTTTACAAAGATAAAACATCCAAAAAAAATCCAAAAATTTAGTTTTTTTAAAAAACGCATGTTTTTATATTTTTTCTCAAATGCATAGGTGTTTTACTTCTACCTATCCATATGTGTATATACACACATGATTGGTAGTGATTGAGAGCTGCTGTGAACCTTTTATTGTAGATAGATAGATATAAAAAGATGGAGAGATATAGGTAGTTGGATAGATAGATTAGATAGATAGATAGATAGAGATAGATAGATAGATATCAAAATATTAGCAGCACCTGGTAATGCCAATCACATGCAAACACTGATGTTCCCAGAAGATGGACAAACAGTAGTAAAAGTGCGAACCGTACATGGACGTAAATCTGTGATAGAGCCTGTTTTCTACTATACAGCTTTTCTATTATACAGGTTATTTTATTTTATCCAGAACCAAAAACTCACCAAGTGCAAGAAAATATGTCTTCACCAATGAGTGTTCAAAGACAAATGATTGATATTGACACAGCATGGTCTTTTACAGCCACTGTTCCATGACATCACATAAGCCATTGTGACATCATCCTATGCAAATGAGCACATGACATCACAGAAAGACCAAAGCCACAGAGGAAGACACATGATCGCTTGACAGATAGGCCTGAGTTTGACAACAGTTCTAAAGTCTGTATATTTATATAAAGCTGAATGTATGTGTGTGTATCAAAGTTCCACCCCCAGTAGGGGTATGGTAGGACAGGGACCATCAGATCTAAGCTCACCTTGTCATGGTTTATAGGCAAACAGTTACTGGCCAATATGTGTACTAAGGACCTTACTTTACAAAGATAAAACATCAAAAAAATCCAAAAATTTAGTTTTTTTAAAAAAAGCATGTTTTTATATTTTTTCTCAAATGCATAGGTGTTTTACTTCTACCTATCCATATGTGTATATACACACATGATTGGTAGTGATTGAGAGCTGCTGTGAACCTTTTATTGTAGATAGATAGATATAAAAAGATGGAGAGATATAGTAGTGGGATAGTTAGATAGATAGATAGATAGAGATAGATAGATAGATATCAAAATATTAGCAGCACCCTGGTAATGCCAATCACATGCAAACACTGATGTTCCCAGAAGATGGACAAACAGTAGTAAAAGTGCGAACCGTACATGGACGTAAATCTGTGATAGAGCCTGTTTTCTACTATACAGCTTTTCTATTATACAGGTTATTTTATTTTATCCAGAACCAAAACTCACCAAGTGCAAGAAAATATGTCTTCACCCAATGAGTGTTCAAAGACAAATGATTGATATTGACACAGCTTTGGTCTTTTACAGCACTGTTCCATGAATCACATAAGCCATTGTGACATCATCCTATGCAAATGAGCACATGACATCACAGAAGACAAAGCACAGAGGAAGACACATGATCGCTTGACAGATAGGCCTGAGTTTGACAACAGTTCTAAAGTTGTATATTTATATAAAGCTGAATGTATGTGTGTGTATCAAAGTTCCACCCCAGTAGGGGTATGGTAGGACAGGGACCATCAGATCTAAGCTCACCTGTCATGGTTTATAGGCAAACAGTTATGGCCAATATGTGTATAAGGACCTTACTTTACAAAGATAAAACATCCAAAAAATCAAAAATTTAGTTTTTTTAAAAAGCATGTTTTATATTTTTCTCAATGCAAGGTGTTTTACTTTACTATCCTATGTGTATATCACACATGATTGGTAGTGATTGAGAGTGCTGTGAACCTTTTTTGTAGATAGATAGATATAAAAAGATGGAGAGATATAGGTAGTGGATAGTAGATTAGATAGATAGATAGATAGAGATAGATATCAAAATATTAGCAGCACCCTGGTAATGCAATCACATGCAAACACTGATGTTCCCAGAAGATGGACAAACAGTAGTAAAAGTGCGAACCGTACATGGACGTAAATCTGTGATAGAGCCTGTTTTTACTATACAGCTTTTCTATTATACAGGTTATTTTATTTTATCCAGAACCAAAACTCACCAAGTGCAAGAAAATATGTCTTCACCCAATGAGTGTTCAAAGACAAATGATTGATATTGACACAGCATGGTCTTTTACAGCCATGTTCCATGACATCACATAAGCCATTGTGACATCATCCTATGCAAATGAGCACATGACATCACAGAAAGACCAAAGCCACAGAGGAAGACACATGATCAGCTTGACAGATAGGCCTGAGTTTGACAACAGTTCTAAAGTCTGTATATTTATATAAAGCTGAATGTATGTGTGTGTATCAAAGTTCCACCCCAGTAGGGGTATGGTAGGACAGGGACCATCAGATCTAAGCTCACCTTGTCATGGTTTTTAGGCAAACAGTTACTGGCCAATATGTGTACTAAGGACCTTACTTTACAAAGATAAAACACCCAAAAAAATCAAAATTTAGTTTTTTTTAAAAAACGCAATGTTTTTATATTTTTTTCAAATGCATAGGTGTTTTACTTCTACCTATCCATATGTGTATATACACACATGATTGGTAGTGATTGAGAGCTGCTGTGAACCTTTTATTGTAGATAGATATATATAAAAGATGGAGAGATATAGGTATTTGGGGAATAGATAGAAGATAGATAGATAGATAGATAGATAGATAGATAGATGATATCAAAATATTAGCAGCACCCTGGTAATGCAATCACATGCAAACACTGATGTTCCCCAGAAGATGGACAAACAGTAGTAAAAGTGCGAACCGTACATGGACGTAAATCTGTGATAGAGCCTGTTTTCTACTATACAGCTTTTCTATTATACAGGTTATTTTATTTTATCCAGAACCAAAAACTCACCAAGTGCAAGAAAATATGTCTTCACCAATGAGTGTTCAAAGACAAATGATTGATATTGACACAGCATGGTCTTTTACAGCCACTGTTCCATGACATACATAAGCATTGTGACATCATCCTATGCAAATGAGCACATGACATCACAGAAAGACCAAAGCCACAGAGGAAGACACATGATCAGCTTGACAGATAGGCCTGAGTTTGACAACAGTTCTAAAGTCTGTATATTTATATAAAGCTGAATGTATGTGTGTGTATCAAAGTTCACCCCAGTAGGGGTATGGTAGGACAGGGACCCATCAGATCTAAGCTCACCTTGTCATGGTTTATAGGCAAACAGTTACTGGCCAATATGTGTACTAAGGACCTTACTTTACAAAGATAAAACATCCAAAAAAAATCAAAAATTTAGTTTTTTTTAAAAAACGCATGTTTTTATATTTTTTCTCAAATGCATAGGTGTTTTACTTCTACCTATCCATATGTGTATATACACACATGATTGGTAGTGATTGAGAGCTGCTGTGAACCTTTTATTGTAGATAGATATATATAAAAGATGGAGAGATATAGGTAGTTGGATAGATAGATAATAGATAGATAGATTAGGGGGGGGGGGGGGGGGGGGGGGACGTAAATCTGTGATAGAGCCTGTTTTCTACTATACAGCTTTTCTATTATACAGGTTATTTTATTTTATCCAGAACCAAAACTCACCAAGTGCAAGAAAATATGTCTTCACCCAATGAGTGTTCAAAGACAAATGATTGATATTGAAAACAGCATGGTCTTTTACAGCCACTGTTCCATGACATCACATAAGCCATTGTGACATCATCCTATGCAAATGAGCACATGACATCACAGAAAGACCAAAGCCACAGAGGAAGACACATGACCCGGCTTGACAGATAGCCTGAGTTTGACAACAGTTCTAAAGTCTGAAATATTTATATAAAGCTGAATGTATGTGTGTGTTTCAAAGTTCCACCCCAGTAGGGTATGGTAGGACAGGGACCCATCAGATTAAGCTCACCTTGTCATGGTTTATAGGCAAACAGTTACGGGGCCAATATGTGTACTAAGGACCTTACTTTACAAAGATAAAAACATCCAAAAAAATCAAAAAATTTAGTTTTTTTTAAAAAAACGCATGTTTTTATATTTTTTCTCAAATGCATAGGTGTTTTCCCTTCTACCTATCCATATTGTATATACACACATGATTGGTAGTGATTGAGAGCTGCTGTGAACCTTTTATTGTAGTAGATAGATAAAAAAGTTGGAGAGATATGGGTAGTTGGATAGATAGATAATAGATAGATAGAAAATAGTTTAGATAGATTAGATAGATATCAAAATATTAGCAGCACCCGGTAATGCCAATCACAATGCAAACACTGATGTTCCCAGAAGATGGACAAACAGTAGTAAAAAGTGCGAACCGTACATGGACGTAAATCTGTAAATAGAGCCTGTTTTCTACTATACAGCTTTTCTATTAATACGGGTTTTATTTTATTTTATCCAAAAACCAAAACCACCAAGTGCAAGAAAATATGTCTTCACCCAATGAGTGTTCAAAGACAAATGATTGATATTGACAAAGCAGGGTTTCTTTTACAGCCACGGTTCCATGACATCACATAAGCCATTGGGGACATCAATATAAAAAGAGCCTACTAAAAAAAAACCCGAAGGGGGCACTATCAGCTTACTCCTATTTAAACATTTAAATTTATTTTTTTAAAAGCAAAAAAAAGTGAAAAAAGTTCCCCCCCCAGGGGGGTTTAAAACGGGGAATAACTAAGCCCCTTTTCAGGTTTATAAAAAACATTTACTCCTAGGGATAAGAACTTATTTTCAAAGAAAAACACCAAAAAAAAAAAAAAAATTTTATTTTTTTTAAAAAGGGGCGTTTTTTTTTTTTTTTTTCTAAATCTGTTTTTATTTCCCCAAATTATGGGGTTTTTTTGTAGTTAACCGTAACCTTTTATTGTAAAAAGGAAAAAAGATGGAAAAAAAGGGAAAATTATGGGAAGAAGTAGGAAAAATTAATGGGATTAAATATAAAAAAAGATAAAAACTTTTAAAACATTTCCAAAAATCCAAAAGTTTTTTAAAAGAGTTTTATAATTTTTTTCTCTAAAAAAGTTTTTCTATTTAAGGTTTTTTATTTTACCAGAAAAAAATAATTTAAAAAAAAAAATTTTTAAAAAAGGTTAAAGAAAGATTGGTATTGAAAAAATTTTTTTTAAGATTTTATGAACCAAATTGGACACACCCTTAAAGACCCAATAAAAACACAAAAAGAAAAACCCAAAGAGGAAAACATGAAGCACGTAGGGGGGATTTTGAAAATTCTAACCTGTTTTTATATAAAGCTAATTTTTGGTTTATTTAAACCCCCCAAAGGGTGGGGGGGAATAGTCTTCACCTTTATTTTTAAAGGGGCAAAAATTTGGATATTGACGGGGCCCTTACTTTAAAAAAAAAAACTCCAAAAAAAAACAAATTTTGGGTTTTTTAAAAAACCATGTTTTTTTTTTTTTTTTCCAAACAATTTTTTTTACTTCACTAAAAATTTGGTTTAAACAACATTTTTATTTTAAAAGTCTGTAATTTTTTGGAAAAGGAAAAAAAAGTGGGGAAAAGGTAGTTGGTAAAGATAAAAAAAGATAGATAAAGATTTTCAAAAAACAGAGGTATGAAACGAAAACTGATTTGGGAAGGGAAAAGTATAAATGGAAAACCCTAATACAAAAACGGATAGAGGTTTCACAAAGCTTTTTTTTCAGGATTTTTTTTACCCAAACCCCAAAACTCCAAGTGAAAAAAAGCTTAAAAAAGGGGGAAAAAGAAAAAAAAAAATTTCAAGACCCAAAAAAAGATTTAACCCAAACCATCTCCTACTCCCCCCCCCCCAAAAACACTAAAGCCAAAACAAAAAAATTTTTAAAAACTTATAAAAAAAAAGCAATTATTTTTGGTAAAAAACCAAACCCCCAAAAAGGTAAAAACCCCCCCTTTAATTTAAGCCACCCCTTTTCCCATTTTATAGGCAAAAAATCCCCAATATTTAAAAAAGGACCTTCTTTAAAAAGATAAACATCCAAAAAAAATCCAAAAAAAAAAAACGCTTTTTAATTTTTTTCCAACGGGGAAACCTAAAACCAAGAACACACAGAATGTTGGACCTTTTGAACCATTTAGAAGAAGTTAAAAAAAAAAGGGGGGAAAAAGGGAATTAAAAAGAAAAAAAAGATAATAAAAGATACAAAAATTGGAAAAAACCCGAAAGAATCAATGCAAACACATTTTCCAAATACAAACTAGTAAAATGCAACCGTCATGGACGAAAAAGGAAACCCGGGAAACTATAGTTTTTTAAAACAGTTAAAATTTTACCCCAAACCAAAATAAAGGAAAAAAATATTTTTTCCCCCCAATACAAAGAAAATGTTGAAGACCACAGGTTTTTAAGCCACTTTCCCATGTATAAAAAAGTACTTCCCTAGAAAAAGACTACTACAAAAGAAAACCCAAAAAACCAAAAAAGTTAAAACCCCTTTTTTTTAAAAATTTTCTAATCTGTTTTTAATAAACTAAAAATGGGTTTATAAATTCCCCCCCATGGGGTTTTTGGTGGAAAAAAAGATCTTTTAAAAAAAGATGGAAATGGGAAAAGTTATGGAAATTGTAAAAAAATTATTACAAAATAAAACTAAAAAAAATCAAAAAATTTTTTTTTTAAAAAAGCATGTTTTTTTTTTTTTTCTAAATGATAGGGTTTTTTCTCCCTATAAATTTTTATAACAATATTTATTTTTTACGGGAACCAATTTTTTAAAGGAAAAAAAAAATGGGGTTTAAATGGGAAAAAATTTATAGAAAAAAAATTTTTAAAATTTCAGCACCTGGATTGCCATCACTAGCAAACACGATCCCAGAAAGGAAAAACCCAGAGAAAACAAACGCGGGACAAAACTGGTGACCTTTTTTCTAATCATTTTTTTTAAAAGGGTTATTTTTTTTTTATCAAACCCAAAACCAAAGGCAAGAAAAATTTTACCCTGATTTTAAAAGGGAAAAAGGGTTTATTGAAAAGATTCTTTCAAAAATGTAAACCCAAAAAAAATTTTTAATATTTAAAAAAGCCATGAAAAAAAACCAAACCCAAGGGGAAAACTACCTTCAATGGGGTTTACAACATTTTAAAAGTTGAATTTTTTAAACTTGTAGTGTGTTAAAATTAATAAGGGGAAATG
>JARQOC010000006.1:433729495-433773012 GCA_033576535.1 Allobates femoralis
TACTAGACTTACCTAGAAACAAATTGTTAAGAGCTGAAAAATCAAAGGTACTTGAACGAAGCATTATTATCCAATTCCAACCCCAGCACCTGAACCTGTCACACTCCTTTCTCTCTCATCCAAGAGCAACTTTTAATGCTTCTTCTTACAGCAGCGAAATGCCTGATATCTCTCAACTGGATGAGGAAAGCTCCACCTTCATTATTTGATTGGTATACACGGATAAAGGATCTCCGATCGATGGAACAATTGACCGCCACGCTTCATAACACAATGGACAAATTTACCCAGACTTGGCAGATATGGGATCTTTCTGTGGACTCACTACAATTGTAATATATGGAAGATATGTGCTGATGTTAATGAATTTTCATACTAGGAAATGTAATGTGGACTTGTGATTGTGAAGGTACGTTTTGTACTGTTATGATTGATTTTTATTAATTTTCACATTTTATCAACAAAGTTAGAGAAAAAAGAAAAATGGTAATGTCATAATCCCTATTAAGGCCTTTCGGTGTCAAGGTCTGTAATTTATAAATCCAATAGGATTCACGTATACGTAGCAACTTGTGGAGATCCCCCCCATAACGAGGTATGGTAACATCTTACAGAACTTGATACTTCAACTGGGAAACTCTTTGTCCAGCAGATTCAAAATGCTATAGAAGGGGTTATGCAGTCTTTTTTGCAACGAATATTAGATTTATGCTGAGATTTTATCCCTAATGTGTTGAGTCGTTTCGCCCACGTATACCAATCCACATGGGCACTTGATAGCATACACCACATTGGACGTGTCACACGTAAAAAAAAACCTAATAGCAATCCTCTGACCCATTTGGGGATGATTTATCTTGTTTTTGAATATTGTTGCACTGTAGACAGCTTAAACATGGAAATGTACCATGCTTCTCTCATGCGCTTAGATGTCGCTGACATTGTTGGATGCTGCTGTGTATGTGGTTTGTCTTTAAGAGCTGCATGGTTGATGGTTGTGAAGGTCCTTGCCTCCTGTGGTGTGCTCCAGAACTGCAGTCACTATTATGTTCAATTGCTGGTTCACGAGTTAATGTGTAACTCACCTGAAATTCCCTCCCTCTGGCTTTAAATAACCTTCCCTCTCCTCTGTCAGGTGCTGCTGATAGCTATGTGCCCTAGGTTTTGGTGCTGTGCTGTGCTTAGCTGCTGGGCTAAAGTCTTTCCTTGGGAGAAGCTGTGATTCCTGACCCGCGGGTGGAGGTAGGGGCCCTCAACCTAGGGCTAATCAGGAGTTTTAGGGTACAGGGTGTTGGCTCAGAACTCCTCACCAGCAGAGTTACCTCCGAGATCAGGGAGAGCCAGGGACCCCAGCATCAGGGTCAGATTAGGCTCTCATGACCCCCTTTTGCCCAATTCACCTACCTATTTCCTGATTCCCTTACCTCCCAAGCGTGACAGCTTCCTACTGGAAATAAAGGATTGTCATGAAATCTTTTTGATAGAGCCAACATCTGCTCGAACTAAAAGGTCCTTTATATTCTTAGATCTTCTAAAACAGGGTAAAACATTATTGCGGAATGCAGGTATAGAAGGATAACTCGTTTTTAATATGCCCCAATGTTTACAAATTGAATTGTGTAGTTTGTAAACAAAAGGTGGTATGTGTGTACCAGTGAGATTCTATCACTAGCCCCTATACCTGTAGCTGTAGAGGTATTGGGTATTTAGGATACCCTCTTTCAACAAACTTCCCACACATCTCACGTTCTCTTATGCTACATAGAAGGGGATCTGAGACTATCCTACGAACTGAAAAAATCGATTCCCCGGTCGCAAATTATTAGACAGCTCCTGTATGACAGCTGGTATAGTGCAGAAGGCTATTGCGATGTTTTTTTTTGTTTGTTTTTTTTTTTAAATATCAAACTGTACAGTGCCTCCCTCTTTGTGCACCAGTGTATCAACGAAGCTGACACGGTCAGTGCTGTGTTTGTATAAAAAACTGAAGCTCCATCCATATGGGATGAAGGTAATCATGAAATTCCATGAGATCATGGAGTGGGCTCCCCCATATACAAAAAATATAATCTATGTAACGTCCCCAATAGGAGATATACCGTGTATATAACAAATGTGCATATACATAATTTTTTCAAATGATGACATATAGCAGTTTGCATATGGGGGGTCCACATTAGACCCCATCGCAGTACTTTGTTTCTGTAGGTACTACAGTCCCTGACAGAAGTTATGTCGCTGTTATGTAAATAAAAGCTTATAACCTGTCGTTAAATTCATCCATTGGTTGTATAAATTACTCTTTTGAAAGCTGAAGCCCTCCCAAATGTGGTATAGGTTAAGAAAATAAATTGGCATCAATGCTGAAATATTGATCATTTAATGAACACAGAGTGGTTTGTCACCCACAGAAAGTAATGTGATATTTAAACAAATAATTAACTTAAATACAAATATATGTTGCATAATATTGGTGAATGAAGTTGTGGTCCTATTAGAGTCATATTTAATATTTTGTGTGACTTCCATGAGCTTGAAGGACTGCACCCATGCGCTTCAACAATGATTCATACAATTTATTAATGAAGTTATCAGGAATAGCAAAGAATGCAGTTTTACATGCTTCTTTTTATGTAAATAAAATATTGAGCTCTTGCTTTTTTATTAGGGTACCATCGACTGTATACTCACTGGGCTCTTTATGCTCCAACTGGTTGAGTGGGTTTGTTGACAGTTTTGTGGTCGGGCGAGAGCACTTGGCTTCTGCATGGGGGCTCCTGCAAGCTGAGCATTCATGTTCATATTTGCAGAGGCCATAGAAATGGCAATGGCCTTCGTGAAATAACTAGGTCTATGGACGGCCGCTGAACAAGTGCTGGTAATGGTGCCGCTGCATGAAAGGGCATCTGGGCCAGCATAAGATGAAACAAAGTATCCGGTCCTCTTATCTCCCAGCCCAATTGAGGGTGAAGTGCTAAACGCCATCTGAACTCCTCATCGTAATGCCATGAGTGGGTTCCCCCATGAGCTATGTAGGAGTTGTAAATAGTGTCAACATAAATGAACATCTTAGAGCAGCACTCAGGGTGCCTCTGACCCATAACACATCCCATGGCAAAAAAAAGGCTTGCAACCAATTAATTATGGCTTTTGCAATGTTTGGTTTACCTTTAAAAGGCCTGTTTGCAGCACGATGTTTCTTATCAACTGTATGATGATTAGGGGATAGTAAGGAACAAATGTTGAAAAAAACAGACAAAAGATCACTCTTCACTCTTGTGTAATACCAATGGGTAACAGTATGTATAATATACAAAACGCACTTGCCTGTCAGGGTTGTGTAGCAGGCACCGATTGAGAGCGCTTGCAAGCGGTCCTTCGAGCCACGGACCCGGATGTTTCGTGGTAGGATATGTTCACCTGCTATGGGAACAGGCGGCCAGGTATAGATAATATGGTCTATACCTGGTTCTTACTCCTCAGACGACCAACCAAAGCTGGAGTTTGGTGTGGGTGAGACCAATGATGCTGGGTGTACCCGACCTTCTGCAGCACTAGCCCGCTCCCGAAGGAAGTAAGGAATACAGAGGTGAGAACAAAAAAGGGCTTTACATTGGCGCTGCAAAGCAGGTCACTCCAGGAGAGGAAAAAATGTTAAAAATAAAACCTTTTATTGTAGGAAAAAACACAGCAAAACGCTCGTTTCAGGCACAGCTTGTCCCCTACATCAGGTGTACTTCCCTATTGCCGGTGACGGATAGTGATCCATGACATTCGGCTATTGAGCATGTGCCTCGACCACCTTGCTACACCACCCAGGGAATGACCTTGGATCACACCAGCATAAATTCCAGGAAGAATCACGGAAATTTGTTAACATCAAAACACATGATTGTAAGAAATTTAGCACGCGGACGAGCACATAGGTCGTTCCCTCTCAAGTGGAGGACTAATATCACTCCAGACTAGGCAGCCCGCGATACAGCAACAACTTCTGGTAGCATCTGGGGTCAAATTAATCCTCTGATCCCTATCCAGTTAACCTCATTTCCCCGATAGCCCAGGAGTCTTCCTTCTGAAGGATTTTCGGCCTGTTGAGCCACCCAAAAAATATAAGAATGCGCAAGCAGCCATATCACTGGTTTCGGGTTACCTGTAAAAGGTGACCATTAGTACAGAAATAGATCCGGTCGAACGTACCACGAAAAACAATTAGAACGGCATTTCCCAATACGTTGAATGTCACTATTTGACAGCCCAGCCCATCATGAGCCGCCTCCGTTGCTGCCCCAATCCTAATAGAGAGGCAACCTATATTCTCCAGGAGACAGACCTATTGATAATAAACCTCTCTTTAATATTGAAGTAAACTGGTACATTTTAAAGGGGATCCATCAGCATGGGATAAAAATGACACCCCGCCTTCCGACAGGCAAGATAGTTGTTAACTAGTGATATAGGGCATATTGGGCCATGTATAGCAAATAACGGCACCCAGGTGCCTTGTCCCGCAGGATCTGTTTTTGACTTGCAGACTGCCATTACAAACTGTGATGCCACCAGGACTGCTTTTAGATGGTGACACCAACTCAGCCATATGGAATGCACCAAAAAACGCCAGGCCAAAGGAGGCAGAGAAGAGGGCTGCTTCGAAAGGAGAAGGACAAATAAATTGCATAAGATTACTTGGGAAAGGTGTTTTGCGATCCGCGCTGCCAGACTGACTCGCATCAAAGAAGACACTTGTGAATGAAGTGTTAATCAATTCCTTCTTTTATTCACCGACGCGTTTCGGTGCCCACCCGGCACCTTCATCAGGGTAACCCTGATGAAGGTGTCGGGTGGGCACCGAAACGCGTCGGTGAATAAAAGAAGGAATTGATTAACACTTCATTCACAAGTGTCTTCTTTGATGCGAGTCAGTCTGGCAGCGCGGATCGCAAAACACCTTTCCCAAGTAATCTGATGCTTCTCCACGTCTGAGTGGTCGGTGAAGGTCCAGCAGCAGCCATCAGGATATTATTCCTAACACGTCTTCAAACCAGTTGTGGGTGACACAACTGGACCAGGTGAGTGAACCCCTGTTGCTCACTGATTCCAATTTTAGTGTCAAGTGATAAGGGCACTATTGCGCCTCTTGTTCCCCCAACCCCCCCTTTTGTATTTATCACAGTTGTTCATCGTTCCATTGGGTAGTAACGGTGCACAAAGGATCTCTGCATCCTGGGGGACGGAGTGCTGCATAAATCATCTATAGAGAATGGATTATCTACGTGGGAGGTTTGTCTCCAGGGAGAAATTGATACAGCAATCAGTAGGGATTATACATACAACACCGGAGGAGACTGAAATTGCTAATGAACTGTTTGATGAGAAAGAAATTAAGCTCATGAAAGGACTACTGCATGACTTAGACGAGGCTTTACAGAAGGAAATACAGTATGGAATGGATGCACGGTTTTTGACTATATATATACAGGAGAACATTTGCCCTAGGGGGCTGAGACTGGTTCTAAATTCACCATTTCCTGATGATAGTACTTTCACGGAAAATTGGAAATTTGTCTTACAAAAGTGCATGAACACACTACTCAGTATACTATGTGATAAGAGATCAAAATTGGCAGATGATGCCACGAGTGAAATCAATGTAATAAGCGAGAGATTGACCAAATATAATACATGCACAGAATTTAAAAAGATTTATTCAAACATAAGTACCGGCTTGATGCGTCTGGAGCAGGATACTGTCATTAGGAAAACTAGAAAACTTAATAGGGATAGACAGGACTACATACAGGATAAAACAGGTACAGAGAACAACACATTTCGTAGAAATAGGTCATCATCATACAATAAAGAACAAAGGAAAAGGAGTTTCTCCAATAGCTGGAGGCATAAGAACAATGGTAATGATAAAAACCATATGCAGGAGACAACAGTTGAGAAGAAAGGTAAAACAGAGTCAGATATGAACATTATGGATATACAGATCACTGAAAATAACCACGAGAAAGCTGTTTGCATACTAACACCAGAAAGTCCAATCAACACTCACACCACGGTTTTAGAGGTGGAGGATGGTGAGGAAGATGATGACATCGATAGTATCTTTGTAGATGAATGCTTTGATGAGGAGGGGTACTTAATTATGAAGGAGACCCCCAGTGAGCTCACTGAGAAATCGAAAATAGAGAATGTATCAGAGAAAAGAGAACCTAATAATAAGATTGTCACAGTAGCTCAAATACATAGAGATGTGGATAATAACTCACAGACAACGGTGCAAGTGAGGAGTGAGGAGGAACACCTAAAAAATATAAAAGAACTAATTGATAAAATCAACAGGGAGAAACCCCTTAGCCCCATAAAAGTACATATAAATAATAGTAAAAACAAGGAGAATGAGCATAAAAAATCCAAATCACTGATAGACTCGGTAAATGAGGATTTACAATTTGATTTAATAGGAATAGAAGATGCAGTCCAGACTAAGAGAGTGGTACTGGATAATTCAAAAAATAATAATAATGGGGTGGTGCCTTTTTTGTCCGCAGCCAAGCCTCTCTCACAAGAGATAACGAGGTTTTTCAGCCCAATAAATTCTGGAAAAAGAAAGAAAGAGGAGGTAGAGGAAAAGGAAAGGAGAAAAAAAGTAAGAATAAGTTTCAAAGACTAATAAATAAAAACTCCATCAGTAATGTTATAAATCTGTCAGATTATACACTAACAAAAGAGGAAGAAAAACTTTTGAAAAAAGGGTTATTATTTTGCCCCACTAATAGTCCTGGCGACTTTGATCTCTTTATTGATATCCACCAATTTATCAGAAAGCTGACCCTGAAGCGACATTTTTTACTGAACCCTGATAAAAGTGAAAACTGTGAAATAAATAATGATGTGCAAAAAGAGAATGAATTAAAAACTAGATCAACATTCTATCCCCTAG
Source organism: Allobates femoralis (assembly GCA_033576535.1). Lineage (NCBI taxonomy): Eukaryota > Metazoa > Chordata > Amphibia > Anura > Aromobatidae > Allobates > Allobates femoralis. Next base: position 433,736,445 of record JARQOC010000006.1, read on the forward strand.
AGAGCAGGGGTCATATGCTAGTCACTTTCCAGGATCTTCTGCTTAAAGGGAACCAACCACCTCAGATGACGTGTATAAGCTGTTAATACATGTCCCTGGACCCTATGTACACCATTGCAGCTATGTTTTTGCTAAGAATATTGATAACAGCAAACCGAAATAAACACTTTATAAACTTACATGATTTAGTACATGAGGGCGTCTCCCTCGGGCTTTAGTACGAGAGGGCTGTGTCTTATGCAGCCTGAGTGGCTTTCCTCCCCCTCCCTCTCTGTTTGCAGGACGTCACATTAGGGCGTGATATTATCTTGGTGTGGGCGGGCACGCAAGGCAGCTCCCGTCCCTGCACGTCTTCTCAGTGACGTCCTGCAAACAGAGAGGGAGGGGGAGGAAAGCCACTCAGGCTGCATAAGACACAGCCCTCTCGTACTAAAGCCCGAGGGAGACGCCCTCATGTACTAAATCATGTAAGTTTATAAACTGTTTATTTCGGTTTGCTGTTATCAATATTCTTAGCAAAAACATAGCTGCAATGGTGTACATAGGGTCCAGGGACATGTATTAACAGCTTATACACGTCATCTGAGGTGGTTGGTTCCCTTTAACGATCTAAAAAAAGAAAGCCTGCTGCAGAATAAATCCAATAATAAAGAAAATTTAACACAAGGAGAGAAATTAGCTTTAAAAAAATTGAGAGACAACAAAATGATATCTATAAGGGCTGCGGACAAAGGAGGAGCCATAGTGATACAGAATAGGTTAATATATGAGAAAGAGGCTCTAAGGTTATTATCTGATGAAAAGTACTATGAGAAAATAGAGGGGGACCCATATACTGAGTTGGTGAAAGAATACAACAATAGGATAATTAAAGCACACGAAAAGGAAATTATAACAGCAGATCTGAAGAAATTTTTAATTAAGAAGGAACCACCTATCCCGTTTTTCTACCATTTGCCTAAGGTACATAAAAACCTGGAAAATCCCCCAGGACGCCCTATTATATCGGGAATAAATTCTTTAACTAGCAATTTGGCAGAGCTCATTGATAAGAAACTGCAAAAATACGTCTTTACACTGGATAGCTACACCAAAGATTCAACAGACATAATCAGAATTTTAAATAATATGAAGTGGAAAGAATCCTATTTATTTTTAACTATGGATGTAGCAGCTTTGTATACGAACATTGAGCACAAACTGGGTCTCTTATGTATTGAATATTTCCTGAAAAAGGACATTTTATTGAAAAATGATGAGATTGATTTTGTACTAGAGAGCCTACAATTTATACTTGAGAATAATTTCTTCACATTCAATGGAATGATGTATCATCAGAAATGTGGGACGGCAATGGGGTCGAAAACAGCATGCTCATATGCAAACCTGGTAATGGGGTTATTTGAGAAGGTATATATCCATGAAAACACACACAGTAAGGGGATTGTGGTTTATAAGAGATATATAGACGACCTATTTTTTGTATGGGACAGCGAGAGAAGTGACATCTATGAATTCATGGAGGTAATAAATAACAATAAGTGGGGCTTCAATTTTGAATCCACAACTAATAACACCAACATTAATTTTCTAGACCTAAGCATATTCGTGAAAGATGGGGAAATTTGCACAAAAACGTTCTTTAAAGACACTGACCGGAATTCCTACATAGATTTTAATAGTGGGCATTATAAAAAAATGGCTAGCGAATATCCCTGTCAGCCAATTCCGGAGGATCAGGAAAAATTGCACATCAGATCAAGATTACACCACACAATCAGAAACCCTGAGAAATAGGTTTATGGAAAGGGGATACCCAAAAGAGCTGATATGTAAGGCACAGGAACATTACAAGAAAATTCCACAGGATAAACTCCTGACACCAAGTTTGAAAAATATGGCAAAAGACAAACAGAAGTGGAATTTTATAACCACGTACAATAAATGCCACAAAAAGATCAGAAATTGTCTAGAAAAACATTGGCATATCCTAAAAAATGATCCCATTCTGAAGACAGTAATTCCAGAAAAGCCAGGTATTACCTTTAGGAGAGCCCCTAATATAAAAGGCAAAATTGCACCCAGCAGATTAAAACAAGCTGCACCTGAGATACAGTTAGGGCCAGAAATATTTGGACAGTGACACAATTTTCGCGAGTTGGGCTCTGCATGCCACCACATTGGATTTGAAATGAAACCTCTACAACAGAATTCAAGTGCAGATTGTAACGTTTAATTTGAAGGGTTGAACAAAAATATCTGATAGAAAATGTAGGAATTGTACACATTTCTTTACAAACACTCCACATTTTAGGAGGTCAAAAGTAATTGGACAAATAAACATAACCCAAACAAAATATTTTTATTTTCAATATTTTGTTGCGAATCCTTTGGAGGCAATCACTGCCTTAAGTCTGGAACCCATGGACATCACCAAACGCTGGGTTTCCTCCTTCTTAATGCTTTGCCAGGCCTTTACAGCCGCAGCCTTCAGGTCTTGCTTGTTTGTGGGTCTTTCCGTCTTAAGTCTAGATTTCAGCAAGTGAAATGCATGCTCAATTGGGTTAAGATCTGGTGATTGACTTGGCCATTGCAGAATGTTCCACTTTTTTGTACTCATGAACTCCTGGGTAGCTTTGGCTGTATGCTTGGGGTCATTGTCCATCTGTACTATGAAGCGCCGTCCAATCAACTTTGCAGCATTTGGCTGAATCTTGGCTGAAAGTATATCCCGATACACTTCAGAATTCATCCGGCTACTCTTGTCTGCTGTTATGTCATCAATAAACACAAGTGACCCAGTGCCATTGAAAGCCATGCATGCCCATGCCATCACGTTGCCTCCACCATGTTTTACAGAGGATGTGGTGTGCCTTGGATCATGTGCCATTCCCTTTCTTCTCCAAACTTTTTTCTTCCCATCATTCTGGTACAGGTTGATCTTTGTCTCATCTGTCCATAGAATACTTTTCCAGAACTAAGCTGGCTTCTTGAGGTGTTTTTCAGCAAATTTAACTCTGGCCTGTCTATTTTTGGAATTGATGAATGGTTTGCATCTAGATGTGAACCCTTTGTACTTACTGTCATGGAGTCTTCTCTTTACTGTTGACTTAGAGACAGATACACCTACTTCACTGAGAGTGTTCTGGACTTCAGTTGATGTTGTGAACGGGTTCTTCTTCACCAAATAAAGTATGCGGCGATCATCCACCACTGTTGTCATCCGTGGACGCCCAGGCCTTTTAGAGTTCCCAAGCTCACCAGTCAATTCCTTTTTTCTCAGAATGTACCCAACTGTTGATTTTGCTACTCCAAGCATGTCTGCTATCTCTCTGATGGATTTTTTCTTTTTTTTCAGCCTCAGGATGTTCTGCTTCACTTCAATTGAGAGTTCCTTTGACCGCATGTTGTCTGGTCACAGCAACAGCTTCCGAATGCAAAACCACACACCTGGAATCCACCCCTGACCTTTTAACTACTTCATTGATTACAGTTAACGAGGGAGACGCCTTCAGAGTTAATTGCAGCCCTTAGAGTCCATTGTCCAATTACTTTTGGTCCCTTGAAAAAGAGGAGGCTATGCATTACAGAGCTATGATTCCTAAACCCTTTCTCCGATTTGGATGTGGAAACTCTCATATTGCAGCTGGGAGTGTGCACTTTCAGCCCATATTATATATATAATTGTATTTCTGAACATGTTTTTGTAAACAGCTAAAATAACAAAACTTGTGTCACTGTCCGAATATTTCTGGCCCTAACTGTAGATGAGGGATCCCAACAAAAAGGGACTAAGAAATGTGGAAGAACACGATGTTTGTGCTGCAAGAGTATCCAACAAAGGACATCCTTTACATCATTCAGCAATAATGAGACGTTCCCAATAAAATTCCAAATGAATTGCACCACAAGATATATAATATATCTCCTGGAATGTTCGTGCGGCTACCAATATGTGGGAAGGACTATTAGATGCCTTCATGAGAGGCTTAATAAACACAGGTCAAATATAAAAAATGGGTATAAGGCACATGGGGTCTCAAATCACTTTGACAAATACCATAATAGGGACCCCAAACACTTAAGAATTACTCCCATAGACCACATAGGAGCCCATATCCCCAATAGATTTGAGACACTGAAGAAAAGAGAGAAATATTGGATGTATAAACTAGATACGTTAAAACCGAAAGGGTTAAATCTGGTCTCTGAACTAATATAATACCGACAATAATAAAACCCCTCTCCACATTTTAAAATAGGAGTTCAGACTTTTATGCATATATCTCGTTAGATTATATATTTTATACCACTGTTTTTATATACTTTTATATATTTCACCTTCATCTAATTTCATGTATGAATAAATATTGCACTATGCACTTTTATAAAATACCACACTCAATCTTTATATATATATGCATCACTATATATATCTTTATATACTTCACCTCTATCTATGGGTGAACAGATATATATATCTTTATATACTTCACCTCTATCTATGGGTGAACAGATATTGCTCTTTACACATCTATAAGATACCACATTTAATCTTTACATATATACATATTTTTTTCTCACATAGTTTTCACTATCCTGTAATCTAATATTGACTATTTCCACAAGCTGGGTGGACCTTCACGGTTCTCTCTCTATAGTCGGCCCCTACTGGCGGAAAATTAGGTTTACAAGGGATCAGCCACATATTAAATAGTTTCTACATTCTTAAACTGAACATTCTCCGCTATTCTTCTACTACATTTGCCCCTGCTGGCGGAAAATTAGGTCTGCAGAGGACCAGTTCACAATATATATCGTCTCAGTAATAAGCTTTGATTGAGCACCATCTACTGGATATTGGTTAAATTACACAGTCACCTGGTGTTTTTACTGCATGTTTGCCCCTACTGGCGGAAAATTAGGTTTGCAGAGGACCAGTTCTTCATGCACATCACCTAGACAACTGGCTCCTGACACCTTGTAATATGTATGAACAGTGCACTAGTTACAATGAGAAATGAATAATCTGTATATAGAGGTTGCCTTGCATGTGTATAGAGGATGGGGCTCCTACTTAGGATAGAACCCATCAGTTTTCACCAATACAGGGAATACAGGCATTTATCTGACACTCCACAGGCACACATGAGAACAAGCTTGTCTGTATGCATTACATAGTCCAGACATTTTGGATATGACATACCAGTTGCCCCAGAAAATAACCAGCATGAGGCAGTTTTTATCCATTCTTTAATGATATTTGCTTTTTATTCCAACATTCTTTTAAAATACATTTTTTAAATATCATTTTATATATGATAGACATTTTTTTATTATTCATTATTTTTAATTTTATTCATATTAATAAAGAGTACTCTTAATATTTAATATTTTTAGCCATATTTCATTTTTAGTTTTCCTTCTTCTTTTATTCCTGGTTCTGCTTTGCCTGAAACATAAGAGTGGACACAAATTACATTTAGCCGTGACAGATCTTAATAATACAGTTCTTTCTCCCACAAACTGAAGGTGGCACAGGACATTAGTGAACACATATATTATTGGATATGAGACTATGGGTTCTATCCCCCAGGAGGATAGGCTCTTGTTTCAAAGAAACTTTTTTGTTACGTCCCCAGCACATTATCCTAAGGGAATTTACAGCCTTTTCCGCTTGGAATTTTGTTTAGTTTTTTAATTGTCTTTGTGAACTGATTTTTTAGATTGTCTGAGATATGTTATAGTCACATTTATATGTAAATTGTGGATCTTGTATAATAATTGCGCCAAAATTAAGGATCCTCCCTGTTTGATGACGGTTTTGACGTCATACATGAAACAACACCCACTAATCATGTCTATGAATGTTACTATAAATAAGAGCGGTTTGGTGGAGTGGGGGTAACCCTGATGAAGGGTAACCCTGATGAAGGTGCCGGGTGGGCACCGAAACGTGTCGGTGAATAAAAGAAGGAATTAATTAACACTTCATTCACAAGTGTCTTCTTTGATGCGAGTCAGTCTGGCAGTGCGGATCGCAAAACACCTTTCCCAAGTAATCTGATGCTTCTCCACGTCTGAGTGGTCGGTGAAGGTCCAGCAGCAGCCATCAGGATATTATTCCTAACACGTCTTCAAACCAGTTGTGGGTGACACAACTGGACCAGGTGAGTGAACCCCTGTTGCTCACTGATTCCAATTTTAGTGTCAAGTGATAAGGGCACTATTGCGCCTCTTGTTCCCCAACCCCCCCTTTTGTAAATAAATTGCATAGTATCAATTAAGCATCTTAAAGAAAAGAAAAAGGACAACTGTTCTCCAAACAAGGGTGGCCTCTACACCAGCCCCAAATGGCCTGGCGAATAATAAAACATTTTGTAATGTCCATTTTCGTACTTTGAAATGAAAAGATAGGCAGAATAACCAATTGAGCAATAGAACTGGAAGCCCTAGTTCTACATAAATTGAAAAAGTACTGGCATGTGACCTATAGCCTCTCTGAATCTAAAACCGTGACCTCTACTAGCCACCAAATTATACCATTCACCCACACTTTACCATACACTTGCCACATTGCAGACATAATCGATGACCTCACCAAAGACATTAAAGGGAATCCGTCACCAACTTTATGCCATCCAATCTGACAGCAGCATAATGTAAAGATAGAGACCCTGATTCCAGCAATGTGTCACTTACTGAGCTGCTTGCTGTTATTTTGATAAAATTACTATTTTCACTGCTGCAGATTTAGCAGCTCATGAATATGCTGCACTACGTGAGTAGTCCTATAATGATAATCCCCAGCTGATTAAACAATGATTTTATCAAAACTACACTGAGCACTTCCGGTTCCGGCACCTTGATGAGCGGTCGCATGTAGGAGAAGCTCCACAGCCCGCCACAGACTTTAAGCCCCATCCTCGGGTCACCGCCGACCAGGCACCCTCCCCACAATGTCCGCTAGCAGAGCGGGACTGCCGGCGCCGGCCACGGCCACGGCCACGATGGACCGATATGTAACCAGGAGCGGGGACAGAGACTTGGCCGAGCGCGCGCAGGTGGCAGAGCGCAATGGCGCGAAAACGGTTATGGCGGCCTCTCAGAGCCAGTGGGGACAAGATTAGGGAGAAAATCTCCCATTAGAGAACCAAGGAGTCCTGGAGGTAGAAATGGAGGGGCACAGTCACAGTCCAGGAGGATCGGAGATGGTAGGAGGGCACAAGCTCACTGCTGGAGAGCCTGCTGGGAAAGCTGCTGGTACCTGTCTCTTTCCCCAGCAGCAGGAGGGGAGGGAAGATGGCGTGGTACGCAGCACAGAACTACCTCCACAAAGCCCTGCACTTCACCAGCTAGACTTTAAATCTCTAGCCAAGGAGTTAGCCCATTATTTGGCAGATGATTTCAAACAAGCCATATCAGATCTGGTGTCAGCATCCACTCAGGAGATTAAGGCTAAAATTGACACTCATGACCAACAACTCCATGAGGCTGAAAACAGAATTTCCTCAGCAGAGGACAAGGTATCAGATCTGGAACGCCAGTTACAGATTCTTCAAAAACAAAACGACTTTGCCCTAAACAAACTTGATGATATTGAGAATCGATCACGCCGCAGCAACTTAAAAATTGTGGGCCTCCCAGAATCAGTCCCCCTAAATCAACTGGAGGAGATCTTTGAGGTGGAAATGCCCAAAGTGCTGGGCTTAATGCACAGATGCAAAACCGAACGCACTCATAGAATCGGACCACCCAGAGAACCACAGAGAGAGGGGGAAGGTAGCAACGCCGCACGGGGGAGAGACACTAACAAAGCCCGCCACGCCATCGCCAAGTACCTGAACCATAGAGACAAAGAGGAAATCTTACAGGCTTACAAAGCTAAAAGACACCCTCTCGTGGTTCTGGGAAACAAAATTCTGTTTTTTGCGGACTATTCCATCGAAGTGACAAGGCGCAGGAAAGCCTTCAGTGAGGTGTGCACAATTTTATACAAAAGAAATATTAGGTTTCAGTTAAACTACCCTGCCACCCTAAAATTCCGCTCGCCAGAAGGAGTGTTATTGTCTTTAACCATTCCAGACGAGGCAATGGCGGAGATCATGAAAATCAACGCGTCACCTAGATCTGGGGGATCAGATAGCCCGAGACGAATGGACAACCCAACTGACCTAAATCAGGACTCTGTCAAGACTTACAGACTACGATCGGATTCTGCCCTTGAAGAAGGAGCGACGAGAGCTTCAACGCCGAGGCAGCAGCGACAACAGTCCATGAGATGGAATAAGAAAAAACCAGCTTGACCTAACGCATTCGTGATGCAATTGAGGTGACTTCTAACTTTACAGCCGCCATGGCATTTGGTCGGCAATGAAGGAAGGTGAAGAAGAGAGAAAAGTGGTGGACGCACTGGCTATGTGATGTATAATATCATCCTACAATTAAGTTCCATGTTTTTTTTTTTTTTCCTATCCTTATTTTGAGGACTGGAATATCTCTGTCCTGAGTTATAGCTATACGCATGATTTGGGGGGACTGTGATTGTTGGTCTGTCTGATTTGGTTTATTTGAGTGCAATAGTTGATAAGCTTGGGGGGGGGGGGAGGTCGTTGGCTTGGGGATGGTTGGCCGATTTAATTTTACATTTCTTTATTACTAAGAATATACATAACATGTGGCGGGTTGGGAGCGAATGCGCCCGATGTCAGAGGGGAAAAAAGAGAAGTCATTTGACTACGCCATGAAGAGGGAGAGGGAGAGATTTAGTGAAAGGGGAAAGAGAGTTCTAAAACAACGGTTGGTAGAGTATAGGGTTTTCTCAGTTTTCGATGCACAAATGTGGACTTATCCAAATGCACCTGTTTGCGTTTTCTTTAGTAATTCCCAAAGTAATAGCAACACCCAGTTGAACCCGGGGATCTCTCTGACAAATTTAAATATATTTCAAGATCATGGTTGGGTGGGTCTCTTGGAATGTGAAGGGGCTGCGCTCCCCGGCGAAGCGCCTGATGGTCCTCCGACATCTTAAGCGATTACATGCGGATGTGGTCATGCTCCAGGAGACCCACCTGACATCTGACGACTTTTTCAGACTGAGGAAGATGTGGGTAGGCGACATTTATGGATCTGGAGCGATCAATAGAAAAGCTGGAGTTGTCATCATGATTAATAGAGCCTTAGCACACACGGTCCTATCCGCTAATGCAGACCAAGAGGGCAGAATGATTCATCTGAATCTCCAAATTCAAAAAGACACATACAGCATATATAATATTTATGCCCCCAATGTAGCGCAAAAGCCCTTTCTCCAGAAGTTACAATCACACTTATTAACCGATCAACATAACATCAGAATAGTTGGGGGAGACTTTAACATGGTACTCAACGAAGATGAAGATAGACGACACAGCTCCCACACTCGACCCACTGATCCGGGGACAATGTCTGACCGCGGGGTTCATTTCCTGGAAGACCTGTTTAACCAATGTAATATGAGCGATATTTGGCGTACGCTCCACCCCCTAGAAAGAGAATATACTCATTACTCTCACGCTCATAAATCCTGGTCTAGGCTGGACATGTTCTTTGGCACGCCCCTTACTTTTCAGAGGGTGGAAGGGGCCGTGGTTGAGAACATGGTCATTTCTGATCACAGCCCAATAGTCATGAGAACGAGAGATACATATCAGAAAGGGACGGACTATCTCTGGAGATTCCCGGATACTTTAGTTCGAGAGGATAATTTTGTTAAATGCCTCGGTGAGTGGTGGACAGACTTTTCAGCCCATAATGGAACATCGCTCTGACCCCTCTCTATTTTGGGAGACAGCAAAGACAGTACTCAGGGGTAACATTATGGCGTATAGTATGAAATTGAAAAAGAAGATTAAAGAACAATATTTAAAAGCCAGCGTAACGGTGAGGGGGGCTTACTCTCTTTATAAACATTCTATGTCCAATATAGACAGGGAGGCTTGGTTGATAGCTAAAACGGAATTTGATATATGGGCTGAGAGACGGGAGACCCTATATAGGAACAGACTGGAGCTAGACTTGCACAGATTTGGTGACAAAGCAGGACGATTACTGGCTCGTTTGGCTAAAGGCAGACTGGAGTCTAAGCCAATTAGGACGATTATTGATAAACATGGGAACACTTTGTCGGACCCGAAAGACATTGCACAAACATTGGGGAAGTACTTTGCCTCAATCTACAAAGAGGTAGGGGACACTAATTTGGACGCAGATTCGTGGCTACATTCGCTCAAACTACCCAAAATATCAACGGAAGATACCCAATTCCTTAATAGTCCCATCTCAGTAGAGGAAATAGATCACACCATCAGGTCACTGAATCTGGGCAAGGCCCCTGGCCCTGATGGATATAATGGGGCCTTCTTCAAAGCTTTGAGGGAACAAATTTCACCAATCCTCAAGGATCTTTTCAACTCCTTCCTTCAGGGATGCCCAATCCCAGAAAGAATGAATATGGCCCATATTAAGCTAATTCCCAAACTGGGTAAACCCCAGACAGACCCAGCAAGTTATAGACCCATCTCTCTCATTAACCAAGACCTAAAAATTCTATCCAAATTATTGGCCGACAGATTAGCACAAATATTACCAAAATTGATAGCACCTCACCAATCTGGTTTAATTAAAGGACGCTCGACTGCCACTAACATAAGGAAGGCGATGCTACTATTGGATGTGGTGGGGAGACGGTCTGAGAGTGTGGAGGGAAGTCCAGCCATGATCACCCTAGATGCTGAAAAAGCATTTGATAATGTTAGGTGGTCATGGTTGGATAAGTTCCTAGATTCCGTTGACTTGATGGGCCCCTTCCGCCAGTTCCTACGGGCTTTATATGCTCAACCGAAAGCCTGTGTTAGCATACCTGGTTTCCTCTCTGACACTTTTAAATTAGAAAAGGGTACCCGCCAGGGCTGCCCCCTGTCCCCTTTACTTTTTAATCTAGCGATTGAACCTCTTGCAATATATCTCGAGTCCCGTAATCCTTATGAGGGAATAAAAGTAGGTAAAAGAGAAGAGAAACTGGCACTATTTGCAGACGATATCATTTTGTTTGTACAAAACCCCGACAGGGATCTTCCTTCTATTCTTTCGGATATCGACAGACTGGGCAAGCACTCAGGCTTGCGACTAAATAGGGATAAATGCGAGATCCTATTCATTAAGGGAAGGACGAAATCTTTAAAGTCTGACAAATTCTTTGGGATGAAAGTAATGAAAGATAGCATCAAATACCTGGATATTTATCTAGCTAAATCATCAGGCCAGATATATAGATTAAACTTCACCCCGATTATAACTAAAATTGAAAAAGAGCTGGACGGATGGAGAAATCTACCCTTGTCGCTTTTAGGCAAGGGTCACCTAGTCAGGATGATAAGTTTCGCAAGATTGCTCTATCCGCTCCAGACGATTCCTTTGTTGCTAAAACATGTAGACATTAGGAGAATCAACAGTGCTTTCTCAAAATTTCTTTGGGGGGGTAAAAAACCAAGAATAGCATTCAACACTCTTATACAGCCAAAATTAGAGGGAGGACTTCGGCTCCCGGATGTCAGGGGCTATAACTTGGCATGCATATTACGAAATGTGTTAGATTGGGTCAATAACACCAACAGATACTCGGACATTGGGTTAGAGAGAGAGCTGTCAGGACCGTGGGACTTATCTTCACTTCTACACTCCCCATTAGCTAGCCTTCCTTCAAACATCAAAAACACTACTATATGTAGAGATATGATATCAACATGGAAGGCAGTGAGAAAGAAAATGCGCCTTTCCTGGAAAATTTCAAAGAGTTTGAATCTTTGGACCTGTCCGGCCTTTAAATCAGGTCATGAAAATTCTTTATTTAGAATATGGAGGGAGAAAGGGATAACTAGGGCTGCTGACCTTATACACAGAGAGGAGAGACGATGGATGACGGGTGAAGAGATTTTAGCAAAGTTTGACCTTTCTAGAACACATGTTCTACAGTGTCGTCAGGTTTTGGGCTTCCTCAGATCTAACCTAGTTGATATTTCTGGAGAATTGACTCACTCTCTATGGGACGACCTGTTGGCGTTGGGGAGTAATGACACAACGATATCTCATATTTATGGGAAATTACAGAGCATACTCAGGCCACTTTGCTCAGAGAAATTGTTTTCCAAGTGGAAAAAACATCTAAGAGACCCAGATCTATCGCAAAACATTCTGGAAGGCTGGAGACTAGTTAGAAAATTTATAACGAACGAAAGGTGGAGAGACTCACAATTCCGTCTCATGCATGGGACAGTGCAGGGATTTAATATACTGCCCACATCTAACAATCCTGGGCGGATGACTCACTGCCCCAAATGTAAAATGCATGGGACGGACCTGGAGCACGGGATGTGGTCCTGCGAGGAATCAAAGTCATTTTGGGTTGGGGTTAGAGATATGACTTCTAGAGTGCTTCACATGAAAGACGGTTTGAACCCTATGTTGTGGCTGTTTCACTTTAGAGAGACGGAGGAGAGTGGAAGAAGTCTTCATATCTTATTCCACACAATTATTATGGTGGCAAAGAGACTGCTCCTCCAGGGCTGGCTTGGAGAAAGCGTCCCGGGGCTGGGCATGGTACGTATTCCTTAAGAAAAGTTCTGGACTTAAGAGTCCCTAGAAACACTGAGAAACACAGATAGACTGGCGGGAAAGTTTTTTATGAAGTGGAGACCCTTTATAGAAGGGGAACTGAGTGACGCTGACCTTAAAACGCTCATGCTGCCCTACAAAAATTCGTCATGGTATGCATTGGAAGATCTTAATGGCACACTGGGGCGACTAAAAATAATATGACAATTATGGGGAAAAGAAAAGAAACGATATTCGGAATCACCACATTTCTGACATATCTATACTCTATTGATGCGAATTTACTCACATATTAGATACATGACTCTCAGAGACATAAGTTAGAGCTTAATATTCTGGTTTTTGATAACTAGCCTTTCAGGCTGAAAATTAGCAAGATTCAATTGTTTTCTTAATGTTCGTATATATATTTTTATTTTTATTTTATTTTATTACTTTGATCACCTCAAAGGAGAATCAGAAAGATCGCTCTGATAGTGAGAGAGGAGATAGAAATTTGAATACAAATTGTAACAACTTTATTATGTTTTTTGTTTGGACTCTGTAATGACTAATATCTGCCTCTGATCTACTTTATACTATGACTATTGTTGTATCTTTTTCTTTAATGTGTTGAAAACAATAAAAATGATGTTTAAAAAAAAAAAAAAAACTACACTGAGCAGCCCAGTAAGTGACAGATTGCTGGAATCAGGATCTCTGACTCTATATTATGCTGCTCTCAGATGATATGGCAAAAAACAGATTCCCTTTAACTGCTGGGCACCATATTCCACATGGTGGAGGGAATGAGGGAATGGGGATACCCTCTTGGCGAGCCCTGGGGCAGAGCTCCCAGAATCTATGAAAGTTAAAACATGAGAGAGCAATTCCATTTTCTCCACCAAGAACATAACAGGATTTAAACCAAATATTGAACTCTAAACACTTTGATGACAAATAGTTTATTGAATGGACGATGCTTACATCATCAGTCCAAAAAGAGATAATTATTCCAGAGCTCATTTCCCCATATTGCGACAGCCGCCACAATGGAAAAAAGCTTCGATAGGGTCAAATTAGATACCCAACCATTGGTATGCCAAGAATTTGGCCACCTCACCATCTATTTCCAAGGATGACACTGAAACCTCCAGAGCCCAAAGCATCAGAATAAAGAGTTATGACAGAATTGGATGATTCGACCACCTGAAAGCATCTGTGTCCGTTAATGTGTCTGATGGGAAAGTGTACATTAATTTCACCAGGCCAAGTGTTTGGGAAAATATGTGCCCCATGGGCATAACCCGACATGCCAGACCAGTAGGCCAAGCCAAGCAGCGATTGCATCTGGTGCAGTGTCACTCTCTTTACCGATAGTCCCTGATTACAGGTTTCCTATCTTCTCCAAAGGTATACGAAACTCCATTGCTCCGGATGTAATCTCGATCCCAAGAAACGAAATGGTAGAAACCTGGCTCAAAGTTTTGTCATTAGACAAGGGAACTCCAAATTAGGACATAAGACTGCAAAAGGTATCCATTAGAAATTGACATGGCAGAATCAGGAGGGTCAACGAAAAGGAAATTGTCCAGATAAATATAATAAATCATGACTTACAAACTGTCCCATATTTTACAATGTTATTTCAGGAATGAGCTTAACATCTCAAAAAAACTACCAAGAAATCGAACAGCCCATGGGAAGGCACGTATCACAATAGTAATGACCGTCCACAAGACATCCCAAAAGATGATGACAATCTGGATAAACTGGTAGCAAGCAGAAAGCCAACTCAATGTCGGACTTTGCCATCAATGCTCCCGTTCCGCGTTACGTACTAGTGCTACGGCTCTGTCAAACGAGACTTAAGTGACCGAGGCGACTGCCTCAGGAATTCCATCATTCATAGAAAAAAACGTTCGGATGAGACGAACATTGTATTAATCTAAACTTTCCCGTCTCTCTTTTGGGAACAACACCATTGCTGGAAACTCGAAGGTTGAAAATCGGAGGCGAGTTGTATCACTTCTAATTCTGACTTTAGTTACTTCTATTTTAAATTTTTCAGCTAAAACTTCTGGGAATTCTCTAGCCACCTCAAGATTTTTTTTAAAAAATAGGATGCTCAACTGAGTGTAAAGGAGATAAAGAAACCGAAAGTGAAATCAAAGTGCAGTTGCACGGGCACCTCCTTATTGTGGTAGTGATCTACCATGGTCCCATAGCTTTTACTCTCACGAGTGTCCTTATGCTCTTGCTGGGTGGATTTTTGCAGGCTGCTTACCAGACTGACTTGTACAATTAGTTGTGTGTATGATCCATTGCAAGTAGAACAGACTGCTGAGAGCCAACCACCACCCCATCCTGGTCCCATGAGGCGAAAAACCACACACACCGTTCTTTAACCAAAAAACATTTAATGGGTGAGGGCCGGTCACAGACATGAGATAAAGTGCATCATTAAACAAGGTATGAAGGCCAAAGTAGGCCAGTAAACATAACTCGGGAGTCGGTGTTGTAGAATAGCATATGTGAAAATATTCAAAGATATTGATATTGTATTATTGACTTGATTATCTCTATCACTAATATTCTGAAGTTGTCTGAAAAAATAGAACTCAATATTATCTGTACAAATTCTATTAATATGATTACAAGACATGTAAAAGAAAGAGGAGGTTATAGATATTTCATAACGTATCTAAAATCCATCCGTGAGAAAAGAGGAAGCCAGCTGACTATAGACTAGCCAGGGAGTTGATAGATGGAACTGTGGTAATATGAGAATTTTTACAGTATATTCTTAACTAATAGTTCTGTATTCTGCTATATAAAAAAAATGAGATATGATGTCTAGACCCCCCCATCCAGTTATGAGTGATTCTTGGGGGCAGAGTCCTCTCTGATTCTGTATTTTTGGGTATAAAAGAACGATGTGTTAGACAATAAACAGCAACTTGCTTTGACTGTCACCTGTGTCAGAGTAATTTCTTCCTCCATGAATATAAGCTAAGATACTAATATAATTGGGAAAGAAGACCGGTAAGAAGAAGAGCACATTTTGGGTGCTCACCTGAATTGATAGCTTTATCACCAGACTCCCAGCACCCAGCCCGAACTCAGGCCACCAACTCGATCTTCGACTGCATCTGTGATATTTAAAAACCATTTTGACGAACTTCAAGCAAAGGGAGGGTAGGAAAGCTAGTTCTGGGTTTTGCAGAGCAATGAGGGACCAAAACAGGCAAAGCAGCAACCTATATAGGAAAGGGAAGTAGGGGGAAGCCATCTTCCCATAGGACACAAACTCAGTGGGGGGAAGGCGGAAACAACCTCATTGGACAATTAACTCCTTAATTATCAGGCCACATCAGTCAAGGGCACCCAGCCAAAGATCTGCACTGCCCCGCTGACTGCTGACACCCAGGCAACAACCACCCTGGTCCCATGAAGCAAAGATCCACACATACCATTCTTTAATCAAAAAAAACTTTAATGGATGAAGGGCAGTCACAGCCATGAGATAAAGTGCATCATTACACAAGGAACGAAGGCCGATTCAACCATGCAAACATAAGTGGGCAGCCGGACTCCTGGCGCCCAGCCTGAACGCAGGCCACCAACTTAATCTCAGACCACCAAGGAGGAGCAAGAGTCCTCAGACTGTGCTCCAACCCCCATCCAAAAGAAGCAAAGCCTTGTTGATGTCATCCTGCAGATCAGATAGAAAAATGACAAGACCTATATTGTTCAATTGAACATCATCAGACCATATCAAACCAGAATTATTCCCCTCCAGCTGCTGATGGCTAATGGAGATTCCACCATTGACCCTCAAAAAGCATGTCACCCTGGCATTTAAGCTGCGCCTGGATCACTCAACAGTGGCTGCATCGCGTGCACCACACCAAACTACCCGCAGGATTTTCTTTGATCACGCTACTATGACTTCAGAGAAGAATCCATTGAACTTTTCCAGGTCAGAACGCATCATGGTCCAGAGCTCTGCAAAATGGAAGAAGCAGATATAATTCCCTCCCGTGTGAATCACCATGGCAATAGGAGCGGAAACAGCCTGTGAATTCAGCATCTCCGGTAAAACCTGAGGCCCACAAAAGATCTCTGATGCCTCTCCAGAATACATTGACACCCAACACTCCCAAGCTTCATCCGCCAGGATGACTTTCTGCACGTTGTGAAGCCCAGAAGACATGAATGACCAAGGATCCACACCATAGGCCTGTTATCTGAAAGAATTTAAAGGTACCGTCACACGTGGCAATATGGCTTCCATATCCCCGGCAATTTGACGAGTGCGCGCGTTTCGGGAACTTTTTACACATCACCGTTGCCCTGTCACACACAGACATCTCACGTACGATGTTCGGCAATCCTGCGTTCCAGAAATCCCCTGCCGCAGACCGGAAGCAATTTCAATACCCACATCACCGTCAAATCTGGGCGTCACACGCCTCCACCACATCAGTCGAGACAGGCATGGCAGAGTGTTGTACACTGCGCCCCTACCACTCCGATTGGACAACACAACTGTGATGCCATTGGTCAGCCTTGTCAGGAAGTCTGCCCACTACATGACGCATGTGTCCTTTCTACTATAATATAGAAAGGATTTTGCCAGAGACCGTGCTTCTATTTTTCTTCCTTTATTAGGACGTGGTTAAAATGAACAGGACTGAACGCTGGACGCGTTTCGGGGAACAGCACCCCCTTAGTCCTCAGCATAACAAATAAAATCATTCACAAGTATTTAAACATAAAAAGCTGTTTATTTTACAGGTGATGCAAATAAAGTTAGGAATTAGTTTAACTTGACTTCTCTGAAAGCACTTTTGCTCTGAGCCCAGCACTGTAATAGTGATTGACACACATCATATTTATATAAAGGCTAAAAACCTTATTATAATACGGTAATTAAAAACCACATGCATGTATTATACCATATTATCTCTTATCATATATTAATAATTTCACATGTGTATATATATGAAAATTTGCATAATAATTGTATTTTCGTTTCTTTGCTCTAGTTTTTATTTTTGTTTTTATTTTTATTTTATTGTTATTCTCATTTTTATCTTAGTTTAATCTTTTCAGTTATTACATACATATAAACAATACCCATCCTTGATTTAATAGATTACGGTATATATGTGTATATTAATATTTTTCTTATAGATAGATATTTATTTCAATATATATATATATATATGATCAGGGGCTGGCTGGCAGATTTCAGCCTGGGTGGCAAGCACAGTTCAGAGGCCCATTGTGACGGGCCACCAGCCCCTCTGCCGCCTGAGGCGAAGTGAGGAGCGGGGGGGGGGGGGAGGGGGGGGGTTTGCTACTGCGGGCAAGGAGCAGGAGGTGTTGGATGCTACCAGCACCGACACATATGTTCAACAGCGGTATACCTTCTAACGACCCATTTAACAAAAATGTTTGAGGAGCTATAGATGCTTATCGATGTAAAAAAGGCTCTGTTAGTAGTGTTTAACGAAATGAACCATACTTTATTAGTACAAAATCTTAAATAATGGAAATAACTATACAGCAACAATGATATGTATCAATATCACAATGAAATCACTCATATCAAATAAACTATAAATGCGCTTATGCGCTTAAGGCAAAATATTTATTTAAACATACACAGTTTTTTTTTGTCAGCTATGGAGTAGCACTTTAAATGTAAGCCCCCTGTCTCCTGTCTTATTCTCACCCTGTAGTGGCTCCATTCTTTTTCAGCAGTGCGCCACTCCATGGCGCCATTGTGTGTCCAAAACTTCTGACTGCCAAGAAGTCAGAAGTTACATCACAAGCTCCCAATGTATCTCCGAGAGTCAGTAGTGAGGCTGTCAGAAATGTTTTGAGTTGTGACCTCTCTGATACACTCCATGAAACACTGGAGCTGACAGAAGGTCACAAAGAAGCCCAATGGGAACAACACTGGAAATAGATTAAGATGGTGGAGGGGAAGTATAAAGCAGGGGGCAGGAGACTTAGATTTGAAGAACCATTCCAGCACTGAAGAAAAACAAATTGCTAGAGTGGTGCTTTAAACACTGAGAATTATCATGCAGTAAGTAAAGATCTCATCAGAGGTGAACTTTCACAAACAATTTCCAGTACATCTTGAAATTGAACTAGTTCCAAAAGATCTCGCTCCACGGACATGATCATAAAGGCTTCCAGCAGGTCTTGTCCCATTGTAACCCGCAGTCTTGTCTTTATGAGTTTGAGCTTGCTGAATGCTCGTTCACATGCAACTTGTGTGAAAGATAGAGTCAGTAAGTACTCATATGCCACAGACAGATTCTCATAGGCAGCTGAATAGAGATTGTACTTCAAGAGTAATCGGTGACAGCAGAGGAAGCAATTTTTACATGACTTGCATTTACTTTTGACCACGTCTGCATCTGCAGATACACCCCATTCATCTCTATCTCCTCCATCTTCTTCAGTAGCTGCAGTTGTGTTTTCTGGCTCATCCAAGTGTACCATCAACTTAGGAAAGAGGTTTGCAAAACTTCTCAGTTCACTAATAAGAGCTTCTTCATGAACTTTTGATAGTTCTGAGATTCTTGTTAGGGTGCCATTCTTGAGTTGGTTGGGGTCATTTCGAATATTTTCAAAAAATTTAGGATGCAAAAATTGTGTATCAATTATCAGCTGTTTATTTTCTGAAAATCTTTCAGTGAGGCTTGTCAAAATTTGATCAAAAATTGGCCTGTAAACTTCCACACGATAACGTTGTGTTTCATCAGCTGGACGTTCATCAACTGAGCTTTCACCTGCCATTCTTTTCTTTCTGCCAGTCCTCTTCACTTCAATCTCCAAGAATGAAATATTATCATGACTCGATATTAGATCATTCATTTTTAATGCAAACTGTGTAGCAGTTTCTTTAATATGTTCAAATGTAATCTTTTTAAGCTGGTCAATTGCATTTTCGATCATTGTCCATGCTACCATAAAGTCAAGGCCACTTGTCTGCAAATATTTTGAAACAGGGCCAATAACATCAAAAATTGGAAGAAACACGTTTGCTGTTAAAATGGTCTTGAACTCACACAGCTTTTCATACAGAGAGGTAGCCTCAGATGCAGTTCTTGAATCATAGTTGTGCATTTGTGAGATTAAAAATAAAACCTCAATGGCACCCAGATAAAGAGATTGCTTCTCCCCAAATAGCCAATTAAGAGCCTTCTCCTTTGCCCACCATCTTGTTTCTCCAATTTTCTGTAATCTTAAAAGTTTTTCATGACCATTGCGTTTTTCCAGTTGTTCTCCCCAAATGTTCATTCGCTTGTGGGAATCTCCAATAAAGGATGCAATGCGATTTAACAGCCCAAAAAGGTTTTTTGCCTCAAGGACCTCACAACAATCAGAGATACATAGATTAAGGATGTGACTGTAGCACCAGATGTAGACAGAGTTGGGCACTTCTTTAGCAATCTGTGCACGTAAGCCTACATATGAACTTCGCATGTTTGCTGCACCATCAAATGATTCTCCAGCAATCTTATGGTAGTCAAGTCCAAGTACTTTGAAATTAGCCATTAACAGTTCATGAAATCCTCGACCAGATGCATCCTTAACTGGAAGAACAGAAATGAGTCGTTCCTGAATCTCTTCATCTTTACATACCTAATAACAACTGTTGCTTGATCTACAATCCCTGCATCTTGAGTGGAATCAACTTGGATGCTAAATCTCTTCTCACCAATTCCAGAAACTATGCCTTTCTTTACACAATGAACCACTGCCATAACAACTTTATTAACGGTCTTGTTTGATAAAAAAGTCACTAAACTTCCACGGCCACCTGACATTTTCCCAGTTTTTCCTCTTTTTTCTAAACGTGTTTTTCTTTTTTCACTCTCTTGAATACATTTTTCCAGGTGAATTTGTAATGGCATATCATAATGGGATAAAAGTAAGATCATTTCCAAAAAATTGCCATGGTTAATTTCACTGTTGTTAAGGTTGTAAAGTGACTCGTTGGTCCCATGGGCACGAAATGGCAAGCCTTGCTTCCCTAATAGTTTTACCACATCAAAAATACGTTTCATGACTTCGATGTTCTGAAGTACTTCCTTCTTTCGTTTAGAAGCTTGTTCTGTGTTTATTAATATGTCGATGGATTTGCTTTTCTTTGCAATGAGATATGCATTAGCAGCATCACAATGAGTGTTTGACAGTTCATGTTTTGCAGCAGCTTGGTAGCAGTGTCTAAAATTTGTAAAGCCATCAATAAAGGGTGAAACTGCTTTTGAAAAGGCAATGCATATGCTGCAGAAAAATGCTTTGATTTTTCGATTTATCACCTTCACGGTTAGCCAAGAGCGCACAACATGATCTCCATTTTGTTTCCTCCGATAATATAAATCTGCCTCCTTAAATGGGATGTGGTCGCAATCTAAGGTAGTAGGTTGATAAGGATGTTGATCAACAAATGCAATTTTTTCTGCGAGAGAACTTGTTGAAGATAGCACAAATGAAAGGCTGGTAGATTTGACTACATCCAAGTCATGGCTTTCTGAGATCATGGTGACCTCTTGCTCTGGAAGGTTCATTTGTTCTTCCTGGAAAGTACTGCGTGATTGTGCTTGAAAGCTCTGTTGTGAGCTGCTTTCTGGAAAAACTTCCATATCACTAAGAGTAGCGTCCAAATCTCCTTCCTCCATAGGTAACATTTTTGGAGAGCTTGAAAGTTCACTTGGATCAGTCAAAATGTCCTCAGTATTACTTTTTTGGGTTTCGTCAGTTCCCTAAAATAAGATTTATGTTATTGAAACCAAAGGTCTTTAGTTTCTAATGCTTTAATACCGCATTACCACCTAAACCAATACAGGACTGGCCTGTTAGTAGCCTTGGGATCTGACAAGTGCATTGTTTTTTTCTATGAGTTGTACTATTAAAAATTCAAAAAGTGTACATTTTTAACGCAATATGGACATGGTGACATTAGATTGGTCCTCATATTGCCAAAAGCTGAACCATTTTTAGTGGTTAATGAGAATGATCATACATTCAGGTGTTAGTGCGGCTTAAAGATATTCGTGCACAAACCAAATGAACGTCACATGCTCAAGAAAATCCGTGCAATCAAACTCAAACAGCATGCAAACATCGGGTGCTGTACGTTCACTCTTACAATCACTAGCATTATATCTGTAATTTCTTTAACATTGCAATTATGTTAAAGCATGCGACATAGTCGCACTGAAATTTGCCCACAATGTTACCATTGCCCGCAGCTTTCTTGAGCCAAGCACAACAGCTGCATATGTATCTGCCAGGCTCTGCTTGGGAAAATTGCAGGCTAATCTGTATATTGTGGTCAGATTTTAATCCAATTTATACGGCACTGTGACAGCACAGTTATGGTTACTGTAGAAGACTCTAAAATGTATGTCATCCCAGCGAGGTATATTGTCCAATAAGACTTACTATTAAGGACATACAATGCTCTATGCACTTGGCTCTTCCAGGACCTCAGCATTTCAGAGTAGTCTTTTGGCTAATCGGCGAATGTCTCAGCACCTGTACCCCAATGACTGTAAGCACTAAAGCCTGTATAAGGGTATGTGCACATCAGTCGGTTCTGCATTTCTGCAGACCGACCGGGAACCGGTGGACACTGGCAGAAACTGAGTTTTCTGTGCTCAGCAGTGTCCCTCGTTTTTTGCTCGTTTTTTGCTCGTTTTCCGCCCGGTTTTACAGCGTTTTTCTCGGCGGTTTTCTCGGCGGTTTTGAAAACTGAGTTTTTTGTGCACTTCATCAGCTGAAACCGCTGGAAAAACGGTGGAAAGAAGTCACTTGCTCTATTTTTGGAAAACCGGTGGTAAAACTCAGTTTTGACTGAGAAAACTCAGTTTTGACTGAAAACGACCAGAAGAAAACCGTTCTAGTGAAGACAGAGTTTTCTAAAATCCATTGACTAGCATGTTAATCCAACCGGAGGATAGGATTAACATAAATTAACATAAAACTGAGCGGAAAACGCCGACGGAAAACGTCCAAAAGCAGCCCACAAAACGACTGATGTGCACATACCCTAATATTTAAAAAATGTTTGTATATTATTGTTAGTGTTACCTTTAAAACCTTTTCAGCCACAATTTCAAGAAACACAAAAGGGTATGTCACACGCGTCGATATCGCTGTCAATGTCGCTCATACGTCACGGATTTTCAGTCGCTCAAGCGACGTAAAAGTGACGCAGGAGCGACATTGAAGCGTGTGACCAAGCGATGCAACCAGCGATATGTCGCTGATTGCAGGTTTCACTGCCAGATGTAAAACCTGTCGCTCATCGCTCAGTAGACCTTGTGCATCGCTGCGTGGGACACTAAACTCAGCAACGTATTTTCTAGTTTGACAACGTATGAGCGACTAAATAAAATCGCTCGCAAGATGGCGACATCACCGCATTGCTGGGTCATATTGACGCGTGTGACATCTTACCTGCGATAATTCCACATCACCCAGGCGATTAATAATTTGTGACGCATGAGCGATATCACGGGCGACATTGACAAGTGTGACAGGCCCTAAAGTAAACAAGTATTTATTTTATAACTAAGTAAGAGTGAATGCATACAGTCCCATGATGACCTGCTGCCATTTTTGAATCTGGCATTATGCAACCATCTTTAGTGTTACGAATTGGCATGTAACTGTCACTTGTTTTAGAACCAATTCTTTCCATTGTCACGGTTTTTCATTTTTGCGTGATAATCAATTTACATGCTGTTCGAAATGTTAACAAAGATGATGTAACTTGCCATTTTTCACTTGCTGTTTAAATGCCACTCTCACAAAAGGACGTAGATACATGTCATAGAACCAGCTGAAACGAAATCAGGGTTGCCAATTTTATTTAGTTATTATCTATCTGTACAATATAAGGTCACGGCCAGACATTTTTTTGGGACGACAAATTGAAAAGCGTAATGAATAAAGACTGTAAGTTATTTGGCTGGCTTCACAATGGCGTTTGTGTCTGTATGCGTAGGGCATGCAGACACAAACGCAGTGCAAATGCAGTCCATACTGATGTGAACACAGCGGAGAATCCCCGCATGCGTTCACATTAGCATGCATCCCGCCAGCAAATCAGCTGTCTCTGGGGGCGGCCGGGAGGAGGAGATCAGCGGCAGAGATCTCCTCCTCCCGGCACAGCTGATCTCCCGCCGGTGTCAGTGGGGAGATACAGCTGATCTGACAGCTGTTTAAATCTCCCGCTCTGACACCGGATAGGGTGATATCAGCGTGGGAGATAAGAAACAGCTGATCGCTGCTTCAAATCTCCCGCGCCGACATCACCTTATCCGGTGTCAGAGCGGGAGATTTAAACAGCTGTCAGATCAGCTGTATCTCCCCGCAGACACCGGCGGGAGATCAGTGGAGGCTGAAGCTGATCTCCCGGTGGCCGCCGCTGATCACCAGAGGGCAGCGGGAGAGATTTCAATGAGATCCGCAGCGTTCTCCTGCGCTGTCATGCGGAGAACACTGCAGATCCATTGACTTGAATGCATGGTTTGTGCGCTTGCGGGCGCTTGCAGATAAAACAAGCGCCCGTGAATACACAAAAAATGCAACATGCTGCGTTCGGAGTGCGCTCAGAGGGTGCACAAATTATGGGCATCCGAACACAAACGCAAACGAACGCAGCCAAACGCAGGCACATGCGTTCCCATGTTAAACATAGGAACACATGTGCGCAAGCGTTTGGCTGCATTCGTTGCGCTGCGCTCACAAATGGCAGTGTGAAGCCAGCCTTTCTTTGTACAGCTTTTATATTATTGAAGACATTAGCAACATTTACTGTAATTAGTTAAATCACAATAACCTACGAAAGGTCATCAAGCTTCAAATGACAGGACACACAAGAGGGGCGCTGTTTTTATGGACTGTCTAAGAATTTATATAAAGTTGGCAACCCTGATCTGATCAATTAACTTTTTACATACCACAGTAAAAGCCAGTCTCATTTGTTTTGGATCCTTTCCAGCTAAATCAAGCTCTTTCATCCTTTTCTCACGAACTTTCTGAGCACCTCCTTTACCCCTTTTTGATTTTCCACTTTCCATATTTTTTTTATAAACTACAAACAACTACCACCATAGAAAAAAAACAAAATTAAATTATAAAAGTAGCAGCTCGGCTGAAAATAAAGCTCAATATCATATCAGCCATAAAGTTACACTCCATAATAACAATATGACTTAAAGGAAACCTACGGTAGCATGTCCCCAAAAGCTGGTAAACTGCATATATGTGGTTAATCTGCAGGTTAATAGTGATTTGACATTGACACCATGATGAGGAACCTGCTCTAAGAGCTCTGATGCTGAGAGGAAATTAACTTAAATAAATATATATATATTATATAATAATAATAATAATAATAATAATAAATTTAATAAAATTTCAGTCATCACTCTGTGTATAGGGAGCGCCGGTTGCAGTATATACCAGATGCAGTGAACAAAACTACTATATACAGGGTGCAGTATATACAGGGAGCAGTATACACAAGTCCTATATACATGGTGAAGTTTATATTGGGTGCAATATACACAGGTACTATACACTGTGTATACATACTACACCATGTATATACTGCACCACACCCTGTATAGTACCTGTGTATAATACACAGGCACTATATACAGGATGGTGTAGAAACAGGGTGCAGTATACCCAGGTACCATATACAGGGTGCAGTATATTTAAAGGGTACAGTATACGCAAGTATTACATGCAGGGTGCAGTATATACAGGGTGCAGTATACACAGGTACTAGATACAGGGTGCAGTATATACACGGGGTGGGTGCAGTAAGCACTATACGCATTTCTCATGATGATGTGATGTATTGATCGAATAACAATTGGTCAATATGAGAGAATATATGATGAATAATAAATCATGCAGTGCAGGATCAGATGGCCACTAAGGCTGCCTTCACATTTGCGTTCCCCTCCACAGCGTTCTGCAGAGGGGAACCACCATCTGTGCGCAGGCACCGCAAGTGCCTATACTTATAATGGGTGCGCACTGTGCTGCGCTTGACTAATCTTGTCTGCGCGCACCCATTTACTGCCATATGTGATTTGTATGCGCGCGCATGCCTGCGTACAAATCACACACTCTCGTCTGCAACAGAGACTCAACAAGTTGCATTTGTGGTGCGGACAGAGTGTGTGATTTGTACGCCGGCATACGCGAGCATACAAATCACATATGGCTGTAAATGGGTGCGCGCAGACAAGATTAGCTGTTCATTTGAAGTAGCCGCGGTGCTGTCAGTGAAAGGTTCATGTGAGTTTTTGCAGCATGAACTCACAAGAACTTTCCCACGCCCAGGTGCTGAACAGCTTTGCTACATCTCTGCTAGAGCTTCTCTACCAGAGATGTGGCTGAGCTAAAGAAAAGAAAAAACTTATCGGACAGAAGAAATTTTTTTTAATACGGATGTAATCTAAATATTTTCTTATTTTTTTCAAATTAAGACATTTTTTTATCTGTTGTGTTTTTTTTTTTTTTTTTTAAACTTTAATAGAAATTCATGGCGGATTGGGCGGTCATGTGTAATAATGGCGTGACCCCATGAATTTAGGGATTAGGGCCAGCTGATAACACAAAGCTGGCACTAACCCCTTTATTACCCAGTGAGCCACCGCACCAGGGCCCTGGATGAGCTGGGTTCAGCGCCAGAAGATGGCTCTTCAATGAACATGCCATTTTCTGGGGTGGCTGCGGACTGCAATTTACAGCGGGGGGGGGTCTGGACATAGGAATAGCGCGAAGCCCAACATTTTTTTTTTTATTTAATTCATGAATAAAAAAAAAAAAGGGGGGGCTTCCTTCTATTTCTGTTTCCAAGCAGGTACAAATAAGCACCTGGGGGTTGGAGGCAGCCCGTTCCTGCCTGCTGTACCTGGTTGCACACAAAAAGACGGCGAAGCCCACATCCAATTTTTTTGGGAAAATTTCATTAAAAAAATACATTTAGGGACTGCATCTTTATTAACCCCTCGAGGCCATAGCGCAGCATTGCAAGGGGGTAAACTCAGGTCACCTGAGGACTGTTCAGGTACCATGACCTGAGCTGTCCTCGGGTGACCTGAGTTAACCCCCCTTACAATGCCGCAGCACTCTGGCCTCGAGAGGTTAATAAAGATGCAGTCCCTAAATGGAATTTTTTTTGATTAATTTTTCCCAAAAAAATTTGACGTGGGCTTCGCCATATTTTTGTGTCTAGCCAGGTACAGCAGGCAGGAACGGGCTGCCTCCAACCCCCAGGTGCTTATTTGTACCTGCCTGGAAACAGAAATAGAAGGAAGCTTTTTTTCTTTTTCATTATTTCATGAATTTCATGAAATTAGAAACAAAAAAATACGTGGGGCTTCGCGCTATTTCTATGTCCAGCCAGGTACAGCTAAGCAGCTAGGGGCTGGAATCCGCAGCGCAGGGAGGCCCAAGCTTTCTGGGCACCCCCCGCTGCAAATTGCAGCCCGCAGCCGCCCCAGAAGATGGTGCGTTCAGAGAAGCGCCATCTCCTGGCACTGTATCCAGCTCATCCAGGGCCCTGGTGCGGTGGCTCACTGGGTAATAAAGGGGTTAGGGCCAGCTTTGTGTTATCAGCTGGCCCTAAGCCCAAAATTCATGGGGTAACGCCAATATTAGACATGACCGCCATGAATTTTCTAGTAAAGTTTAAAAAAAAAAAAAAAAACACAACACATAGAAAAATTTCTTTATTAGAAAAAATAACAAAACAACATTTAGACTCCATCTTTATTAAAAAAAATTCTTCAGTCCGACGTAGTCCAATCAGCTTTTCTTCTTTAGCTCAGCTACATCTCTGGTACAGAAGCTCTACCAGAGATGTAGCTGAGCTGTTCAGCACACAGGCGTGGTAAAGTGCATGTGAGTTCATGCAGCATTAACTCACATGAACCTTTCCCTGACAGCACCGCCGCCGCGGCTACTTGTAATGAACAGTTGATGTGCATCAGCTGATCATTTGAAATAACCGGCGGGAAAGCCAGCGGTGACACTTCACCGCCAGCTCTCCTGCTCTGTACTGCGCACCCTGCTCAATGATGCCCACTCATCGCTCCCCCCACCGCCTCCCTGCCTGATACAAAGTTAGGACCGTGCCGGGGGGAGCAGCTCCAGGGAGCGAGGAGGGTGCATCAGGGATCGGGGAGCGAAGCACAAAGCAGGAAAGCCGGCGGAGAAGTCCTCTTCTTACCGCAGGTTTCCCCGCTTGTGTCTTTTGCTCCACAATCCCGATGCTGCGCTCCCTCCTCCCTGTAGTTGCTCCCCAAGCCTGGTACTAACATTAAAGCAAAGACCGCAGCCTTATCATTTCTAATGTGACGCATGGTGCCTGCAGATGCTTGCAGAGCGCCCATTGCCCGTCATGAGTGATCTGAGCGCATGCGGAGCCTGACATGCGCACAGATCACACACTCTCATCCGCACCGGGAACGCGACACACAGGTCACTCATGTCGGGCAACGGGAGCGCACGGCGGTCTGCAAGCATCTGTAGACAGTGTGCGGCCCATTATAAAAGATAAGGCTGCCGGCTCCTTGCAGATGTCCACCGCAGAACGCTGCGGAGGAATCTGCAAATGTGAACCCAGCCTTACATTTACATGTAAGGGTGCTTTCACACCACGATTTTTGCATTTCCGATGCTGTCCGAAAAAAATCGGACAGCATCGGACCGATTTTCGGACCCCATGCATCCCTATGGGGATCGGACCGAATCGGATGTGCACTAAATGCCATCCGATTTGGTCCGATCCGATTCTGCCCGATTTTGGCCGATTTTTCTCAGGAGAAAAAAATCGTTGCTTGCAACGATTTTTTCATCCGATTACAAAATCTGACAGACTCGGATCGGACCAAATCGGATGGCATTTAGTGCACATCCGATCTGACTCGATCCCTAACATGGGGCCCTATGGAGAAGGGTCCGAGGAAACATCTCATGTCTCCTCGGACCCCATTTTACTGTACTGAGCATGCTCAGTACAGTAAAACTGCTCCTGGGAGCACAAGGGTTAAAAAGAAAAAAAAAAAAGTTTATTCTCACCTCTCCCCGAGCCCCCGCCGTCAACCGCCATCTTCCTCTAGGTTCCCGGTGGCTCCCGCAAGCTGCCGATGTCAGCAGAGGTGTACCTCTGCTGTTCAGGACCTGCGGTGATGTCACAGTCATGGTGAACCCGCGGTCACGTGACTGTGACATCACCGCAGGTCCTGTGTACAGCAGAGGTACACCTCTGCTGACACCGGCAGCCTGCGGGAGCCACCTAGAGGAAGATGGCGGTTGACGGCGGGGGCTCGGGGAGAGGTGAGAATAAACTTTTTTTTTTTTTATCTTTTTTTGCAGCCCGGAATCCAGGCAACAGAAGGGAGCCGATGCTGTCCGATTTATATCGGACAGCATCGGCTCCCTAAAAATCGTGGTGTGCACGCACCCTAAGCAGCAGCAGGACAACAAACTCAGAGTCACACACACACATGCAGTTCACTTACATTTACACAGGCGAGGCACGAGGCAGGCAGCAGTAGTGCAGCAGGCAGCAGCTCACTACTTGTCTTTGCAGCAGCAGGCAGGGAGGTAGTGGGGGGACTCAGACTGGCCTGGCTGGCCTCCGCTCCGGCTCCAGTCCTCAGTCAATCCAACGGGCGGCACTGCCTGTGGGGCCACCTGGCTGCCACCACCAGGCTCCAGTCTGGCTCACCGGCGGCAGGCAACAGCAGAGCAGACAGCAGAGCAGCAGCACAATCAAATTTTAAACAGTATGGCGGCCGTCACATTTTGTGCTCCGCTCTGGAGGGACTGGTGACAAGGTTCACTGTCTGCAGTGCCTGCGTGCTGACGTAGCACGCAGGCTACTACACACCACTCTGATGTCTGATCCCTCCCTCCTCCCTGGCGCAGTGGTGCAGGCACCTTCTCTCCCTGCATCCCGCAGGCCAGGCAGCCCGGCCGGGTGCCATGACAACGCACCCGGTTGCTGCCGGAAGCCCGGACCGGCCCCGCGGTGGCGCAGGCAGCCCAGTGCAGAGCCGAGAGCTCTTCTTAGCGGTGAGTGCGGCGGCTGCGGGCGGCCGCGCCGAGCCGACAGACGGCCGCCCGCTAGCACTGACAACACAGTCAGTGCCAGTGGCGCCGCTTAATCGCACCCGGCGTCCCGCGCCGGTTGCCTGGACAACGCAGCCCTTGCTGCGATGAAGCCCGGGCGGTCCCACCAGCAGTACCGGGCGGCCCTGAACTGTGTCATATACCGGCGGCCCGGAGGGCAGTTGCCCCCCAGGCACCCGGGCCAGCCCGCCCCTGTATATGATAGCCCATTAAACCTACACCCGTTCAATAGGAACAAAGTAGGAAAGGGGCTATCTAAGGAAAAACCATCTAGACTAAGTAAATTAAGGAATTATTTACAGGAGCAAATTTATGCAGATTTCCAGTAAAATATCAATTGAAGTATGTGTTCGCACAAGAATCCGATTACATCTGATCATATTTGATGCCATTCATGGAATTCATGAAATTAGTATGTGGACGTGCTAAATAGATTTAAAAAAATAGGACAAATCGTTTCTGTAATTTAGTCCGTTAGGGGCACGAGTGTCTAAACGCAAGATCCAATGAAGTTCCCTATTATGAAGTAATCTACCCCAATCCCTGCCCCTACACGGACGGGAAACACGTTGTATACCCTTTACAGTGAGACATGTCAGATCTCCTGAATGGATATCTCTAAAATGACGTGAAAGTCCTGATATACCAGTCCTATAGGTCGTGAAATTAGGGTTTGTAGCGGTAATATGTTCAGATAATCTCTTCTTCATTGTTCGACTAGTGCATCCCACATAATCCATATTGCATGAATTACATGTGGCCAAATACACAGTATGAGTGGTATTACAGTTGATATATGAAGAGATTTTGAACTTTTTACCCGTACGTTTATTTTGAAATTCATTTGTGATATCAATGCGGTGACATAGATTACATTTTTTACCAGCGCACTTGTAGGAACCACTACAAGTTAACCAAACAGGTTTTTTTGTGGGTTCACTGCAATAAACGCTAGGAGAAATCATGTTTCCGATAGTGCACGATCTTTTAGCAACTGATCTCCATCCTTTTGAAGAATATGGCATAATTTGTCATCCTGAAATAGTATAGGAATATACTTATTAATTACTGCTTTTATTTTTGGAAAATCTGTGCTGAAAGGGGTAATAAAAGTTGGTAGATCCCTATTTTCCTGTCTGTGTTTTATTTTATTGTTGGCCAGCAATTCCTCCCTATGTTTCCAATCTACTATCTTGCGGGCTCTTTTGATTGACCACTGCTTGTACCCACGCTTACTTAATCGTTTTGAAATTGTGCTTGCCTCACGTATGTAGCCACTGTTCCTACTACAGTTTCTCCTAGCATTAATTAATTCCCCAACTGGGAGATTCATTGTAACATGGCGTGGGTGACAGCTGTCAGCCCGCAAAACTGAATTGCCATAGATATCTTTCCTAAATAATTTGGAACCTATACTGCCTGTCATTGGATCGCCATGAAGCTCCGGATCTAAAAATGGAGCTTCATTTCTGTATTCCTGCATAGTAAATCTAAGATTATAATTGTTGTTATTAAAGAATCCTAGTAAATCTTTTGGTGTAATCAAAGCAGGCTGTACGGTCGGCACGGGAGACACATCGACAGACCCATCCCAGATTAGGATGACATCATCGATGTATCTCTCGTACCACCGCACACCACTCATTAATGGACAGGATGTGCCATACACATAACTGTTTTCCCAATGCTGAACATATAGGTTCGCTAACGACGGAGAGAATTTGGCCACCATAGGACAGCCCAGACATTGAATATAGAATCTGCAATTCAAATTTGAAAATGTTTCCAGCCAAAAGATATTCCAAACTCATTAACAAGAAGTCCTTGACATTTTTGTCAAAAACATCTGTACGCAATAAGCAGTCTTGCACTACTTGAATGGCAAGATCATGTTTTATTGAGGAGTATAGTTGGGTGACATCCATGGTAATCCATGATGAGGTGTCAGTCCACTTTAGATGTTCAAAGCATTGTAATAGATGTTTTGTATCTCTAATACTGCCTCTCATGCCCTCCACCAACACCTGTAGTTTGTCATCAACCCACTCTGACAACTTTTAGTACAAGGAAGAAATTCCTGCAACGATCGGTCGCAGAGGGGGCGGAAAGACTCCCTTATGGGTCTTGGGGAGGGCATGAAAGACAGGGCAGATAGGATTTAAGACATTAAGGTATTACTTTGTTTTTTTGGTAATGGCTCCCATAGACTCATCTTCAGAGAGGAGGCGGTCTAGTTATTCAGAGAAAATAAGAGTGGGATCCTCAGACAAGGGGCGGTATGTGGTCACATCATTAAGTATATCAAAGACCATTTCTCTATATAAACCAGAGTCTAAAACGACCACAGACCCCCCCCCCCCCCCTTATCCAAGTCCTTGACCACAATGTTGGTATTATTTTAAGTTGTTTTATAGCAAGTCTCTCATTCTCACTGATGTTATCTTTTATAGAGACTCTGCTATCCAATAATAACTTTAGCTCCTGCTCTACAATTCCCTGAAAGGAGTCCATTACAGGAGCTCGAGATGCTATAGGATAATAATGAGGGTTAGAATATTTATCTGCTATATCATTTTTATTCTTTTACCGTGTTCCTCCTCAACATATCCACTAAGCTCACTTAAAGAAATTATTTCTTTCACCTCGAGATGTAAAGGATAACAATCCAACCTGCTAGTATTTTGTGGAGACCTCACATCAGAGGTATGATTGATAGTCCCTCTGTTCTCAAAAAAATGTCTCTTGATTGTAAGACTGCGAACAAATCTGTTACCATCCTTTATGGTTTGGAATAAATTACCCCTTGTTGTAGGCACAAAATTTAAACCTTTTTCAAGGACAGACAGCTGATCACTAGACAAGATTGAAGCGGAAAGATTAATCACAGTAAAGTCATTGTCCTCATCACTCACTTTTTTGGAGGCTGTCGGTTCCGACCGTACTTTTGATGCTTTTTCGGGCCGTTTTTTGAGGTAGATGGAGCTGACGAAAAACTGAGTGTGTGGTATCGTGTGGAGTATGCAATATCTTCATCCTCCAAGTATAGGGAATCCTCCTCTGTTTCCACAGTGGTAGGTGGAGAGAAAAAGCTGACATTGCGCGAGCAATATATCTGACTCTTCAGATATAATTAGCTGAATCAGCTTAATCAAACAGTCTGAAAGGATGTTATTCCACTGCTGGATAAAGTCCTCTCCAAAAGGGGTTGTGGGTATCTTTTTTAATCTCAGACCTCTGGGGATCATATAAGCGGCATCCACCAAAACTTGCTTTAATAAAGATTGAATCCACTGTTCTTGCTCTGGCCTCCTGGCATTTAAGTAAGTAGTTTGAAGATGGATCCATGTCAATGCGTTAGTTTGCAGTCTTGCTTATCAATCGTGCTCTGAGCAGTGCGTGATTTTCCAACCAGTGCAATCATGAAATAGGAAGAGGAAGGGGAGTGGTTCACTCACATGTCTCCAGGATCCTGGTCAACTGGCTAGATGGCTGGTTCCATCCATATGTAGCAATAATATAGAAAGGATTTTGCCAGAGACCGTGCTTCTATTTTTCTTCCTTTATTAAGACGTGGTTAAATGAACAGGACTGAACGCTGGACGTGTTTCGGGGGACAGCACCCCCTTAGTCCTCAGCATAACAAATAAAATCATTCACAAGTATTTAAACCTAAAAAGCTGTTGATTTTACCGGTGATGCAAATAAAGTTAGGAATTATTTTAACTCTTACGGTGCTGGGCTCAGAGCAAAAGTGCTTTCAGAGCAAAAGTGCTTTCAGAGCAGTAATAGTGATTGACACGCATCATATTTATATAAAGGCTAAAAACCTCATTATAATAATTAAAAACCACATACATGTATTATACCATATTATCTCTTGTCATATATTAATAATTTCACATGGCAGAGTGTTGTACACCGCGCCCCTACCACTCCGATTGGGCAACACAACTGCGTCGCCATTGGTCAGCCTTGTCAGGAAGTCTGCCCACTACATGACGCATGTGTCCTTTCTACTTTATCGCTATTCAAATATGGCGCCTTAGCCATGGCCAGCCAATTGGAATGCAGGAGCGACCACCAATCGCGGCAGACGGGGCACGCCAAACAGAACGCTCAGGCACACCTCAGGAATTTCTTCCAGATAGCCTGAGCTCGCTTTCTACATCGGTATCGCCCTGTCACACGCCATGATGCACTGAAATCGCCTGGTGGAAATCGCCTGATTTCTCAGCAGAGTAGGGCAATCAGGCAACGCTCCACTGGCGATTTCACGCCGTAAAATCTCCCAATCTCACTCCACTATGAACAGGTGATGTGGTTTCCACATCGCCGAAATACACAAATTTACAGCGATATGGAAGCCATGTTGCCATGTGTGACGGTACCTTAAAGGTTTAGGCACATGACTCTGATTTGGATCTATATCATACAGATCCCAAAAATCACTAAATGTACATTGTATTGCTGTCATGGATAATACTATGATGACAAAGACAGAAAAAAATAGATACATTTCAGACTAAAGTGAATCAAATGTTCACCAGAATCTCCAAATGGAAAAGTTTATTGGCGTGATTAACTCTTATGGGGTAACAAACATAGTCTCGCAACTATAAAGGCCCTGGTGCTCGCTTGGAGACATGCCCCGGCAGAGTGGACTAGGCTCCCGCTGCATTTGATCCCCCTCAGAGCCCTCTCGCTCCACGTTCAGTCTATAAACGTGGCACCCTGGTTGGAGCAGGGTTTGGAAGACTTAACAGATTTGACCACGGATGATCGTCCACTGACCTACAAAGAATTTGTTGTAACATACCCACAGCTTGGACATACTTATTTCCAGCTTTGCCAGTCATCTCACTTCCTGAGCTCCAATGGACCCAGACAGAGTGCGGCACCACCTAGACCCTCTCCCTTGCGGACCTTCCTTCTAGCAGACCCAAATCAGGTTAAGGGTTATCAATATTGTATGCCGGCCTAATAGATGTAGGTGTCCCCCCTAAACTTCCCTACAGAGACAAATGGGATAAGGACCTGGGCTTTGTGCAGATGAGGAGGAGTGGAAGGGAGCAACGAGATGCGTTGACAGGGCGACCAAATGCATAAATCACTTGGAACAATTAAAAAAGGTTCAGCTGAGATGGTACATTCCTCTATCACGAGTCGCGAAATACAATAAAGCTGCATCGCCTCTTTGCTGGAGGTTGTGTGGCCAAAAGGGTACTCTAGCGCACATCTGGTGGCTTTGCCTGAAGGTGGCACAGTTCTGGACTTTGGTTGAGGCTTTCATGAGCTCCCTCCTGGACGCAAAACTCCCTCTCACTCCTCAAATGGCAGTACTACATATAGGCTTGGAGACGCTACCTTCTGTTACCCGACACATGGCGACCTATATCCTGATTGCAGCAAGGCTTTGCATAGCAGCGGCCTGGAAAGCGGTTTCTTCCCCGGCAATGAGCGAACTTACATCAAGGCTGAATCTGATATTCACCTATGAATATTACTTGGCGTTTGATTTGATCCCCAGACTCTATGTCCGTGAGGCCTGGGAAGCATGGGCCTCTCATCCGTTGGCGATCCCTCGTAACTCCTGGACTCTTCCCACTTGGCTGTTCAGCAGGAGCTGCGTGCCCTTGGCAGCTTCTCCTGCTCTGATCTCTTTCAGTTCTTTCACACCCTAATTTTTTTTTTTTTTTATGTTTTCTTCCCTCTTTGCCCATCTTCCAGTCCCTCTGAGCCTCTTCTTTAGTAGTATTTCTCTGACTCCACCCCCCCCTCATTACCCCTTGCTGCCCATGTGGTCTGCCCTATATCTCCCCTCCCCGCCCCCCTCCCTCTACTCCCCTTCTCCCCCAGTTGATATACCTGCATTATATTTGGATAATGGTTATTTTTTTTCGGAGGCCTTGTAGGCCGCTGCCATGCTTTGGTTGTATTTTCTACCTGTCCTACAATAAAAACCATTTATAACAAAAAAGAAACATGGGGTATTTCCCAAGTCAATTGTGAAAGACCCTAAATGGGTGTATAGATGGTGGTATAGGTGTATTAAAGGGACCCTGTCACCAGGTTTTTGCCATCTCTTTTGACAGCAGCATAATGTAGAGACAGAGACCCTGATTCCAGTGATGTGTCTCTTACTGGGCTGCTCAGTGTAGTTTTCATAAAATTACTATTTAATCAGTTGGAGATTAACATTGTAGGACTAATCAAATAGTCCAGCATAGTCATTTACTGCTAAAGCTGAAGCAGAGAAAACAGTAATTTTATCAAAGTGACAGCAAGCAGCACAGTAAGTGACACATTGCTGGAATCAAGGTCTCTATCTCTACATTATGCTGCTGTCAGATGGGATGGCAAAAACCTGGTGACAGTGTCCCTTTAATTACCGTATATCACAGATGCTGGATAACATTTAGCTTCACTTTGAATATTGTTTAAACTGGCTGAGGGACCGGGTGGTTACAAGACATGTCTATGTGGGACACAAATAGGTACTGATTGTAAATAACAGATACCGTAATCAACTACAAAAAAAAGTAGATTGGAACACAACGTATGCGAATGCAAAGAGACACATTTGTGCCGTGTCCCTATGTTTAACATGGAGACGCATGGTACCTTCGTTTACCTGTGTTGCGTACAGATACGCATATTTTCTGCACCCTCCGAACGCAACATGTTGCATTTTCCTGCGCTTGAGGAGGCGTGCTCTATCCGCAAGCGGCCTGATGCG
>JARQOC010000006.1:433782272-433796860 GCA_033576535.1 Allobates femoralis
TAAGGTGTATCGTGGCTTATTACGCAAGAGAACAAAAGTCTGGTGGAACAAGGACCTTCTTGACCAAATATATGGAGAAGGGTCTGATACCGAGAGGCCTCAGGGTTCAAGTGTTTCCATCTTTTCAAATTGATGATGAATCCTTTAAAACAGAGTGGGAGGAGTATGCCAGTGCCTGTTCAAATGGGTTCCTCGGGCTATTGCGAGATCTCAACACCGCCTCCATAGATGAATTGGAGAGTGAGATGGCAGGATTATTAACTCAGATCACAAGTAAACTCTCACCGGATGAATTGGCGAGATTTAAAACCCAGAATGATAATGAGTTAAAAAAGATGGAAAAAGGGATAAAGGGTGTGAAGATTACAAAATTCCAGAGAGATCAACTGGATTTTAAATCTGATCGGGTGTACCGATGGAAAACAGGAGGAAAACCTAGGCCTAACTTCCATCCTAAACCTAAACCCAAGCCAGGCCCACGCCCAAAACCCTGAACCACTCCTAGTGGTACCGATGAATCACACTGATTCTATCCCTACCGAAGGGGTTGTGACCCGGTTCAGGACAAGAAATAATCTCGATCCAAATGCATCCGGGGTTGTGAGACCATTGCAGGTGATTAACCTTTCATCTCGCTCTCTATCTAGTATTCAAATAGAAGTCCTATCCAAGGGGCTTTTCTTCTCACCCTCGAGTCCTTTTCATTTTTTCACAGCACTAAAAGACCTTCAACTTTTTTGCCGAAAGCTGATTCTTTAAAAACTACACTTGAAGAAGAATTTACGACCTGATGAATTGGACTCGAGGG
Source organism: Allobates femoralis (assembly GCA_033576535.1). Taxonomy (NCBI): domain Eukaryota; kingdom Metazoa; phylum Chordata; class Amphibia; order Anura; family Aromobatidae; genus Allobates; species Allobates femoralis. Next base: position 433,783,081 of record JARQOC010000006.1, read on the forward strand.
AAGTGGAGGCCCTAAGGAACTTGGAAAATCTAGCGGCTGAACCCGATGTTGTTTCGGCGTCCCCTATTTTCCTAGTTCTGAACGACAGGTCTCCTTGATCTCAGCGACCAACCGTTTAAAGTCTTGTTTAGTTGGCAGCAGTTGCACATAGCCCCACCAGTTAGAGGGGAGCGGCGGTGGGTATGAGTATTCCCGGGTGAGGTGAGGTGGACCAGAGCCCTGGCTTGCAGGATCTCCTCCTGAGTCAGTGGATAAGGACCCAGAACCCCTAGTCGATTTTCTGGGCTTCAGGGGGTACTACGAACCTGGCGTGATGGTCGGGACGATCTCTGGGGGCGACTGGGTTCATCTAAGGCCTGGATCGCCCAGTTGTCACCTGTCCAGGTAGCGCTCCACATGCCCCTGTCAGAAAAGTCGGCCAAGTCTCTCTGGGGACTCTCAGCATCTGGGGATCCCTCATATTGGGCAGTTTCGTCTACTCCTCACATTCCTTTCTGACAGAGTAACAAGCTCCTCCGCCATCGTGGGTGGGAGGGGGGATGTGCTGGGGTATATATCCTCCTCTCCCTCTCTGTCATCTGCATTGGAGCTCCCTTCGCTTATAGGCTCATAGTGCAACTTTATTGGGATCAGCAACGGAGTATAGTCCTGCTGGCTGTCAGGGAAGGGTCTCTAAGTCAAATTCTGACCAAAGCAGAGAGTTAGGCAAGAGAATCTGTGAACCAGTGGCTGCCTGGGGCCCGCCCCCGCCGCTGGGAAATGTCCATCAAGCTATGCTCCTCTTCACTCCCCCTCTCCTCCAGGGCTCCCAGCACAGGAAAGCCCTGGGAGAAAGGGCTGTACTACCGGCCGCCATTTTGCGCCCTCCGCTGATCCCTGGAACCTGCTCTCTCTCCTCCAGCACCATGCGTCCTGTAGCAGCGGCGGGCTTGTGTAGGCTGCTTTGTGACAGCAGCAAGAATTTTGGGGGGACCTCTTGGCTCTATTACGATGAGACCTTTCACCAAAAAATGGAGGCCCATCGCTCATTAAGCTGGGGTGCAAAAGATGTTGGCCTCTAGTTGAATCTTATGTTTCTCCAGAGGACTGCTCCTCCGAAACAGCAAGGCAACTTGGCTCCAGAAATGGGCTTTTTCTTTGCATTCAACAAGATGGTTTGCAAGTGGCAGGCGAATTGCAGGTTTCCCAACGACTACGCCTTCTGTGGGGGAGTACACTCTGCCACAAAGTGCTACAAAATACAAAAAAGCCAATCAACTTGCCCAGCAGCAGCAAGCGGGGGCTAAGGAGCCTGTATTCAAAGGCTCGGACCCGGTGAAGTTGTAAAACATGGTGTCGTGGCTAGAACATAACCCTAATCTACCAAAGGCCAAGCTAATTTTTGATGGCTTTTTGCATGGGTTTTTTGTTCCCCAATTCATGGGTGAAGGTTGCCGTTTAACTGATAAATGTTTGATAAAGACGTCGGGGACTACATAGCTAACGAGTTTTTATTGGATAGAATTGTTGGGCCATTTTTGACCCCGCTGTTTCCTAATTTTAGACTCTCCCCATTAAGCGTTGTCCCAAAAAAGGATTCAAAGTCGGTGAGGGTGATTCATCATGCCCTAGAAAGGCATCTCTGAACAATGAGGTGGACCCTTCCACATGTTCTGTTTTTTACACTTCATTCAATGTGGCGGTGTCCATGTTGCACAGTAAAGGGAGGAATGCGCTGTTGGCCAAGGCGGACATAAAGGCCGTGTTTTGGTTGCTTCCGGTCTCCCCTGGCAGATTTAACTCCTTGGGTTTTCATTCGAGAATTTCTTTTATAAGTGGTGTAGCTGATGCATGTTTAAAAGAGGCATTAGCATGCAATATTTCCCCATTAGGTTTTCATCTGCCTTCATCAGTGAAAGATAGGATTTGGAATGGGGACTATGTCAATGTTTTCTCGTTGCTTCCTAGCAGGGAAGTGGTACCCAAAAAGAAAGAGGACAAGGCTGATGGGGAGCAGAAACGCCCCATAAAGACTTTTTTAAATTGGCTTCAAGCCTTTAATATTTATGCAGCGGTGATGGGGGAAAAGCATCCGCAATATTGTAGTGGTCTCTTCTATCATATGGATCCCATTCTGGAGGCCTACCGCCAAGTTTGCGGTATGGCATGTTTGTGTATAATGAAACCTTTCGTAAAAAAAAGTCTGTTCACAAGAATTTGGCATGGGGTATGAAAGATGTAAGTTTGTGGCTCAACATCATGCTTCCCCTATGGAATGCTATCCAGAAACAGTCGAGTTCCCAAGGTCTGAAGAGTGGGGTATGCTTCGCCTGTCTTGTTGAGGTCATGAGTTTCAAAATCGCAGAAGTCTTTTTCATACCCTTAATAAAGAGGTAAATTTTGCGATTAATACTATAAATTCCAAATCTGTTGTGGCTTCACACATATTAAGGAAGATAGTTTTACTGTGTTTAAAAAATATTTGGCTACAATGTTCTATTTCGAGTGTTGGTCTGAACGATGCCGGTATATTGCTTTCTCGTCACCAGACTCAGGACTTTTATCTACCAGTGCCATGAGCGAGCGAAGATAATCTTTGGTGTCTGGATTCCCTGTGGGAGGTGATTTGAATCTTCCCCTTGCGTTCATAGCTATTTCTCTAGCTCCTAGAACGTTAACTAGTGATACCTCTGCATGGCAAGTTTGGCAACGGTTTTGTTGGGTTAGGGGTTTTGATTTATCAAAGTTGTTCGAAACCCAAGTTTTGATTTTTCTGGGGTATTTGGCAAATCAGAAACTATCTCACACCTCAGTTGCTAGGATAAGCAGGTGTTTCTTTTTCCCTTAAACCTTTGGGTCAGCAAGGTTTAAATAGCTATTTTGTTGTGAAGCAGTTTTTGAAGGGCTTTAAAAAAGATAATTTTTCTGCGGAAACGAAAAGACCCATATTTTCGGAACTTCTACAAAAATAAGTTTGGCTTTACCTTTCGTTTGTAAATCCACATATGAAAATCCATTAAGTCCGCGTTTGTTTTGGCTTTTTTTTGGAGCACTGAGGATCAGTGAACTTATGGGAGCGAATAAATGCGTCATCTCTAGTTCAAAAGGTTTTGCATGTGAATTACAGCCGTAATTCTTTGTCGATTTTTGTAGCTAAATCTAAAATCGATCAATTAGGTCAGGGAGCGAACCTACATTAGAAGGAGTTACCAAGTTCTTCGGTTTGTCCTCTTGCTACTGTTTGTCATTGGTTAGCCATTAGGGTCAGTGTCATGGGCCACGTAGACGGTTCGCCTGCCACAATATACCAGTTTAATTTTATTTTAAAGAAATGCATGGAGGAGTTGGATTTGGGGCATCTCGTCCCATTCCTTCAGAATTGGGCCTGTGACTTCTGCAGCTCAAGGGGGTTTACCTCCCTTCTTTTTAAAGAAATTTAGTAGATGGAGATCTAAATGTTTTCAGTTGTATGTTTTACGTTTACCTGATTTTTAATTCTCTGTGTTCTTTGTTTCAGGTCCAAAAATCATGTGGGTGGTGGGTCACTCATTTATACACTGGGCCCAGAGGCGACCAGGCCAACATTTTTATTTGGAGAATCTTTCTTTTGCCACGGACGTGGTACAGGTATTTTGGCATGAGAACAGAGGGCTGCAGTGGAGTCAGTTATGTAAATTTTTGGTTTCTCTGTCGTATTCCTTTCCATCTCTGGAAGTAATTATATTGCACATGGGTAGGGATGATATTGGGAGGGTGGGCTCCTTAGATTTATTGTATATTATCAAAAAAGATATTTCTTAGATGATGCGTTATTTTACCAGGTCCGATGTTGTTTTTTCTAAGCTAGTGCCTAGATTAGTCTTGCAGGGCAAATCATTGTCATTTTTCAAAAAAATCCGTAAAGGTGTAAACAAGGAGTTGCATAAGCTTATTCCCCTGGTCTCCACTTTATCTTACAGACATGTCGATCTTGAGGGCTTCATCCTGGGCCTTTATAGGGCAGATTCTGTCCATTTGTCCGAGGTAGGGCAGGATATTTTTAATGTTGGCATTGGAAATGTTGTTAAGTGGCTGGGGTGTCGTGGAGGGGGGTGGGGGGCTATCTCTTTGAGATTGACCCTGTGGTAAAATCGTCCTATGGATGGATTGGTTATCAGACTTATGATTTGAAGTATTTTTTATATTAAATTTATTTTTTTGATATTTATTAAAATAAAGTTATTTATGAAACTTTCAATAAAGGCACCTCAGTCACTTTCAACCATAAGAAGTTATTCTGATATGTATTTTTTAAAAGGGCTTTATTAGCAATATCTTTGGGATTTTAGGATGCGGCCTTGTATCCCCATTACTAGTACTATACTGTATATGTACAGAGGGGGAGGTACAGTACTGTAGAGAGGTGGCGAGAGCTTGCATGATGATCCTATTCCAAATCTTGCTCTTATATCAAGTTGCAATGTATTAAAAATGTTAGCTTGTCTTGCAAAACACTTGCAAACCAAGTTACCTGTGATTCGTGGATTACAGCACTGTTTTACAAATAGACAATTTATAGAATAGACTCCTACGCAATAATCAGAATTGTAAGTATGCTCAAATAGTGGAAAGGGGCTCACTCCATAGAATTTATTAAAAACTGATTGACTCAAAAGATTTGAGAAGGAGCTGTTCTGTGTAGGTGAGTTAAATAACAGAGCAGCTTCTACACGCTTCAGTTTATCTGCGACTGCTGTTTGCTATCGGCTTCACTGGATAGCTCTGCTATCTACGAGTGCTACACTGTTGGGCCAAAATCTTCTCCGAGAATAATCCGTAAAAAGCGCAGTGTCACTTCTGGTTCCAGTGCCGCCGTGCCCGTGCGTGTGTGAGGAGGCTCCCGCAACTACCGCCACTAACCTGTAAACTACCTGAGCCCCGGACCGCAAACATGATCATAACTGCTGGAGAGGAGGTGGTGACCAACCTGCCATGGATCGGTATGTTAAGAGAGGAGCGGGAGGATCCAAGATGGCCGCCGACTGAGAAGGACGTGCACCAGGGAACTCCACATAGCCTCACTGGATCTGAGGCATCCTGCCCCTGGAAGTCTGAGCTGCAGCCTGGATTGAACATGGTGGCATCCCCCAGACACTAAAGACTGTTAAAGCTCCGATATTTCGGAGCCCTGGCTCCAAAAGGAGCACTTTGGAGGGGACTTGCTTGGCCCCCCCTTCTTGCACGTGGAACTAGACTGTGCTCCCCAGCTAATATCGTCTGGCCCCCGGTGAGTGCGACCCATCCGAGAGACCCTGCCGCCGTCCACGTCTCTGTGAGACCTTGCTGCGGGCACCGTGTTTGGAGTGAGAGACTGAGGAGAGGCGGTGAGAGAGGAGCTACACAACGGGGAAGTGCTTTCCCGCCAGCCGCCATCAGTGCATGACCGCACTCCCAGGAGGCTCTTTGGTGCCCGATGCCCGCCCGCACACCGGCTGTCAAGGAACTGTAAGTCAGCTGCGGCCCCGGGCTGTTAGAGGTAGGGGAGAGTGGGCCAGCACTTGGGGAGAGAGACGTGCAGAGAAACACACACCCAGGGCAGCGGTGCTGTAGCAGCGGCTCCCACCTGTGGAGCAGAGGTGCAGGTGAGGCAGGACAGTGCTAGAGGTGCACTGGGAGACAAACGGGGTATGGATGTCCACAGAGGCTGAGGACTCATACAGCAGCAGGTCCTAGGTGCGGCTTGTGGGGAAATCACTGCACCAAAGCTTCGTCCTACACGAACCTAGACCCCGGGGACATAAATTAACAGGAAGGAACTGCTAATATATATCGCATCCTCTCTACTGTATGCATTACTATACAACTGAAGTGCACTGTGATAAATATAAGTAATACAACTCTGCTTTACAGAACTTATTAGACCCTTTCACTTAACAACAGCAACATCTCCTGCACAAAAGTGGAATTGCACCGAATATCCCTTTTTCCAGTCTGGTTAAAACCAATGCCTCCTTTGAATCCCCAATTACCCAACCTGAACCATAGTGAGAAACTCATCAGGCTCCCCTGACTCCCCTACATCCTCTTATAGACATATTCCAACGAGCTTAATACAGAGAGGCCCAGGACAAAAGAAACATCCTCCAGACTTGAACAACATGGTTAAACCTGCCAATAAAACATCTAAGACGCCAGCAAAGTCAGGAGGCCACACCACCCAAGCAGATCTGGATAAATATATCCATAAACAACCAACTATGACAACATCATCCAAATCCGCACGTCAAAAGCTTAACAATGACCAGTCCGACTCGGCAAAATACCTGAGGAAGATAGAGTATCTATCGAAGCATGTTGTGGAGAAGGAGGGGAGCCTGAATAAAGGTCTGTTGAAAAACTATCCCAGTGCCTCTGCTGCCTTTGTGCCTGAGCGCCTCCAATTAGACCGCTTATAGTTTTTTTACCTTCTAATATAAATCCCTCTCTGAGGGTAAAGCGGCGGGGAGCAGCTAGGCGCAGAGTGCAGCTTAACGTGAGGACCTAGCGTCGCCTGGCAACAGGAGCTTTAACTTAAGGACCTGCGGTGACGTGACCGGATGCTCGGAGCCCCCGGAGCACGCGGTGTGCGGATGAGCTAGAGCCTGTGAAGGGCGCCTTATCAAATGTATTACCGGGTTGTGCGGGGACAGCACAACCCGATAAGGTGAGTGGCCACCTATTAGTACGCCACGCTAAAAAAAGCCCCCTGGTAACTGCACTATTGCGCCCCTTTCTCTTTCTTTTCTCTTGCAAAACAATTTTGATAGACCTATTACATGTACCAGAAAAAAGACGGTTAAAGTGTCTGGAGGTCCTGGATAAATGTAACTTGCCAAACTTTCATTTTACGCAATATAGTCAACTGAATCATTATGTTTTGAATAATTTAAAGGATGTAGAGAAGAAACTGACAGTTACCAAATGGGGCAACCTAATCACTAGACACATCAACGACATTTCAATTTCCTCGGTATATAGTATGTTGAGAATTGTATTACAACTGGCCGGCAAAGACAAACTGTTCCGAAGATGGCGACACCATTACAAAGACGAAGATTTGGAACATAAAATACTACTTGGTTGGGGGACAGTTAGAAACAGTGGAGGGACAGCTAATTTAGGATTATGCATGGCATAGTGTGTGGTTTCAATATTCCCCGTAGTGAAGATATCCGGATAGGCTATTGAGTTGACCCAAGTGTGGAGCACCTGAAACTGTTATAGAGCATAGCTTGTGGTCGTGTCCGGCTTCTCGAGAGTTTTGGGCAAAAATACTGACCATGGTCCAGAAGATTTGTGGGGCTTAGGTAGACACAGACCCAATGTGCTGGATATTTCAATTCATGGAAGATAGAGTATGGGAGGTAGATTGCATATTTTATGTCACACAATTGCACTGGTGGCAAAACGTCTTATTCTACAACACTGGCTCTCCAAAACAATACCGGGGGAGAAAAGTTCATTAGAGGTTAATGTCTGCGTTGAGTATTGAGAAGAGATAAAACGGAGAGAAGCATAGATAAAATGACTAAGGGGTGTTTTAACAAATGGAGATGGTTTATAGAAACATGCTCTTTCTAATACAGACATCCAGGATATAAAGACGTTTTTTATTCACTCAGAATGGTATTTATTGGAGAATTTAAATGGCAGTTTACGTAAATTGAGACGTGATAGCTGAAGTACTAATAAATTTTAAACGTTAACGGCAGTCTGGGTGTCTTTAAGATTCATTAGACGAGGTGAAAAAACTTGGGTATACAGGGAGTTCTACTTATGTTAGGCCCCTTTCACATATATTGGTGTTGGTGTGTCAAACGCATGCGTTTAACGGATGTTAAAAACACATGTGGTTCTGTCTTGCGTTCTTGTGAAATTGTGTTTATCAAAACGCACGCATTAACGTTTCTGTTGCGTTTCCGTGAAAGTCGTTGCAATTTGTGTTTGCGTTTCTTCTGTGTTTTTATTCAGCCAATTAAGGTGTGGGCAGCCCTATTAAGGCAGGTGGTTGTGATTGATTGTGATGTCCTGTGTATTTGCCATTCTCTGGATCTAATCTCTGGTGGGAGCATCATGTCTGCTGCAGTGATTCTGGTGATTCAACTACATTATCATCATCGTCGCCAGGGCAATGATAGGCAGTCACGCTCGTGGGTGCATGAAATTAATTTATTGCATCCACAATATGGCGCATTTAATTGCCTGTACACACAGTTGAGACAGTTCCCCCCAAAGTTTCACTGATATGTCCGCATGTCAGTGCCTATATTTTATATAATTACTTATTTTGGACTGTGCACCCTTCCCCCGTCCTGTAGCTTTGCCTATCCCTCCATTTTGCTGTAGCCCTGGTCCTGAGACACACGATTCCAGCTGGTTTTAATTGCATTCCCAGACGTATATCCATACAAGCAATGGTACACAGCACACAGTCTTAGTATAGTACCCGGTAAGATGAGAGCACTTTGGCGTGGTTACCGGGCTCTTCGCGGTGGCGCCAGTGTTGACGCAAAGTCTCTTATGGAAAAACAAAGTCTTTCATGTCTTTTGTCTAGTACAGCATTTACTGTTTTCCCTTTTCATACACATTTTTAGCTATACACATTGCCCTGCTTTTCATTGTTTCCATTAGCTTATTCATAGTCATGTTATGTTTAGTGTTGCCGCAATCCTCTTTTGTAATTTATTGATTTTTATTGCTTGCACCTTTACATTAGGTGATGCCAGTCCTTCTCAAATATATATATATAATATAGTGCCTACTTTTGATCTACTGCTGGGCATGATTCAGGATGACATCAGGCGGCTAAACACTTGCTTCCGAGACAGCATTTCGCCGGAGGAGAGATTACTGGTGACTCTCAGGTAGGTGTCCCTACACAAATGACATGTAATGTTGCTATGCTATGTAATTTGGCCCATGTAAATATGGTTATACTTAGGCTGGGCAGGTTGTGTCATGGCAACAATGGTTGTCACAAGCAAAAGCTATTTTTTTGCATGTAAGCTTGGTACTAGTCCTGCATTGTGATTTATTGTTGTCACTGCGTTGTGTATTTTGTCATTTGCCTTAACATGCCCTGCCATGTCCACAAAATGTGGGTGCACATGAGGGAATAATGTCATATGTGTGCATGCTCCAAGGGTTAAACGGTTTATGTGGCTTCATAATGGGCAACCCGCATTAAACCATTAGGGTGCGGGTTTCATGTGTAAATGCCCCTCTGCCTTCTCTACGTTATGTGTATGGAATATTTATGGATCAATGTCATGTCTTTACATAATTGTTGTTTTTATGTCCTCTGAGGTACCCTCAGGGTTGAAGCTCTCTATTCATTTACAGTGTGCTTAGTATCAGGATCCAGGCGAGCTGTGAGTGGCCGCCTGGATCGCTGGGTTTTATGAGGCAGCGCTGTGATTGGTTGCCTAGTTTGAGCGGGAACACCGCAGTACTTAAATTCTCAGCTGACTGACGGAGTGTCAGTCAGCTGTTCAGCTGGTGAAGAAGACGTCACCATGGACGCGCTTCTCCTAGCCCTCAAGGACCGGCTGAATGCAGAAGGAGGCCTGGAATGGCTGAAGACATGCCTAGCTACTTAAGCTCCGGCCAGAGCTGAGCCTCTGGCTTCTACTGCTTCAGCAGCCGCTCTTAATAAGGACGCAATGTTGGGACCGGAGGGAGCTGAAGGGCCAGCGGTGGATGCTGTGAGTGCTACCGCTCATTTACCTCAGGAGGAAGTTCCCTCAATGCGGAGCCCAGGGGTGCGCAAGAAGAAGGTGGCATGCATCAGATACTCACCAAGCCGGTCTCCTGCTCGTCGGCGAACGGGCACACATATGAAAAAGGCAGCTGCCGGTGTCATTGAGGAGGCGGGCACTAGAGCTCCAGTGACAAAGAAAGCTCTTCAGAAGAAGGGGCACAGCGCCAAGAAAGCCAGGTCTGCAGCTATACGATCGATCATCCAGACGAAGTACCTCAGGTCCGCGCTGCAGGATCGATGTAAATGATACCAGAAACACCGGGATGTCTGGTTAAAATGATGAATAGCTTTATTTCCTACGCATTTCAGAGCTGCTTGCCGGGCTCCTTCCTCAGGGAACATCAAGAGCATACTGAGTACAATCTTATTTAAACATAAAAAGGCGCCAAACAGATGTTTACTGTGACATCAGCAAACAGGGTGGATCTCTATACTACGTCACATTGTTTATCTCTCTGGTTACAAACATGACATTAAACAAAAAGTAAAAAACTACAAGAAGAAGAAAATATGCAAATATATACACCCATCTATTACAAATGGTCAAAAAATAAAATTGTTATTCCACAAAGAAAACAAAGAACAAAAAATAAAAATGGTTTAGTGCTTTGATCGGATTAGAATTTGATGGTGTTTTTTCTAATGTGCTAAATACCCATATATATCAAAGTGTGATAATAGGTGATATTTCTCTATATAGATAGATGAATGTATTTAAGAAGGAGTGAAATTTAGATAAAAGAAGTATTAATTGATTGATTAATTATTCATTATCTGTATCCTTTTATAGGCACCATTGTTTCCAGGAAAATAGATGGAAAACTACAAGATTACCTCTGAAAATCTAGGGAACCAATCACCTCAGATGACGACTATAAGCTGTTAATACATGTCCCTGCACCCTACCTACACCATTCCACCTATGTTTTTGTTAAGAATATTGATAAATGTAAACCGAAATATAGACTTTGTAAAAATACATGCCTGTTGACTTCTGGGCGTCTCCCTCGGGATCAGTTACTAGTGGGCTGTGTCTTCAGCAGCATGACTGGCTTCTCTAGCCCTCCCTCTTACTTTGCAGGACGTCACATGAAGGGCGTGATGTTATCTATCAGTAGGTGGGCACGCAAGGCTGCTCCCGTCCCCGCACGTCATCGGAGCGAGACAGAGTCACGTGCACTAGCATCGTCACTTCCTGTCGGCTCCGTGTACAGACGCGCAGCTGATGGATTGCATCTGAGCCACACACATTACGGCGAGCGGGCTTGTTATCATTCACTAAGCTGAGCTACTGCAGGTACTCAGCTCCACCAGTTCAATACTACTCCACCTGAGAGCCGTTCTCATCAGCAGTCTCATTCCCCATGCATCTGCCCTTTCTCATAATAGTGATATGCACTTTTATCCTTTTTATAATAAGTGCATTCTAGGTTCAAGGTTTTCAAGCACAATGGGCACACATATTTAATTTACAAGGATCTACATGCTCCAGGGGACTTAGAAAAGAGTTGGAAGGATCACAAGTTGTGACAAAACATGATCACAGGCTCACAGATGGCAGGGGCACGGATCGCAGGGTCACAGATGACAAGATCACTGGGTCAGAGATGACATGATAACATGGGCAGAGATGACATGATCAGAGGGTCACAGATGACATGATAACATGGGCAGAGATGACATGATCAGAGGGTCACAGATGACATAACATGGACAGAGATGACATGATAACATGGACAGAGATGACATGATCACAGGGTCACAGATTACATGATCACATGTGCATAGATGGCATGATCACATTAGCATAGATGCCATGATCACAGGATCACTGATGACATGATCACAGGGTCACAGATTGCATGATCACATGTGCATAGATACCATGATCGCATGTGCACAGATGACAGGGTCACAGATGGCATGATCACAGGATTAGAGATGACATGATCACAGGGTCACAGATTGCATGATCACATGTGCATAGATGCCATCATCACAGGATCACTGATGACATGATCACAGGGTCACAGATTGCATGATCACATGTGCATAGATACCATGATCGCATGTGCACAGATGACAGGGTCATAGATGCCATGATCACAGGATTAGAGATGACATGATCACAGGGTCACAGATTGCATGATCACATGTGCATAGATGCCATCATCACAGGATCACTGATGACATGTTCACAGGGTCACAGATTGTATGATCACATGTGCATAGATGCCATGATCACAGGATAACTGATGACATGATCACAGGGTCACAGATTGCATGATCACATGTGCATAGATGCCATGATCACATGTGCATAGATGGCATGATCAGAGGGTCACAGATGACATGATAACATGGGCAGAGATGACATGATCAGAGGGTCACAGATTGCATGATCACATGTGCATAGATGGCATGATCACATTTGCATAGATGCCATCATCACAGGATCACTGATGACATGATCACAGGGTCACAGATTGCATAATCACATGTGCATAGATGCCATGATCACAGGATCACTGATGACATGATCACAGGGTCACAGATTACATGATCACATGTGCATAGATGGCATGACCACATTAGCATAGATGCCATGATCACAGGATCACTGATGACATGATCACAGGGTCACAGATTGCATGATCACATGTGCATAGATGCCATGATCGCATGAGCATAGATGACAGGGTCACAGATGGCATGATCACAGGATTAGAGATGGCATGATCACAGGATTAGAGATGACATGATCACAGGGTCACAGATTGCATGATCACATGTGCATAGATGCCATCATCACAGGGTCACAGATTGCATGATCACATGTGCATAGATGCCATCATCACAGGTCACTGTGCCTTCACAGGTCTGATGACATGATCACAGATTGCATGATCACATGTGCATAGATGGCATGATCACATTAGCATAGATGCCATGATCACAGGATCACTGATGACATGATCACAGGGTCACAGATTGCATGATCACATGTGCATAGATGCCATGATCGCATGTGCATAGATGACAGGGTCACAGATGGCATGATCACAGGATTAGAGATGACATGATCACAGGGTCACAGATTGCATGATCACATGTGCATAGATGCCATCATCACAGGATCACTGATGACATGATCACAGGGTCACAGATTGCATGATCACATGTGCATAGATGCCATGATCACAGGATCACTGATGACATGATCACAGGGTCACAGATTGCATGATCACATGTGCATAGATGCATGATCACATTGCATAGATGGCATGATCACATTTGCATAGATGCCATGATCACAGATGACATGATCACAGGGTCACAGATTGCATGATCACATGTGCATAGATGCCATGATCACATGTGCATAGATGGCATGATCAGAGGGTCACAGATGACATGATAACATGGGCAGAGATGACATGATAACATGGGCAGAGATGCATGAACATGGAGATGCATGACAGAGGTCACAGATGACATGATCAGAGGGTCACTGATGACATAAAAACAGGGACGCCCACAGACATGAGCACTCGAGAGAACATAAACTATCTTAGAAGTTCTCTTAATAATTTTTTCTATTGTTGCCATATCAAGAATACCTTTAAACTTGGTCTTCAACAAGTGTACAAGACAAAGACAGAAATTACTATAGTCATGTCTGAACACAATGTAAGTACTTTTCTTATGTATAAAAATAAAAACTTTGTTCATTTTATTTTTATATTTTGGATCCTAATTTATTGTTTACAATTTCAGATTGAATTGCCAGGCACAAGTAATCTAGATGAGGGAGAATTGATTGCACTGACTCTAATTCCGGTCAGTGAATTATCGATCACTTCATCAACGAACCTCGAAGTGTTTCAGCTGTATAGTCAAGCGCAGTGATGTTACTCAAGGGTTATTGCTCGATCAGGTACATTATTATAACGTAAGACAATAACATAAAAAACTTTAGATTTGTGAAATCTTTGTAATATATTTATTTTTATTGGGCATGT